>CM046865.1:11708891-11739107 GCA_025617745.1 Heliocidaris erythrogramma | reverse complement strand
TGAATGACAAATGATAATGTGAAAGATGACGTTTGATATCACGATGACATAATTATAATGAATCTAATCATGATTTTTATGATTTCTGCCCTTTCCTAGCATGTTCAATCGTAGGCTCTAGTTACTACATTATTAGTGAAAAATAGCGCCCCTTTGTTTCAATGGGACATTAAGTGTGTGAACATGAATTTTTGGTGATTCGTGGATATCATGACCCAATGATGATAATGATGTGATGTTGATAATTCATCTTCATCATCATGAATTATCAGAACAGTAATGATAATGATGTGATGATAATCATGATAATGATTATATTCATTGACAGTGATGATAATGATTGTGGATGATAATCATCATCATCATGATTGTAATATCATCATGACAGTGATGATGACAATGATGTTGATGATCATTATATCATCATGACAGGATGTGATAATGCGGACGATAATATTACCATCATCATCATGATTATATGACAGTGATGGTGATACTGTGAATGTTGATGATAATCATGATAATCATGATGATGATGGTGATGATATATTGATGGTGATGATGATGCTGATGATAATACATCCATCATCATGAATATCATCATAGTGATGATGATAATGATGTTGATGATAATCATGATTGATGATATGATAATGGTGTGATGACCATGACTGAAATGACATTGACCTTAGCCATGCCAAATATGAAAGAAAGATGACATTTCGTGAAGAAGATACGATCAAGATGCGGGAACTTGACCTTATTAGGAGTGATCACTGACAAAAATTTGAAGATAATTGACTAAGCCAATTTTGAGAAATTGTGATATCAAATAGGACGATTTGATATTGCAGGATACTTGGGAGATAAACCCCATAGCTCTAATACACGACAGGGAATCAAAATTTCCATAGGGGTTTACACAAACTACTGCACATTACGTTCTAATAGACATAACATGGAATATAACGCAGTTTATTACATGATTTGTGATTGTTTATGTTTATAATAGTCGAAGAGGATGGTAAAATAACAAGCAAAAAAACAAAAAAAAAAAAAAAAAAAAAAATCGGCCCCGGGATCGAACCAGGTACCTTGACCATGGTAGTCATGTGCTTTACCGATAGACCAGAATATTTCCCATAGAGATAGCACGTACACGAAAAACGGGATTCTAAAATCCCATTTTGTACTTAAAAATTGGGCATGATGCCGACATCTGATCAAAAATTGGAGACCACACTTGTAAAAGCTTATAGTCTCAGCTACAACATATTAAAATCTGGAAGAAAATAGACAAAGAATAACTGAGATACTGCTCAGAGAACGATGTCATGTAGATTCATGATTCGAAAAAAATCATCTTCCATAGACATAACACGCAAATAGGGAAAATTCTGACATGGCATCTTGCATTGAAAATTTCAGTATGATGACGTCATCAAAATGAAAAAGGGTGGTGACTGATCTGGTAGAGAATTGTCTCAGCTATAACATATCAAAATTTGGAAGAAAATCGATCACCTATTACTGAAATATTAGCAAATGAATACAAAAATGATGACGTCATTTTTTCAAAATCATTTTTTTGAGTTCATATGCAAATATGATGACGTTAGAACATGAGATCGGCAAAAATTCTACATGAATTCAAATCTACAACTCCAGGCTTTCAGAATATGTAAGGGAATTGGGGAGTTTCCGTGCATTCTGAGGAGCTATGGCGAATTCTAGATAGGCATGTTTTTACCACTTTTTACATTAGAATTCCCATTGACGTGCGCACGAATTTGAAAGTTTGATGCGCGCGTACGACATTATGGAAGGTCGAGAATGACTGTAAATAGTTGGAAATTGTCAAGAATAGTATCAGGAAGATGAAACATGCGAAAAAATGGCGTTTTACGTTCTCTTACGCGCTGTGCGCGCGCATAACGCGCGCGCGGACGCGCACGGACGGAAAATTTTGAAATGCTTAAAATGTCCTGAACCATACTCTAATTTGATTAAAAAGTGATTTTGAGCATTTTTAAATTTTGACGCGCGCGTACGTGCGCGTCATGATGCGTGCGCGGATTTTGATGACATTTTATGTTGACCCTTGACCTGAAGTTCATGTGTGTCAAATATGGTTCATTTTTGATGACTTGTTATGAAGATATGAACGATAATATGATTTCACAAAATGGCGTCTGGATGACGTCATGATGACCTGATGACCTTGAAAAAGATTTTGGAGCTTGACCTTATATGACCTGATGAGTGACGGAAATGTCATGAAAATTGACTGAGAACTTTTTGAGATTTCGTGGAAACAAGAAAGGGGGGGAAAATAAAAATAAATAATAACTAGACATTGAATTCGTCACTGAAGACGAATTAGGTGATCTGTCTTGATCTTGATATTTTTGACGAAGACGAATGACAAAATGATAATGTGAAAGATGACGTTGATATCACGAGGACATTAATTATAATGAATCTAATCAAGATTTTTATGATTTCAGCCCTTTCCTAGCATTTTCAATTCGTAGGCTCTAGCTACTACATTATTAGTGAAATAGCACCCCCTTTGTTTCAATGGGACATAAAGTGTGTGAACATGAATTTTGGATGATTCGTGGATATCATGACAATGATGATAATGATGTTGATGATAATCATCATCATCATCATGAATATCATCATGACAGTAATGATAATGATGTTGATAATCATGATAATGATTATATCATGACAGTGATGATAATGATGTGGATGATAATCATCATCATCATGAATATCATCATGACAGTGATGATGAGAATGATGTTGATGATAATGATCATTATATCATCATGACAGTGATGATGATAATGTGGACGATAATCATTACCATCATCATCATGAATATTATGACAGTGATGGTGATACTGTGATGTTGATGATAATCATGATGGTGATGATAATGATGATAATCATGGTGATGATGATGATAATGATGATGATTGATGGTGATGATGATGATAATGATGATGATTGATGGTGATGATGATGGTGATGATAATCATCATCATCATGAATATCATCATAGTGATGATGATAATGATGTTGATGATAATCATGATGATGATAATGATAATGGTGATGACCATGACTGAAATGACATTGACCTTAGCCATGCCAAATATGAAAGAAAGATGACATTTCGTGAAGAAGATACGATCAAGATGCGGGAACTTGACCTTATTAGGACTGATGACTGACAAAAATGTGAAGATAATTGACTAAGCCAATTTTGAGAAATTGTGATATCAAATAGGACGATTTGATATTGCAGGATACTTGGGATACTTACCCCATAGCTCTAATACACGACAGGGAATCAAAATTTCCATAGGGTTGTACACAAACTACTGCACATTACGTTCTAATAGACATAACATGGAAAATAAGGCAGTTTATTACATGATTTGTGATTGTTTATGTTATAATAGTCGAAGAGGATGGTAAAATGACAAGCAAAAACAAGCAAAAAAAAATAAAAAATTATGGACCCACCGGGGATCGAACCTGGGTCACCTGCATGGGAGGCAAGTGCTTTAACCAATAGACCAAAACATTTCCCATAGAGATAACACGTACACGAAAAACGGGATTCTCAAATCACATTTTGTACTTAAAAATTGGGCATGATGCCGACATCTGATCAAAAATTGGAGACCACATTTGTAAAAGCTTATAGTCTCAGCTACAACATATTAAAATCTGGAAGGAAATAGGCCAAAAATAACTGAAATACTGCTCAGAGAACGATGTCATGTAGATTCATGATTCGAAAAAAAAATCATCTTCCATAGAGATAACACGCAAATAGGGGAAATTCTGACATGTCGTTTTTAATTGAAAATTTCACTGTGATGACGCCATCAAAATGAAAAACCGTGGTTACTGATCTTGTAGAGAATTATCTCAGCTATAACATATCAAAATTTGGGAGAAAATGGACAACCTACTACTGTATTATTATCAAATAAATACAAAAATGATGACGTAATTTTTTCAAAATCATATTTTTGAGTTCATATGCAAATATGATGACGTCAGATCATGCGATTGGCATTCATTCTGCATGAATTCAAATCTACAACTCACAGGCTTTCAGAATATGTAAAGAAATTGGGGGGATTTCCGTGCATTCTGACGAGCTATGGAGGATTTTAGATGGGCATGTTTTTACCACTTTTTACATTAGAATGCCCATTGATGTGCGCACGAATTTGAAAGTTTGACGCGCGCGTACGACATTATGGAAGGTCGAGAATGACTGTAAATAGTTGGAAATTGTCAAGAATAGTGTCAGGAAGACAAAACATGTGAAAAAACAGCGTTTTTACGTTATGTACGCGCTGCGCGCGCGCATAACGCGCACACGGACGCGCACGGACGGAAATTTTTGAAATGCTTAAAATGTCCTGAAGGGTACTCTAATTTGATTAAGAAGTGATTTGGAGCATTTTTAAATTTTGACGCGCGCGTACGTGCGCGTCATGATGCGTGCGCGGATTTTGATGACATTTTATGTTGACCCTTGACGTGAAGTTAATGTATGTCAAATATGGCTCAATTTTGATGATTCGTTATGAAGATATGATTGATAATGTGATTTCACAAAATGGCGCCTGGATGACGTCATGATGACGTCATGACCTTGAAAATGATTTTTAAGCTTGACCTTATATGACATGATAACTGACGGAAATGTCATGGAATTTGAATGAAAAGTTTTTGAGATTTCGTGGAAACAAAAAAAGGTGGAAAATAAAAATAAATAAATAAAGAAAATTCTGACGAAATTAAGAGGTGATCTGTCAAATGACAGATCACCTAATAAAGAAAGAAAATTCTGACGAATACAATAGGTGATCTGTCACTATGACAGATCACCTAATAATAATAATAACTAGAAATTTAATTCGTCACTGGAGACGAATTAGGTGATCTGTCTTTTGATCTTGATATTTTTGACGAAGACGAATGACAAAATGATAATGTGAAACATGACGTTGATATCGGTAATTATAATGAATCTATTCACAATTGTTATGATTTCAGCCTTTTCCTAGCATTTTCAATTCGTAGGCTCTACTACCTATTTTAGTGAAATAGCGCCCCCTTTGTTTCAATGGGGCATAGAGTGTGTGAACATGAATTTTGGATGATTCGTGGATATCATGACAGTGATGATGATAATGATGTTGATAATCATCATGATCATCATGAATATCATGATGATGATGATGATGGTGATGATAATGATGATAATGATGATAATATAATGACGATGATAATGATGATTATGATGGTGATAATGATGATGATTGATGGTGATGATAATGATGCTGATGATAATCATCATCATCATCAATATCAACTCAGTGATGATGATATTGATGTTGATGATAATCATGATGATGATAATGATAATGGTGATGACCATGACTGAAGTGACATTGACCTTAGCCATGCCAAATATGAAAGAGAGATGACATTTCGTGAAGAAGATACGATCATAAGTTGATCTTTACAAAATGGCGCCTGGATGACGTCGCAATAATCTCATGACCTTGAAAAAGATGCGGGAAATTGACCTTATTAGGACTGATGACTGACGAATATTTGAAGATAATTGACTAAGTCAATTCTGAGAAATTGTGATATCAAATAGGACTATTTGATATTGCAGGATACTTTGGAGATAAACCCCATAGCTCTAATACACTACAGGGAATCACAATTTCCATAGGGTTGTACACACTACTTTCCAATAGATATAACACGGAAAATAAGGCAGTTTATTGCATGGTTTGTGATTGTTTATGTTATAATAGTCGAAGAGGACGGTAAAATGACAAGCAAAAAGAAGCAAAAAAAAAAAAAAATTATGGACCCCCGGGGATCGAACCTGGGTCACCGGCGTGGGAGGCAAGTGCTTTGACCAATATACCAAAATATTTCCCATAGAGATAACACGTAAACGAAAAACGGGATTCTCAAATCAAATTTTGTAGTTTAAAATTGACAATGATCCCGACATCAGATTGAAAAAACCGAACCCTCATAGAAAGAGTATTAATCAGGCTACAACATATTAAAATCTGGAAGGAAATAGACGAAAAATAACTGAGATACTGCTCAGAGAACAATGTCATGTACATTCATGATTCGAAAAAAAATCATCTTCCATAGACATAACACGCGAATAGGGAAAATTCTGACATGGCATCTTTAATTGAAAATTTCACTGTGATGACGTCATCAAAATGAAAAATGGTGAACACTGATCTTGTAGATAATTGTGTCAGTTATAACATATCAAAATTTGGAAGAAAATTGACCACCTGTTACTGAATTATTATCAAATGAATACAAAAATGATGACGTCATTTTTTCAAAATCATTTTTTTGAGTTCATATGCAAATATGATGACGTCAGAACATGAGATAAGCCACAATTCTGCATGAATTCAAATCTACAACTCACAGGCTTTCAGAATATGTAAAGAAATTGGGGGGGTTTCCGTCCATTCTGAGGAGCTATGGCGATTTCTAGATAGGCATGTTTTTACCACTTTTTACGTTAGAATGCCCATTGACGCGCGCACGAATTTTAAAGTTTGACGCGCGAGTGTGGCATTATGGAAGGTCGATAGAGACTGTAAATAGTTGGGAATTGTCAAGAACAGTGTCAGGAAGACAAACCATGCGAAAAAACAGCGTTTTTACGTTATGTACGCGCTGCGCGCGCGCATAACGCGCACACGGACGCGCACGGACGGAAAATTTTGAAATGCTTAAAATGCCCTGAACCATACTCTAATTTGACTAAAAAGTGATTTTGAGCATTTTTAAATTTTGACGCGCGCGTACGTGCGCGTCATGATGTGCGCGCGGATTTTGATGACATTTTCTGTTGACCCTTGACCTGAAGTTAATATATGCCAAATATGGTTCATTTTTGATGACTGGTTATGAAGATATTATTGATAATGTCATTTTGCAAAATGGCGCCTGGATGACGTCACGATGACCTAATGACCTTGAAAAATATTTTTCAGCTTGACCTTATATGACCTGATGACTGATAGAAATGTCATGAACATTGACTGAGAAGTTTTTGAGATTTATTGGAAACAAGAAAGTGGGAGAAAATAAAAATAAACTAGAAATTTAATTCGTCACTGGAGACGAATTAGGTGATCTGTCTTGATCTTGATATTTTTGACGAAGACGAATGACAAAATGATGATATGAAACATGACGTTGATATCGGTAATTATAATGAATCTATTCACAATTTTTATGATTTCAGCCTTTTCCTAGTATTTTCAATTCGTAGGCTCTACTACCTATTTTAGTGAAATAGCGCCCCCTTTGTTTCAATGGGGCATAGAGTGTGTGAACAGGAATTTTGGATGATTCGTGAATATCATTACAGTGATGATGATAATGATGTTGATAATCATTATGATCATCATGAATATCATCATGACGATGATGATGATGGTGATGATAATGATGATAATGATGATAATATAATGACGATGATAATGATGATTATGATGGTGATAATGATGATGATTGATGGTGATGATAATGATGCTGATGATAATCATCATCATCATGAATATCATCTCAGTGATGATGATATTGATGTTGATGATAATCATGATGATGATGATAATGGTGATGACCATGACTGAAGTGACATTGACGTTAGCCATGCCAAATATGAAAGATGACATTTCGTGAAGAAGATACGATCATAAGTTGATCTTTACAAAATGGTGCCTGGATGACGTCACAATAATCTGATGACCTTGAAAAAGATGCGGGAAATTGACCTTATTAGGACTGATGACTGACAAAAATTTGAAGATAATTGACTAAGCCAATTCTGAGAAATTGTGATATCAAATAGGACTATTTGATATTGCAGGATACTTTGGAGATAAACCCCATAGCTCTAATACACGACAGGGAATCACAATTTCCATAGGGTTGTACACACTACTTTCTAATAGATATAACACGGAAAATAAGGCAGTTTATTGCATGGTTTGTGATTGTTTATGTTATAATAGTCGAAGAGGATGGTAAAATGACAGGCAAAAAGAAGCAAAAAAAAAAAAAAAAATTATGGACCCCCGGGGATCGAACCTGGGTCACCGGCGTGGGAGTCAAGTGCTTTGACCAATATACCAAAATATTTCCCATAGAGATAACACGTAAACGAAAAACGGGATTCTCAAATCAAATTGTGTAGTTTAAAATTGACAATGATCCCAACATCAGATTGAAAAAACCGAACCCTCATAGAAAGAGTATTAATCAGGCTACAACATATTAAAATCTGGAAGGAAATAGACGAAAAATAACTGAGATACTGCTCACAGAACAATGTCATGTACATTCATGATTCGAAAAAAAATCATCTTCCATAGACATAACACGCGAATAGGGAAAATTCTGACATGGCATCTTTAATTGAAAATTTCAGTGTGATGACGTCATCAAAATGAAAAATGGTGAACACTGATCTTGTAGATAATTGTATCAGTTATAACATATCAAAATTTGGAAGAAAATTGACCACCTGTTACTGAATTATTATCAAATGAATACAAAAATGATGACGTCATTTTTTCAAAATCATTTTTTTGAGTTCATATGCAAATGTGATGACGTCAGAACATGAGATCGGCAAAAATTCTGCATGAATTCAAATCTACATCTCCCAGGCTTTCAGAATATGTAAAGAAATTAGGGGGTTTCCGCCCATTCTGACGAGCTATGGCAGATTCTATATAGGCATGTTTTTACCACTTTTTACATTAGAATGCCCATTGACGCGCGCACGAATTTTAAAGTTTGACGCGCGCGTGTTGCATTATGGAAGGTCAATAATGACTGTAAATAGTTGGAAATTGTCAAGAATAGTGTCAGAAAGACAAACCATGCGAAAAAACGGCGTTTTTACGTTATGTACGTGCTGCGCGCGCGCATAACGCGCACACGGACGCGCACGGACGGAAAATTTTAAAATGCTTAAAATGTCCTGAACCGTACTCTAATTTGATTAAAAAGTGATTTTGAGCATTTTTAAATTTTGACGCGCGCGTACGTGCGCGTCATAATGCGTGCGCGGATTTTGATGACATTTTATGTTGACCCTTGACCTGAAATTCATGTGTGTCAAATATGGTTCATTTTTGATGACTTGTTATGAAGATATGATTGATAATGTGATTTCACAAAATGGCGCCTGGATGACGTCACGATGACCTGATGACCTTGAAAATGATATTTTCGCTTGACCTTACATGACATGATAACTGACGGCAATGTCATGAAATTTGACTGAAAAGTTTTAGAGATTTCGTGGAAACAAGAAAGGGGGAGAAAATAAAAATAAACTAGAAATTTAATTCGTCATGGGGACGAATTAGGTGATCTGTCTTTCGATCTTAATATTTTTGACGAAGACGAATGACAAAATGATAATGTGAAAGATGATGTTGATATCACGATGACATTAATTATAATGAATCTATTGACGATTTTTATGATTTCAGCCTCTTCCTAGCATTTTCAATTCGTAGGCTCTACTACCTATTTTAGTGAAATAGCGCCCCCTTTGTTTCAATGGGGCATAAAGTGTGTGAACATGAATTTTGGATGATTCGTGGATATCATGACAGTGATGGTGATAATGATGTTGATGATAATCATCATCATGAATATCATCATGACAGTAATGATAATAATGTTGATGATAATCATGATGATCATTATATCATGACAGTGATGATGATAATGATGTTGATGATAATCATCATCATCATGAATATCATCATGACAGTGAAGATAATAATGATGTTGATTATAATCATGATGATAATCACGATGACCATGACTGAAATGACATTGACCTTAGCCATGCCAAATATGAAAGAGAGATGACATTTCGTGAAGAAGAAACAATCATTAGTTGATTTTTACAAAATGGCGCCTGGATGACGTCACAATAATCTGATGACCTTGAAAAAGATGCGGGAACTTGACCTTATTAGGACTGATGACTGACAAAAATTTGAAGATAACTGACAAAGCCAATTTTGAGAAATTGTGATATCAAATAGGACTATTTGATATTGCAGGATACTGGGAAATAAATCCCATAGCTCTAATACACAACAGGGAATCACAATTTCCATAGGGTTATACACAAACTACTGCACACTACTTTCTAATAGATATAACACGGAAAATAAGGCAGTTTATTGCATGGTTTGTGATTGTTTATGTTATAATAGTCGAAGAGGATGGTAAAATGACAGGCAAAAAGAAGCAAACAAAAAAAAGTTTATGGACCCACCGGGATCGAACCTGGGTCACCGGAATGGGAGTCAAGTGCTTTGACCAATATACCAAAATATTTCCCATAGAGATAACACGTAAACGAAAAACGGGATTCTCAAATCACATTTTGTAGTTTAAAATTGACAATGATCCCGACATCAGATTGAAAAAACCGAACCCTCATAGAAAGAGTATTTATCAGGCTACAACATATTAAAATCTGGAAGGAAATAGACCAAAAATAACTGAGATACTGCTCAGAGAACGATGTCATGTAGATTCATGATTCGAAAAAAAATTATCTTCCATAGACATAACACGCAAATAGGGAAAATTCTGACATGTCGTTTTTAATTGAAAATTTCACTGTGATGACGTCATCAAAATGAAAAACCGTGGAAACTAATCTTGTAGAGAATTGTGTCAGCTATAACATATCAAAATTTGGAAGAAAATCGACTACTTATTACTGAAATATTATCAAATAAATACGAAAATGATGACGTCACTTTTTTCAAAATCATTTTTTTGAGTTCATATGCAAATAGGATGACGTCAAAACATGAGCTCGGCAAAAATTCTGCATGAATTCAAATCTACAGCTCTCAGGCTTTCAGAATATGTAAAGAAATTGGGGGGTTTCCACCCATTCTGACGAGCTATGGCGGATTTTATATAGGCATGTTTTTACCACTTTTTACATTAGAATGCCCATTGACGCGCGCACGAATTTTAAAGTTTGACGCGCGCGTGTTGCATTATGGAAGGTCGATAATGACTGTAAATAGTTGGAAATTGTCAAGAATAGTGTCAGAAAGACATACCATGCGAAAAAACGGCGTTTTTACGTTATGTACGCGCTGCGCGCGCGCATAACGCGCACACGGACGCGCACGGACGGAAAATTTTTAAATGCTTAAAATGTCCTGAACCGTACTCTAATTTGATTAAAAAATGATTTTGAGCATTTCTAAATTTTGACGCGCGCGTACGTGCGCGGATTTTGATGACATTTTATGTTGACCCTTGACCTGAAGTTTATGTGTGTCAAATATGGTTCATTTTTGATGACTCGTTATGAAGATATAAACGATAATGTCATTTTACAAAATGGCGCCTGGATGACGTCACGATGACCTGATGACCTTGAAAATGATATTTTCGCTTGACCTTACATGACATGATAACTGACGGCAATGTCATGAAATTTGACTGAAAAGTTTTAGAGATTTCGTGGAAACAAGAAAGGGGGAGAAAATAAAAATAAATAATAATAAATAAATAAAGAAAGAAAATTCTGACGAATATAAGAGGTGATCTGTCGACTACGACAGATCACCTAATAATAATAAATAAATAAAGAAAGAAAATTCTGACGAATATAAGAGGTGATCTGTCGACTACGACAGATCACCTAATAAAGAAATAAAGAAAGAAAATTCTGACGAATATAAGAGGTGATCTGTCGACTACGACAGATCACCTAATAAATAATAAATAAAGAAAGAAAATTCTGACGAAATTAAAAGGTGATCTGTCATGACAGATCACCTAATAAAGAAAATTCTGACAAAATTAATAGGTGATCTGTCGATACCGACAGACCACCTAATAAGTGGGAGAGGAAGAGAGAAGTAATAATTAAAGAGAGAGAACTTTACGAATATTTCCTCCTTATTTCACTTTCAAGGTCATCCAAAACCGAGAGGATGGCAGTGTAAGCTTCTACCGGGAATGGAACGACTATAAATATGGCTTCGGCAATGTCAACTCGGAACACTGGTTAGGAAACGACAAGATTCATCGCATATCAGCGCAGACCTACTACATTCTGCGCGTAGAACTGGAGGACTTCCAAGGCACCCGGAAATACGCAGAGTATGATTATTTCCGGTTGGGGGATGAGAACACGGCCTACAAACTGCTGCTTGGCACTTACCAGGGGGATGCAGGTACTTCAAGGAAGGAATATTTTTTCCAAGCATGTTCTACTTTGAAACCCCAGTTCTTCTATGAAAACCTTGTCTTTATAATATGCGTGATGAATGCAGAAGAAGATGGAAAAACAATGACGTCGATCTTACTTGACTGAAGGTCCCGAGACCAAAGGTCCACTGGACTGGGAAATTTTGTCTCATTAATATTCATTCTTGACAACCTCTGAAATGAAAAATCTTAATTTCTCGTGCCTTGGTCTAAATGAACATTTGGTCGACGTGTGCTGCTACTTTGGTCTCGATCTCATGAATCTTTGATCTCTTGGACTTTGGTCTATTCCTCAAAGAGTCCTTGTTGTTAGAAAGTCCACGAGATTGATTTCATGAACTTTTGGTCGATGTGTTTGGTCTTTGGTCTCGACCCCACGAACCTTTGATCTTTTCAGACAGTGGACCTTTGGTCGATCCTTCAAAGACTCTGTGTTGTTTCAAGGTCCATGAGACTGAATGATATACATGTAGGCCCCACAATGAACCCTTGTTTGACTTTTAGTTTCATGAACCTTCCATCTTTTGAACCTTTGGTCTGATGGATCTTTGTCCTCATAAATCTTCGGTTGATGTGTAGGCCTTTGCTCTCTCGGATGTTTGGATGATCCTTGTCAGATAGTCCATGAGACCAAACCACCATTCTTGTGGCTGTTCTTGAGGACCTTCAGCCTCATGACTCCCATTAACTTGATTGATCTCTTGGACCTTTGCTCTCGTAAACACTAAACAGTCCTTATCAGAAGATCCATGACCCTGTAGCCTTTAGTCTTGTTGAGACATTAGGCCTCTTGAAACCTTTCGTTCAACTTTTGGGAAGTCCCCAGGGAAACTGTGTTTATTTATGGATTCACCGTCTCTATCCTAAACGGCCAACTGCCAATCCCACTCAATACAAATTTATAGAACTAGTCCCCCAGTTTACCCATAAGATTTTACCTCGTAAATTTACTGAGACCATTCAAGTCATTGACAAAAAGGTGGTCTGCCTGACCGTACCTAAGAATTTTTTTTTCTTTACACACAGAGCCTTTTGGGGGGCAAAGCGCTGTCAAAGGGTACTTTGGGGTGTTCATTTCAGGGGGTCTGACACCCCCTTCCCGATGGACAATTTGTCAGTTTTTATATTTTTGGAAATGTACATCCATAGCTCTTCCTTCTGACAAATGTTGGTCCCTGGGCTTCAAGGGGTTAAATTTACCCCAATTTTAAGGACTGTCTGACACCCTATCCCGACGGAAATTTGTTGTCAGTTTTTTGTGTTTTGTAATGTCCAGTCATACTACTTCCTACTGACAAAGCTTTGTAGATGGGGTGAAATTGACCCCACTTTGGGGTCTCTTTTGGGGGCTCTGGGGGCTAAAACCCGGCAGCTACGGTCAGGTTGACAACCTTTTTGTTATGACTTAGATGGTCAACATTTGCCTTTCTTCAACCCCCAAGGATTTCTACTATCTCCTATCATTTAAAAAAGCTTCACCTTAAACACTTTCTCTCTCTCTCTCTCTCTCTCTCCCTTTTGTTTTGTGCTTCACATTCCAGAGGACTCACTCAGTTTCCATAGCAATAAGAAATTCTTCACTCATGATCGAGACTCGGAGCGGGAATGTGCTGTGAACAGTAAGGGGGCTTGGTGGTACGGCGAATGCTTCGAGAGTAACCTCAACGGAGTCTACAAGGGACGACCACGCCCTGCTGGTAGCCAGAACATCATCTGGGCGGGATGGAAGGGGTACGACACGGCTCTGAAGAAGACCCAGATGAAGATAAGACCAGCTTCATACTACAGAGAGCGACCAACGGATGGCACAGACTTAAAACCATCGGTGACCTTGCAACCATAATTTTAAGAAATCTGTCCCTTTGGTGGAACTGTGCTTATACATGTATATGTATATATGTGACCCGACGCCTCAAAACGTACAATAAGTCGCCAAAATTATATTTTTTGTTTTATACATTTTCTGAAAGTAGAGATTCTCAGCTTTCCAATGGTATATCACTTGCCTAGTTCACTCAATGATAACACCTTTAAATATCACATTTAGAATCAGTATGTAGCCAGCAATCAATAACTCCTATTCAGAGAAAATGGCCATTTAATTTCGGAACAAAAGAGTGCTAAACCTTTGCTAAACTCTGTGCGCGCCCGAGTAAAACTGGGTATTCAAATGGCCATGGCAACCGGTATGAAGGGATTATCAGATTAGGCTGAACTTTGGCAAGCTGCTCCAGGAGGACCTATTCATTACTCACTCCAAAAATCAATTTAATACCTTTAGAGGTAAAGTAGTAAATTGGCATTGAATTAAAGTATTACAAAAGCACTCCAAACATGCATTAGCTCGACAGGTGAACGAAAAGGATTCATTTTAAAATGCCCCAAAAACATATTTCTAAGTCGAATTACGACTCACAAACTTGAGACATGATAGAATGATAATGAAAATACCCATTTCTACCAAAAAAAGAAAATCGACTGATCCAAGCAAATTTACTATTTTGGGCTGTTTGCTACGTTGTGGTCCGTGCGACTTATTGTAGGTTTTGAGGCGGCGGGTCACATATTAGAGTGCCATAAGGGCGGATCTGAAAAGTTCACAGAAAAATATATTACGGTTTTGTGTGTGTAATAGAGGCAAAACCCTTCCCTGGTGTGATTCAAAGCACTTGTGAATTGGTTGGGGCAGGGGGGCCAAGTGGTTACCTTAATTACAAATACAGTTAACCTTGCATAACTCAACTCGCATACAGTAAGTCGAACTTTCCAAGCCGAATCAAGTTGTTTTAATCAAACCATGCAAATAAGTGAAATTTACATTTCCTAAAGTCAAATTTTGCACAAGTCAAACTACTTTTTGTGGTCCCAACAGATTTGACTTACGCAAAGTTAACTGTACATGGATAATCCTAAAAAATTATATATTCGACTTGACTTGTGATTTATTGAAAATGCAGGCATTCCAGAGCAATCTTTTTGGAAATTTTGTATTATCCTCATAGGTACTTAAAATGAAAAATTGTAGTTTTTACCCCTTTGACTTTTACACACATTGTTCCCTTTAATGTGAATACATGTGCAGTGTTTACCATAGCTCATTCACTAAACAGTATTTTGTAAACTGAAAAGCATTACCAGGTATTCAAAAATGTATGTAGTAAATTTAAGCATTGAATGTGAAATATTGTGTACATGTATACAAGATCAATATGCACGAGTCAGCAATAAGAGAAAATTACTAGTTCATTTGTATATTACATTTCCTTTTATTAGCATTTATATAAAATGTACAATTGATTACATCAAGTGTACTTCTTTCCTGTATTGATGTCTCTTTGAGAATGAAAAACTAAATTAAACTTAATCAGTGACAAAGCTACGGGGGAAAGAAGCACGGGTGCATGGTGAAAAAGAGAAAAACTGAAAAGGGAGAAAGGGAGAGAGAGAGGAGAAAAAGGAGAGAAAGAAAGAGAGAGGAGGAAAGCTACGTGAAAAAGATGATATAAAGCTTACCAACCCCTTTAAGGGGAAGTCCACCATAATATCAACTTGGCTTTAAAAGAAGCACAAAAGATCAATGAAAGTTTAAGCAAAATCCAATGAGAAATAAGAAAGTTATTAACTTTTGAAGTTGTAATCAATCAAACACAAATTGGCAACTCCATGACGTATCTTGAGAGCTCTTCTCCCATTTGCCGTGTCCTGAAAAAACAATAAATTTACATTTCCTCTAAAGAAAATATTTTATCATACATGCACCCTAGATATAATCATTTCACTTATGCTTTTACACAAAACCTGTATGATACAAATCAATTCCTTCATCCATTCAGTCAGTATAGACAATTTCATAAATTTTCATTTTCTTAGTTTTTGATGCAGGAATAGATTTGTTTCATACATGTTTTGTGTAAAAACATATAAGCAATGATGATATCTAAGGTGCATGTATGTTACAAAATTTTCTTTAGGAAAATAGAAATTAATGATTCTTTGGGTACGGGGCAAATGGGAGGGGAACTCGCAAGATATGTCACAGAGTTGCCGATTTGTGTTTGATTGACGTTATTTTAAAATATTCATGACTGTCTTATTTTTCAACGTGTTTTGCTCAAACCTTCACTGAATTGTTTCTTTGATTTTTCTGCTTCTTTTAGCTTGTAATCAGGGTGGACATCCCCTGTAATAGGGTGGTACTTCCATATGGCCCAAGGTTATCCCCAAGCACAGAATTCTTTCCAGTTTCCAGTCATCTGAATTGAATGGAACCATAATTTTACTTTCAAAGTTCATACGCACTTCTGACATACCATTTGTTCCTACCATTTAGGTACTCAGTGAAACCATAAAACCATGGACAAATATTATTGACAAGTTCCAAAGTCATATTTTTGTGCCGAAACCTGCAAATGACTCCATACATGTTCTTGCTAATAACAGCAAACTTGGGGTGAATTTGTCAGTCCTGCAGTTTGGTTTTATGGTTAACACCAAGTCTTACTAAATACACCCAATGACTTCAAAAGATCTGGACGGAAGTTTCTCAAAATGAATCGTTCTCCGGAGCAAATATGAAAGCTCTCTGATCTCTGGTAGACCACGCTTGTGTAATCCTGAATAAGATGATGTCCTAGGCGTTTCTTTCTTTTTTTGTTACATGCTAAATTTGTACACCCAATGATAGGGAAGTCCATCAGGTACGGTGAAGCAATGCATGTCACAGATTAATACCTTTAGAACAGTCCTCAGGTATAACAAATATTTGAAGTGTCACGACACGACATGTAACGACATACTCTGGACTTGCCTGAGTATGAATCTACATAAATATATCAGTACACTTGGACGCATTTGCATATATGAATCAGCACTAGTAGTTGATGCGACCACTATTCTGCCACACCTTGTGCCTCTGGTTCTCTCCTGGCATTCTCCCAGGATTGTAGGGCCAGTTCTAGCTTCCCTGAATGATGAGAGTCCAGCTTGATGTATGCCTGCAACATTCAGTGTATAAGCAAAAAGATGAGTTACCTCATATATTATCACATTAACCCTTTTGAGACAATTGACCACATTTTGTGGTTCGGCTCTATAACTTTTGATTGAGAGCTCTAAAAATATACCACACATATGTCCATTTTTGTTGCATTACCATGTTGTATTTGATACCAGGAAATTTAAAAATGAGAGTAAGCTGTAAAATACTTAAATTGGCAACATTTTGAGAAGTTCAAAATCATTGTTTTTTATCCAATTTGGCAATTTTTTCAACTTTTCAACAAAATTTCTAATCATGTATATTGTTTTCAAAGACATTACACCTTATTAGAACCATGTAGCACTAAAAGAAGAAATATTGTTGCCAATTTGAAGAACAAAATGTGATCAATTAAGCCCTTAAAATAATTCCTGTCCTGAAAGGGTTAAAGAGAAAGGTGACTGTGACAACAAACTTGTCTTAAAACATAACATTCAAGTCAATTCAATATTCAATAAAGCCAAAGGGTTTATAAACAATATACTTGGCAGTACATAGTCTGAAATTTATATTTAAAACTAGTCAAAATTCAATAACAGTAAATTTTACAAAATATTTGAAATATAGTGTAAAAGTTATATTTCACATTGATAAAATTACAAGTAAAAGCTATAAAGTACAGAAATAAAAAGGTGCTTGTAAAATAAATAAGACAGAAAATTAGAAATAGAAAAGTGATCAGTGAAAGTTTGGGGAAAACAATATAAAGGACAAGAGAATTATAAATTGAAAAAAATTGTAATCAATCAAAAATGACTTGGCAACTTAATGATTTAACTTGTGAACCACCAAAATAAAAATGTCCCTCTTCTTCGTTATTGAAGGAACACATCTATTTAATACTGCTGCTACATTTTATATAAAGGAGATTATAGAGACAGTGTTACAAGTAGTACATGCCATAATTAAGGCTGTTCACATATGATGCGGTTGACCAGTGTTTTTTTTTTGGTTGGTGTTTTTATGTGGAAATGAACAGCAAATGGGGATGAAGTAAGGTAGCTGCATGTCATATAGACAAATTCGGTTTCAGAACACTGTAGTTTATGTCAGCCATAACTGGGGGGGGGGGGGGGGGGGCTTCCAAAAAGGAAGAAAAGATGATTCAATGGGTTATGCAATGAGCCAGGTGCGTTGAGATGTTAATGCTTTTGTTAGGCATGCTTGAAGCCCCCCATTTAGACATTAGCATAAAAAACAGCACCCAAACTGAACAGGTCTATAGGTCCTACACATGTTGGTATTAGCATTCTCTGCCCCAGCAGTTTACAGCATCAAGTTTCCTGCGGCATATGTGAATATGAGGTTAGAATGGTAAATGAAATGTGCCTTCAATGTTTGTCATACCTTTATGAGGTCGATAGAGTCCAGGTTTTGTGCTTGTGTATCCTGTGCAACTGGGCTGGATGGATGGATGATGTTATATAACCTGACAAGATCTACTGCATCATCAAATCTGGGAGTAATAAAACATGAAAAAAGGACATTTTTTTAAATGATTGCAGTATGAGGTAGCAGAAGTAAAAATGGGCATAAACATATGCTGAGAGGTGGAAGGAGAAAGGTAGATAAGATGAAAGCAAATTTCTAATCAACTATTATGGCAAGACATTAAGAATTTACGTTTAAAATGCCCCCCCACAAAAAAATGAGGAGAGAAAATAAAAAGAAATTGAAAGAGAATTTGCTAGTAATCATTTGTGTCGGAAGTTTATCAGCATCTAATGCTCATGAAAGACAGATCATAATGCCATAATAACTTTTTGTTTGAAGGGACAGAACAAGAATTTGTCTATATGTAAAACAGATAGACAACTCTTGCACAATAATTCAGTCGTAGGTCAGTATAAGTAAACGAGATTTCAGAATCTACCAAAAATGGGGGGGGGGGGGGGAGGGAGATCTAGCAGTCCAGCAGCAGTATTTTTGTCATTTATTAATCAATCTCAACATTTACGAGCAACTTGATTACTTTTAAGTAATGACAACCAGGTCAGGTCAGAAGTGTACACATTTTTTTCATTCTATCCCTGCATAATTAAAGCATGGAACAATTGACATCCTACCTTTGTTACTCAACCTCATACAATTAAATTCAAATAAGATTAAATTCCACAAGGCGTATTTGGAGGACCAACTACAAAATAGATGTGCCAAGCACCTAACTTACAAGTCTCTTTGAATCATGTCTGTCAACAAGCCGTCTATCCTCTTATGTTTGGTGAAGTAGAAGGCCATGCCACCAAAGTGCCTTGTGGATCGGAGAAGATCATACTTCTCTGTACTGGCTAAGTCTTCATATGCCTTCTGATGAATCTGTAAGAAAGAGAAAGAGAGAGAGAGAGAGAAAGGGGGCATTGAATATGTATTAAGCCATTAACAAAGATCACTATTTCTTATAAAACACTGATCATATAAACCACTTTCTTGACATGGAGGGGGGGGATCCAAAAACTAGAATGTTGAACAGTATGTTTGCAGTCGCGGCCCTACACTGCAATAAACTGCCCGAAAGCTTTCACTCCATCCTGCCTAATTTGCATAAAATAAACAATTTGTTTATGTAAAACCGCTACTGAAGAGTTTCAGCTAAACTGTGAAATCTCGCCCTAGACACAACCAAATGAAATGAACTAAACGTCAAATTCCAGAATAAGAGTTGCTCTAACCCGTAAGTATTATCACTTGTAGTCAAATCATTTTTTAGCTTTTGAAAACTTAGAGAAATGAGGAGCCATTTTTTTTTGTTCACATTTGTTGTCATTGCCCAAGATCAAAACTTTCAGATATGAAAAATCAAAGTATATTGAGGGGATCCTCTAAATATCTTTTCATAATTATCTGTCGAACGGTTCGGGAAAAGTCGAAGGCAATGTCATTCATGAACCCTCGACCGTTCTTCGCGGAAGTTGAAATGTAGTCCCACGTAAAGCGGTGCATGCAGGATGGTTTCCACTGAGTGTAGTCCTGTGTACTATGTACCTACATGATCAATACGTGCAGGATATTTTACACTCGACTCAGTGGCGTGTTGGACTGTCGCTATAAAACATGTTGAAGTAAAGGTCAATATTGGGCAAAAGAACGACATAGATCTAATATAAGATTAATTATTAAGATATCTATCAGGGTGGATTGCTGCAACTGTACAACTCACCAGATCGGACTGTAGCATTCCCCCCCCCCCCCCAGTTATAAAAAATCTCCAGCACGCGCTGTATACTATACTTATACTAGTGGTATATGGTCACGATGTTGACGACCTACCTGCAACACATGCACATACACAGACAGCTAGCTAGCTAGGCCAGCAATCGTGCAGCAATCCGCAAGCGACAGCGTCTATGGGCAGCGTACAGGCTAGGCGTACGTACACACAAGATCAAGAGTAAACAGGGGTCTTGTCAGTGATTGTTACAGACAAATTTGCTCTCAGCCAATCAGATTGCAAGGATTTCAGTAGCTTATAACAGAACAGTTGATCGACGTGAGCGCGAGCTGAGGCAAAAGGATGACGTCGGTGAGCGAATGAGCAAAGGGACGAAACCGTCTGAAGATAGTTGTACGCTTCCAGTCATTTCAAGTCTTTTCTTCGATTTTTGATGGCAGTTTTACACAAAACTACCAACTGTGCAAACTGAAAACTGCACTGGGAGTGAGACTGGAATTTAAAGTCTAGCAATATGTCAATTGTTTGCATATTCATTTCGTCCCAGACTTGTGTCGGGGAAAAAAACAAAACTTCATTTCACGGTACTATGAAACAGAAAAAAATACTCAACTGTTTTCAGTGAAAATTGATATGAAGCTCAATATCACCATTTCCTATGTACTCTGGAATTTTCACGATTTTTATGGCCCAAATAAGGGAGATACAAGAAGGTGAATTTTCGAGGATTTTTGCTCCTCTCTCAGCACAGTGCCTCGGTAGCCGCTAGGAATTCAATAGCTTTTACAACTTTATGATGAGTTAATTGCAGTTTAGGGCCGCGCCTGTTTGGATTAAGAATGTCTACCCTTTTCTTCCAGGAAAAAAAAGAAGTTATCTGTATTATGAAGTTTATTTCCACAGAAGATACTTTATGCCTAATTAAACAAAGCATTTTCAGTAAAAATTTCACCCTTGAAAGTGTATCCATGACAACTGTCCAAATGTGTGATGGCCCAGAATTGGTTAAGAAAGCATTCTGAGGATAATTTTTAGGGAAAAGTGTTTGAAAATACACTTGTATGTGTACAGTACGTGCTACAGTTTTAACAGTGCATGCATACTCCTTTTTACATCACTTTTACATGGATGCCTTTAATCTTGTAAGTTCGTAAAATGAATAGAGAGGAGTGACAGAGAAGGAAATATGCAGAATTCTCAAGTGATTACTAAAGGAGTACATTAATTGGTAGGGTGGGATGATACTGTGCCGTTTCCATGGAAACATGTAATTTGTTTGGGAACTTACTGCCAAGAAACCTGCTGCATCAGGCTCGTATTGCACACATGCTGCATCTAGTAGGAACTCATGCCTCTCATTGGCAAATACGGCCTGTATGGGAATGGGGAGAGAGAGGGGGAGAGAGAGGGATAAAGAGAGGGATAAAGAGAGGGATAAAGAGAGGGAGGGAGGGAGAGAGAAAGGGGGTGAAAGAGAGAGAGAGAGAGAGAGAGAAAGGGGGTGAAAGAGAGAGAGAAAGAAAAAGGAGAAATAAGAGATAGAGGGAGAGAGAGAAGGGGAATAAGGGGGAGTGAGAGAAGGAGAGAGGGAGAGAGAGAAGGAGAGAGGGAGAGAGAGAAGGAGAGAGGGAGAGAGAGAGAGAGAAAGAAGGGATAAAGAGAAAGAAGGGATAAATAAAACGAGGAAATAGAGAAAAGAGGAAGATGAAGATGTTAATGAAAATAACGCAAGTCAGGGAAAGACAAAGACATAAATAACTCTTAAATGTTTGCTACTTAGACATGTTAGAATAAACAAACAGCATTGAAACAAAAAACTGACTATACATTTTAAGGCCAGCGATCATTAGTCTGTCAGCATTCAGTGAAAATTTCATAGTGAAACCCGTTAAACTTCCACAGTGAACATTTTTAAATGCATTCTCTCAGGAGAAATAATGCAATATAGATCCTATATGACGAAGGTTAACCCATTAAATACCAAGTGTTTCAACGGGTCAAAACATGTGTGTAAAGACAGTAATTATGTTTGCAATTGATTTTGAATGGTCAAATATACTTTCCAATTTTCTGATGAAAAATAAACAGTATTTGGAGATTCATACTTTATTACCCTAACCTAGCTAATTCTATGAAACTAAATTTACAAACACTTATCACGATAATTTCATGAGACAAGATTGTAATTGTAGAGCCATTTTTTACTGTCAATCATGATACATACAGTCTTCTATTATATCAAATTTGACAATCTTTAAACTAATGTTGAATTTCAAATGTGAAAGAAACTTTCCTTCATCCACATGTAGGTTCAGTTTTAAAAAATCAGAGACAAAAACTGCAAAGCATCAAACCTGTCTGTAAGGCCTACCAGTTCATAAGTGCAATCTGTAGTGTATCACTTGGGTAGCTAGCCCATATGAAGGTTTTGACTTTAATGAAATAAGGGCTTACTGGAAGTTGTTCGTCATGAAACATCGGCGGGACCTCCACTTCCCTTCTCTCTCTGGGGATGTAGATTTGCATGATTCTATCTCTCTCTTCCCAAGTCGCCTTCCGAAGTCTCCCGCTTGGTTCTCGCACGACCACAAACCTTTTCTGGAAAGAATAAAGAGTGGTCACAGGCTTTCAATGACACAAGAAGAATCCTCCAAAATAAAAATTTGATTTATACCAATCAATATTACTTATGACATGCAAACGGACTGATTCTGAAGAAAACTATATAAATTACTTGTAACATACAATTTGCAACCATCTTGGATACTTATACATATAAACCCCTAGCATGTTTAGTATCACAACATCATTTTAAAGGGAAGGTTGAGTTCTGGAAAGGTACAAAAATAATTTGTGAGCTTTCACATTCTTTTTATGTTAGTTTAGAAGATTATCAAAGTAGAAATGCCCCCTGAAAAGGATTGCTCTTCAAATGCCCTCACATTCAAAATATGACAAGAAACAGTTGAAATGTTCAGGCCGAACATTTGTGTGAAGTCCCATATACACATTTCTGTGTGTAGTGCATGTGACTCTCAGCAGGATTGGGTCAATTTCTTATCATTTTGGCGATTCCAAGACTCTAACAGCATACACCAATTCTTCTGTGCTATATAATCAACCTTTCCAAATTGCTTTGAGACAGTTTCTTTCACAATTTAATCTCATGACCAGAACTCAACTTTATCTTTAAGCCATTGCTTACAAGTTGAAATGTTCAGGCCGAACATTTGTGTGAAGTCCCATATACACATTTCTGTGTGTAGTGCATGTGACTCTCAGCAGGATTGGGTCAATTTTCTTATTGATTGGGTCAACCTTCTTATTGTACCCTGGCTGGCACCAGGGTAATGATATGATCTCAGGGCCCCTCAGGAAGACCTGGGTAAAGAAGAACTCCTTCTGTTCCTCTCTTCTTCTTATTGTTCTCCTTCTCCTTTTTCTTCTTTTTCTTTGTAAAACTATTTCATACATCACTGTATTTATTGATAAGGAAGAAAGTAAAAGACTATTCATCAAGTTTCGTTCAGTTTAATCAGTTTATAGCCCCCCCCCCCCCCCCAAATGGCATCCCAGCAGGGAGTCTTCTACTCACTCTGTCGTTGAGTCCATACGTGATATCTGTGAAGACAACATTGGCCGTGTCGAGACCAGCCAAGCCCTCATCATACTCCAGCACCTCATCGATAGGTGTCCTCTCCTCCAGGACTGGGGGCATCTGCAGCCTCCTTTGGGCCTCCTCCTCTGCCTCTCGATGCATCTTTCAAAGGGAGTGAAGAGATGCATGTATCATATAACTGCACCTCACATACTGTCTGCTTTAATAGAGCCACAAGGGCGTTAATTCTATGTCAAAGTATATGCAAACTTCCTTCTGTCTCTCAGGAGACCAAATGCAAGGCTCCATTTTACACTTACTACAGTTTAAGTGAAGTGGTGCCAAGGGTTACAAAAAGGAAATGAATCATCTCATTGGCATCTCCATGTCAATGAGTCTGAAAGGTTCAAAGCACTAAGTGAGAAAATTCAATTCATGATGAAAATATTTATGTTGGATTAAACCAAAGAAGCAACAAGTCGGAAATGTCTAAATTTGTTAGTACTGTAGAACATGTACCTATCATTCTTATGCAAATCATTTGTATTCATCTAATAAAAGGGGTCTACATGTACATTATATAGTTAAAGATCTATTTATCTATCTATCTATGTATTGTCCTGGGTTTCAGTCTGAATCATTATTTCATCTGCACTTTTATCTGACATTCATGTCCTTCCACTTATCCTCATAATTTATAGTTTAGGCAAATCTCCACCAATCTTTCTAATCAGCCAATTACCTCTTCCAATTTCTTGGAGCTGACCAGTTTATAGCTGGGAGGTTGTAACGTCTGCTTGGCAGGTTTAAAGACCCTCTCTAACTGCAGACCTGTAATCCGCTTTAGAAGCCTCTGAACTTCCTCATCCTGGAAACCTGGTAAATGGGAACACAGAATGCCCAATTATCTGAATACACAGGCACAAATAGTCAGAGGTTTTACAAACTGACATATCATGAGATGTAAGTCCAAATTCAGAAATACAGATATTCATAAATGTTCATTATGTTAGTTATTCAATTCAAATCAATTCAGCTTAATTCAAAGTTTATTTCCACTCAAACATACAGTAAACATGATTAAACAGCCATAAATGGAAAAAGCAGTAGACCTATTTGAAGGATATAAATATTGATAAAAAGCAATGAAACAGCAACATAGGTACATGTTTAAAAGTAGTTGACAATTCACAATTAATACAAACACATCTAGAAAAGCAGGGTCCACAATCAATCTGATCTGAAACTGAATGTTATTGACATGATGGATGAATAAATAGGTTTGTGTCATACAGCAGTAGAGGTGCATGGCCGATACTGGAGACTGTCTCCAATATTTATTGGAGACTTAGCTTACAAAAGGACAAAAGAAAGTAAGAAACAATACCTACGAGGCAGTTTCTCTCTGCCAAATTTTTGCCTCACTGAGGTCAGAAGCCCATGTGTGTAGATCACAATAGAGTGGAGGTACGGTATAAAGCCTTAAGAGCAATGAGCTGTAACGTCAACTGCTCGTGGTCTAGTGGTAAAGAAATCTGCATGTCAGTCACTCATTGCTACATTCCTATACTTCGTGTGTAGAATCTAGGCAGTCATACTGCTCAACTTTTTCAAACACCACTGCACAAAAGTCACCAACATTCACTCAAAATCGGCATTTAATTTACAAAAACCGACCCCAATATATCCAAGAAATACAAAAATGAAATCTGTAATAAGTATCCTTATTCTACACTGCACGTTCTACAATGTGGCTGGTTCGAATCCCGCTCTTCTTGACTGATATTTTTTTCAGTTATGAAATATGAATTAACAATAGCGTTTATTCTGTAGAAAATGATCAGAATTTCAATAATAAAAACACAAGAAACTTGACTAAATATTCACTTGGTCAGGCGGATTTAATGGTGGCTGGGCATAACGAATTTGGCCATTAAATGCCGATTTTGAGTGAATGTTGGTGATTTTTGTGCAGTGGTGTTTGAAAAAGTTGAGGTGAATGACTGCCTAGATTCTACACACGAAGTATTAGTACTAAAGTCGCTATATTAATATTATGACAATATGAGTGAATATGACCACTATTCGCGGTGTGGTCCACTCATAGGTACATTACTATAAAATAGTTGGTATTTTCTGTTGCATGTACTAAAGGTATGGGGGGAAAATAAGATAAATATTTTAAATACCTTGCTTTCAATTTCAGCCCTTAAAAATCTCACTCGTACATCAAATGGCCGTTAGGAAGAACTTTCCATATTTCCAGCAAATCCAAAGTCAAAATCATGCCCAAAACCGAAGAAATCCCCGCCGATTTGTTTCGCGATCGCGTGTTGTTTACATACCGCCGATGTCTTACACTAAAATCGGCCAATAAAATTTTTGTCCACGAAGAAACTCGGGATCGCAAGCGCACATCGTTCTCTACGATCGCGCACACAGAAAATCAGGACTTTTCCGTGTATGGGATAGGGACCAAATTTTTAACGACAAAATTCTTTTGGGGAGATGTCAGCGCCCGCAGCGACCAGGAAATGTACACAATGACTCCGATAGCTCGTTTCGCGAGAATCGACAGTAAATTACGCATTTCATTTTTGGAATTATCTTTTCCAGCATCGGTGAGTTGAATTTATTGTATTTCTTGGATATATTGGGGTCGGTTTTTGTAAATTAAATGCCGATTTTGAGTGAATGTTGGTGACTTTTGTGCAGTGGTGTTTGAAAAAGTTGAGCCGTATGACTGCCTAGATTCTACACACGAAATATAGGAATGTAGCTATGAGCACACCACGAATAGTGGTCATATTGACCACTACGAATACAAAATGCAAAAATAGTTGATATTTTTCTGTCGCGTGTAGTAAAGGTATGGGGGGAAAATAAGATAAATATTTTAAATACTTGCTTTCAAATTCAGCTGTAGAGTAACTGAAAACTCCGTTAATGTAGTTACTACTACTTACCGATGCTATGCTACGACGTGTAGATAATGTTCACGATGAGAATGCGGAAGTACAGACTGTGCTATGACGGACCGCGGAAGTCACGGGGGAGTAACTGCTGAGTGGCCGCTGGTGTCCGCGGCGATATCGCGACTTGTAATAATACACACGACGCAGAAAAAAAGTAACCGCGAAGGTTGTCCAAAGTTATTGCACAAATCCCGAAATGTAAACGAAGAAAAAACATGCGTGAGTTTCCGCGATAATGATATCCAAAAATTAAAGTCCGCTATTCGCGTGAAGTAAATAAATCCAAAGTCATAAGTCCGATAACGAAAAAGGTTGCTTGCTGCCGACTTCTCCAAATACGTAGGATCTTGCCAGAACAAAATCACATGGTGAAGTAAAGAAGAAAATATCGATGCGTCTTCTTCCCGAAGACGATAAGAGAACTAATGATTTGATTGGATAACAAATCGGCCATCTGACTCGCCAAAACACTTGATTGGCTAATTGGCGACACACTGATCGCTAGACATACTGGAATGCGTGAAATTTACTAATCGACGCAACCTGCCGGACGGCATCAAATACGGAATGTTATTTACAATGAGTAACCCATAAGGAAATGCGGCTGGCACGCGAGCGTTCGTGACAACAATGAATAAGTTTGTAAACATGGTAGAAAATAAACAATACCAATCAATATGGTACAGAAAAGTTTATGTCACTACACAGCCCTTAAAAATCTCACTCCTACCTCAAATGGCCGTTAGAAAGAACTTTTGATATTTTCAGCAAAATCCAAAGTCAAAATCTTGTCCAAAACCGGAGAAATCCCCGCCGATTTGTTTCGCGATCGCGTGTTGTTTACATACTGCCGATGTCTTAGACTAAAATCGGCCAATAAAATTTTTGTCCACGAAGAAACTCGGGATCGCAAGCGCACATTGATCTTTACGATCGCGCACACAGAAAATCGGGACTTTCCGTGTATGCCACATAGGGACCGAATTTTTAAGGACAAAACTCTTTTGGGGAGATGTCAGCGCCCGCGGCGACCACTCACGGGTACATTTCTGTAAAATAGTTGGTATTTTCTGTCGCATGTACTAAAGGTATGGGGAAAAAATAAGATAAATATTTTAAATACTTGCTTTCAAATTCAGCCCTTAAAAATCTCACTCCTACCTCAAATGGCCGTTAGGAAGAACTTTTGATATTTTCAGCAAAATCCAAAGTCAAAATCTTGTCCAAAACCGGAGAAATCCCCGCCGATTTGTTTCGCGATCGCGTGTTGTTTACAAACTGCCGATGTCTTAGACTAAAATCGCCAATACAATTTTTGTCCACGAAGAAACTCGGGATCGCAAGCGCACATCGATCTTTACGATCGCGCACACAGAAAATCGGAACTTTTCCGTGTATGCCATAGGGACCGAATTTTTGAGGACAAAACTCTTTTGGGGAGATGTCAGCGCCCGCGGCGACCAGGAAATGTACACAATGACTCCGATAGCTCGTTTCGCGAGAATCAACAGTAAATTACGGATTTGATTTTTGAAATATCTTTTCCAACATTGGTGAGTTGAATTTATTGTATTTCTTGGATATTTTGGGGTCGGTTTTTGAAAATTAAATGCCGATTTTGAGTGAATATTGGTGACTTTTGTGCAGTGGTGTTTTAAAAAGATGAGGTGTATGACTGCCTACATTATACACACGAAGTATAGGAATGTAGCTATGAGTGTGACTGCCTACATTATTTATACACACGAAGTATAGGAATGTAGCTATGAGTGGCGGCGACCAGGAAATGTACACAATGACTCCGATAGCTCGTTTCGCGAGAATCAACAGTAAATTACGGATTTGATTTTTGGGCAAGAATTCCTTATGTCCCAGCCACCTGATTTTTTCCTTTTTTATTTTTTATTTTTTGCTACCGTATACGTAGTACGTTAGCAAAGTAGGCCTACTATTTTTTTTTCACTGTTAAAAGAGGGTGAAATTTTGGTGGCTTGGACATATCATTCCCAGACTGTCGTTTAAATTTTAAATTAGTAAATAATAGCTTACCTTTAAGGTATAGAGCTCAGCGATATCTATCAAATAAGTCCTCCTGCCTGTGTGACTGTGAGCATGTTAGTTGAAGGCTCCACTTCCCGGCTCCACTTGTCTTGTGTGTGTGTGTTTGGCTTAACCGACACTTTACTTGCCACCACAAATTTCTTAGTTGAATTAGTATTTGCACCAGTACTTTTGTGGGATCCACAAAATTATATGAGTGATTAACTGTCAGATGTTGGAAACCAGCTGCAGAATTAAGTCTAACTCGTATGCCTTCCAAGTCAATCATGTCAATAGATCGCGGACTAGTACAACGTACACAGCTGATGCGTAAGCGCATGCACACCATATGCACAATACACATATCGCGCGCACGTACGTATACAGAACACGCTTACAGAACATGTTTTCACCGCGGGTGCACTGGTGTGTGTGTGTGTGTGTAGGCAAAGAGTTTAAATACGAAGAGTGCTCAGTGCCGAAATAAAGCACGCGTATATATTGTGGTACAAGTCGATCGGCCCAGAGGGAAAGGTTATAGTCTTAATCAAGATGTTTTTATTTTTTTACTTTCTTTATTTTTTTTTTTCTTTTTTTCTGGACAGCGCTTTTGCCTTTTGGTAAAGCCCTAACTAAAGGGCATAATCTCGATATTGTCCCTTCAAATACAAACTTATGTCCCAAAACAGATAGGAATCAACTCTAACTGCACCAGGGAGGAGAGGGAGAGAGTTGGGAGGGGGCCTCGGACTAGATGTTTGTATTTTTGTTAAAGTTATTTGCTATGAAATTTCTATTAATATTTATGTGATGATGGGGGGGGGGGGTCCAAACATGTTCCCTGATATTAAGCTCTATATGAGCAAACACTGCGATATTTGACGGGAATGTCGAGAAAAGTTATTTAAAAATAATAATGTGCTATCTTTATTTTCCTATTAAATCAGAATATTTCATTTGATATGATTTATGGAAGTTATAGGGATTATAGACCTGCAATGTAATTTTA
>CM046865.1:11351391-11703891 GCA_025617745.1 Heliocidaris erythrogramma | reverse complement strand
ATCTTTACGATCGCGCACACAGAAAATCGGAACTTTTCCGTGTACGCCATAGGGACCGAATTTTTGAGGACAAAACTCTTTTGGGGAGATGTCAGCGCCCGCGGCGACCAGGAAATGTACACAATGACTCCGATAGCTCGTTTCGCGAGAATCAACAGTAAATTGCGGATTTCATTTTTGTAAATATCTTTTCCAACACTGTTGGTGAGTTGAATTTATTGTATTTCTTGGATATTTTGGGGTCGGTTTTTGAAAATTAAATGCCGATTTTGAGTGAATATTGGTGACTTTTGTGCAGTGGTGTTTTAAAAAGATGAGGTGTATGACTGCCTACATTATACACACGAAGTATAGGAATGTACCTATGAGTGGCTAGCCAGGATTGGCTTCGTGAATGTAAAAAAAAAAAAAAATGGCTATACGCCTTCTACATCACGAAGCCAGGCGTTCTTACCCAGCAATCTAACTGCGCACGGGTTAGCAGGACTGGAAAATGCCCTGAAATATCACTTTTCTGATAACTCCCGCGACCGATAGCTCCTTCACCACAGCGTATCCTCGTAGGAAAACGTTTAGAATTAGAATGTCTTTTTGATCGTACGTATTTTTACAAAAAAATCCAAAAAAAGATCGTAAAAAATTTCCGAAAACTCGCCAGTGTTTGTGTGTATCCATGCCTCCTCTTGTCATGCAGATAAGGCATGACAATGGATACACACAAACACTGGTGAGTTTTCGGAAATTTCTTACGATCTTTTTTGGATTTTTTTGTAAAAATACGTACGATCAAAAAGACATTCTAATTCTAAACGTTTTCCTAGGAGGATACGCTGTGGTGAAGGAGCTATCGGTCGCGGGAGTTATCAGAAAAGTGATATTTCAGGGCATTTTCCAGTCCTGCTAACCCGTGCGCAGTTAGATTGCTGGGTAAGAACGCCTGGCTTCGTGATGTAGAACTTAAGGCGTATAGCCATTTTTTTTTTTTTTTTACATTCACGAAGCCAATCCTGGCTATGAGTGGCTATGAGTATGAGTATGACTATGAGTGGTATGGTCTTCATTAATACAGTGTTATACATTACCACATTTGTATTTAGACATATGGGACTACATAATCTATTTTAGTCAATCTGTACTGTATTAAAACATGTTAAGAAAGCATATAACGCTTAAAATTTGTACCTCCACGTAGTGATGAATCACACAGTTTACGTCCAGTACCCGAGTGGCCTAGGAATGAACGAATCGACGAATATGACGATAATAACTGGCGACTTCTTCGGATCATCACGAGTTTTGTGCAAGCTGCCATTGTCTAGGCTCGTTCAAGACATTTTCTCTGATCTTCTACAGAAAATTAGAAATCGTATACGGTAGTAGGCCCTATTTCAATTTCAAAGTTCCAGCTATGTACGGTACATTTTTTAAACCAAGAAAAACAGATACGCACAATGTATAGATGTAGAGGATCGAGGGGGGGGGGGGGGGGGGGGGGGGGTTCAATGGTCAAGAGAATGGTTAGGCCAATAGATAGATGAGATAGATAGATAAAATTATTACATAAGAACTTATAAAGCCCTGTTATAACAAACTCTCATTATGACAAGGTCATTTTGCTGCTCCTACATCTTTGTATTCCATTGTGTTTTTTTAAAACCCTGACTCTTTATAACCAGGTTTTGATATAAAGAGACATTGGCGGATCCAGGGGGGGGGGGGGGAGCACTTCCGGCCCGTGGCCCCCCCCCCCCCTTTTGGAAGAGAAGTATGCATTTTGACCATAGACAATCCGCCATTTTCTCGATTGTGACCCCCCCCCCTTTTAGAATGAAGACCTTTTTTGTTGTTGTTTTTGCTTGTCAGGGAATTATTATGGAGGGGAACTGGACCCCCATAACCCCCTACTGAGGGAATTTTGAAGGTTTTACGAAAACAATTTTTTGAGTGAAAGGGCTGCCCCATGCAGTCTTATCTTGATGGTTCACTGTGCAAAAAACTATAGTTCATCAATTTTGAGAGAAAAAGTGGCATGGCTTGAATATAATTTGGGAGGAAATGGAACAAGACTAAAAGGAACATACACAGGGCTGTCTAAAACATCTGTTTTGTCATCCGATTGACATAAACTAAGGGCAGTCAGGTAAAAAAAAAATATATCAAGGGGCACTTATGCTATTTACCAATAAGAGATGAAAGAAGGAAAACTCAAAGCCAAGAGTGAGAAAAAAGGAGAATGGCATAGAGAGAGAGAGAGAGAGAGAGAGAGAGAGAGAGAGAGAGAGAGAGACGTTGGTCCTGGGGAGGGGGGGGGGGCAGTTGCCACCAAGAAAATATAGGGGGCAAACATATTGTTTTGCCGCCCCCAATAAATCTGAAGGTGTAAAAAAAATAAGGAAAATTTGATGCAAAACTCGGGAACTGGCCTTCCAAACAATGAAATACAAAAGGTATATGACACGATCAGACTTCAGTTTCGCCGCGCACTCCGCGCGCAAATTCTCTTATTTTCACTGGTTCGTGTAACTGTGGAAAAGCTGGTTTTAAGAGGCGTTAAAAATCATGAAGGGTAATAATATAAATATATATATATATATACCTTCATTTGGATTAAAAAACGTTCTGAACATACATACATAATTCAATGCAAAGTTTGAATTTTCATATCTATTCAGGTTTTTCTCTCTATACTTTGCATCTTTTATTAGTGTTTATTTTTTCTATTATTTTGCGTTATATCTTTTCTCCTCAATTTGCTGTCATTATAATTATGTAAGATATATTTCCAATCATTTTGTCGTTTTTCATGTGATCTTTAATTCCATTTTCTGTTCATGATATCGATATGTATACTTTACCTAAGTTCAAATTACCATCATATCTTTATCAATGATGATCAGAGGCGGCGCTTCCGGGGGGGGGGGGGGGGGGGGGGGGGGGGGGGGCGGGGGTTTCCCCTCACTATTTCAAGTACCCAATGCAAAAGTGGCCCTTTTTATTTATGAAAAGTGCCCCTTTTCATAGCTGATAAGGGCCCCGTTTTCTTCGTATAGTGCCCCTTTTTCTTTCTAATAAGTGTCCTTTTTACCTTCTGATGAGTGCCCTTTTAACCTCAGAAATTGAGTCCCTTTTGTTTTCTTACATCGGCAGATATTATATACATTTATAAAGTATATATTATATATATATGTATAAAGTTCACAAGAGAGCCATATACCTATAGCTCCAAGTAATCAGAGAGGCTTCATACTAATACATTCCCCTACTGATATCAGCACAATAGTGAGGCAGTGGAGCAGGGGGTAGGAGGGGCACAATGCCCTAAATTATACAAGAATGAGCAGGGCCCCTAATTTATAAAAGGAACGAGGACAAGCTCACTCACTACGCTCGCTCGCATATACTATTATCTTCTTATCATATTAAGAAATTTGCTGTATATAATTCAACACCTGTTGCCTCCAGCGTTAGAAATAAATATTAACTTTTTTACTCGCTCGCGAATGAATATAATCAGACCATTACACTGAACTAAGTTGTTTTTATCTAGAAATATGTTAAGATAGAAACAATAGAGTGTTGTGTATTGATCAGAATGTACCGGTATAAAGATCTGTGATTAATGTCTCAAAGTGGTATTTTCCGCCTCGTTTCCACACTTTATAGGTGCCCCTTTTTGTTGGCGCCCTTCCCCCCCCCCCCACTTTGCAAGACGGATCAACGCCCCTGCCCCTGGCCTTTTGTTCCCTGGTGCCCCCCCCCCCCCCCCCCCCCCCACCCCTTAGATACACCTCCGATAGATCGGGCGCGGGCTCAACGGGGCCAAATTTGACAAGTATGGGTCAATAATATTCTAATGCAATAATTATATGAAAGCTACACTACATGAATTACTAGTATTGAAATCGTTAAATTGGTTTTTTGAAAATCTGAAAAAATTGTCGGCTAACTTCAACTCTTGAAAAACACGTTGGGCAAGCGGATCCGTTCGATACGTACACGGCGGGGCATGGAGTGTACTGCACGATGGAGTGTCGCGGGGAAGTCACCGGTAACTTTTTCGATGACAAGCTTTGTACTGTGTGCTGTTCGTTAACGTTGCAAATTCGCAAGCACACTAGATCTACGTTCATTGCACGGTTAGATCGAGTTGGTTTGAGAGGACTCTGAACCAGTTACAAAAAATGGCGAATGTAGACTGGGATGCAGAGATTCAGAAGCAAGAAAACAAGGTGAAAACATTGTATGATTATTAGACTTCAGGGTAGCGAGTTAATGTTAACAGAATTGAAATTGAATATGTACTTGCTGAGCTGAGACTGAGGCTGAGGCCCAAGGCCGATTTTGATTGAGTTTCATCATGACTGTACTCGTAGAGTGTAACTTTAGTGTTGTCCGTGTTCAGATGTTGAATGTGAATGAGTGTTGACTTGCTTGACCGGCTAAACACTACAGTTGAGCTGAGATGTGACCGAGAAATTGACATAAATCATGATTGACAAAGACAGTCAGTGGCTTATTAATTAGGTAGGCCTAGTGAGTAGTGGCTATTCTTACGACGAGTCGTATGACATGTATGATGGGGAGCCCCATGTCTGCGCACCTAAGGTTTTGACCTGAAAATGAACAAGAATTTCTTCAATATTCCTCTAAATCTTAATTTTATATTATTCCTGATATTCTAAAGAGTAAGTCTGCAAAAAATCTCATCAAAATTAGAGCAAGAACAATGCCATTTTCACAAGAAACGGTGGCCGTGTCATTTCAACGTTGCAAAAACAATGGTGCCCCATGTCTGCGCACTCATTCATTTTACACGCAGTTCGGGAGTTTTGACGTGAAAGACAACCTTTCGAGGCTTGTGAATAAAAGGTTTGAAATAAGACCTTTTTTCATTATTATGACTCGTTTTTGCATGAATACTTATCGCTATGATAAAGATGAAAAGTTTGTGTTCGTTGTGTGTTTTGTTTTATTAGAAGAATCGCGCAGTTACGCGTGTGCGCAGACATGGGCACTGCGCAGACTTGGGCACTCTAGCCATATGACGTAAGAATAATTTTCCGGCTGTTCTTACGACACGCGCACACGCTCCATTTCGTACTCTGCGCCGTCGTAAGAATAGGGTTAGGGTTAGGGTTAGGGTATTTATATGTTTTGAACACCTTTGATGTCAACTCGTTCTCACAGGTAGGGTGCGCGCGCCGGTATTCGGTCACTTAAAAAGAAATCGCCGCTAATATGAATACCTATCTCTTTAAATTGACAATCTACCATCAAAAGAACCGCAAAATTGTCCTTTAAATAATTATCAAAATAATTTAAAACATGGAAACTTACCCAAAAAAATATCGCCGACAGAAGAAGGAGAAGTTTTCCGCCCAGTATTCGGTCGGCGCCGTCCACAATTCGGTCACGCGATAGTGCGCTGCATCTCGGGAGAGTTATATAACCATTTTTGTCACATTTCTGCGTTTTTAGGCATTTTCTGTGGCTTCTATATATTCATACTTAAATGTATGAGAATTTTTATCCATTAAAATCCACAAATCGAAGCTCTAGGGTCAGAAATAATGCACAAAATGTATTTCTAAAAAGAGCAAAGCGCGTCGGCGAAGCGCAAAGCGACAAGTTGCACACAAAGCGGGTTGGCGCAAGGCACTCAATGTTGCCTGACCGAATACTGGAAGAGCGCCATCTCACTGGCAGGGGTGAGGTATATATTCTCTTGCTCATCGCTGAGATCGCCATTTGCAAATTCGCTGCGATAGATGGAAGACCCGGAAGCTCCTCTTCACACAAATTCATTGCACCTGCACACATAGTTATTTCACCATAGGCGTCTACATATGGCTATGCGTGTTAACTCACGCGCTAACGGAACCCGGAAGTGCGGAAACTTGGGTAACACTGACCAGTTTCGAGGGTATTTGGAGATCTTTTCCAGGGCGTCCGACCTGAATTGCTTTCAACATTAGAGGTACCTTGTTCATGTGTCTGTTATGTATAGGTTTCGAGCCTCAAAAATTATTCATGAGTTCTTCACAGCTGTTCAAAGAGCTGCGTGACCGAATTCTGGAATATGACTGAATACCGGGACGCGCACCCTACATCGTTAAGTCAGAGGACTGGCAATATCGAGGACCCAGGCAGGTTCGATTCCCAGCTTTGTCACTTGTTGTTTTTTATTTGTTACTAACCGATGTTTTCTCTCAACAGAATTACAGATATAATATGGAAAAGGCTGAGGAGACAGAGAAAACAGAGACAGATTTTTACTCAACAAGTGAAGTGTGCGCAGAGTACGAAAATGGAACGTATGCGCATGTCGTAAGAATAGCCGGAAAATTATTCTTACGACTCGTCGTAAGAATAGCCACTGCCTATTAATTAAGAATCAAGTCGAACGAGACTGAATAAAATGGTTAATATTTTGATATGGCACTCAGAAATGCAAATTTGACATGTCATCATAGATGGTCATGACTCATGGTTAGACAGAAAAATCTGTCTGTTTGGAGGAGTTTTATAACATTTTTTGACCTTCGAGGCTCTCCTCAAAGTCCAAGACATGTATGTAGGAGAGGGATTCCGCGAAGCAAGACATACATGTAGTCTCAGCGTAGCATATCCCGAACGAAATAGACTGATTTGTCGGTCTATTCCACTCATGGCTACATTACTGTAAAATAGTTGGTATTTTCTGTCGCATGTACTAAAGGTATGGGGGGAAAATAAGATAAATATTTTAAATACCTTGCTTTCAAATTCAGCCCTTAAAAATCTCACTCCTACATCAAATGGCCGTTAGGAAGAACTTTCCATATTTCCAGCAAAATCCAAAGTCAAAATCATGCCCAAAACCGAAGAAATCCCCGCCGATTTGTTTCGCGATCGCGTGTTGTTTACATACCGCCGATGTCTTACACTAAAATCGGCCAATAAAATTTTTGTCCACGAAGAAACTCGGGATCGCAAGCGCACATTGTTCTCTACGATCGCGCACACAGAAAATCGGGACTTTTCCGTGTACGGGATAGGGACTGAATTTTTAACGAAAAAATTCTTTTGGGGAGATGTCAGCGCCCGCAGCGACCAGGAAATGTACACAATGACTCCGATAGCTCGTTTCGCGAGAATCGACAGTAAATTACGGATTTCATTTTTGGAATCATCTTTTCCAACATCGCTGAATTGAATTGATTGTATTTCTTGGATATATTGGGGTCGGTTTTTGTAAATTAAATGCCGATTTTGAGTGAATGTTGGTGACTTTTGTGCAGTGGTGTTTGAAAAAGTTGAGCCGTATGACTGCCTAGATTCTACACACGAAGTATAGGAATGTAGCTATGAGTGGTCCAGTCATGGTGTTACTGCAGCAGCCCGAACGCTACAGCAGTCCTTTGAAAGGTTGGGTGCCTCTTAAATCCAAGCTCGTATGTCAAAATTATTCCATGAAATATGACATAACTTTATTTAAGGCTACTTTAGGTACTTACAATACTTTCGGAATAAGTGTCGTCTTTCTTTTCGATGAGGATGATATAAAAAAGGCCCATTAATTTCCCGGCTCCTGTAGTAAAAATTTTCCTAGGCCGGCGAATAGTTTTGCAATACGCATGCGTGCGTCAGTATGTTTTTACGTACTTTAGAATTCTCGCTCGCGAGAGACGAGAGGAAGGATTACAATTGAGTGAAAAAAAAGTGACATTTGATCGACTACGATACAACTATACATTGTCATTTGCCCATGTAAATTGTGAGACCCACGGAATAGTAGTCGTGGCAGCGTCCCGGGGCTAGGTCATGGTGGTACAAGCTGTACGAGCTGCCCATTCTCTAACGTTGCGAACTGCGACTACAACTGCGACTACATGCTTTTCACTGAAATTACATGTATTTTTCATCTAAATATTAAACTAAATAAAACTTCAACTATTGATTGATTGCATTCATTAAGTTAAATTTTGTTAACCAACTTACAATATGTGACCCTCCACCACAAAACAATCAATCAGTCGCAATGGGAGTTTTAGAGTAAACAGCTGAAAAAGGTGGTTTGGGGTGGAAATTTTGATTTTAACTTTTTCGTATTTCCTGAAAGTTCATTTATTAATCTATCATCTGACAAAATTTCAGGTTAAAATACCTTGTTGAAATATGTTTTTACTCTCACTCAAAATGACCATGTTTTCCTGGACATTCAAACTCTGTGTGTCAACTTGCTGGGATTGAACTTCACATCACTTTTCTGGTACAGCTTAAAAACTACATGTATGCACTGTCTGATATTCAAAATCAAAAGAAACAAAGAAATACATACTTATGGAAAGTTTCAACCCAGTACTTCAGTGTATGCTAGGGAGTTTTGACTCAACCTTTTGTGCGACAAACAATAGGACACAGATTAGGCGCTCTTATAGTCACTCTTCTTTACAGCCTGTTTTCTCTATTGTTTTGGTCATTAGCCTGTCTGAAACATTGACATTCTCATTGTAATTTACAAGGGTTTGCTTAGTCCATACAAGACAAGTTATATTTAAATTGTGCTTTGCACAGCGTCTGGTCGGGCTAGGTACATCGCAGACCGAATATTCTGCCTCTCGTTCGTTAGCCTCTTGTTTTGGTAGGGTCGGCTATTTATTTAGAGACAGAAATGGGCCTGTCACTCTGCTGTGCAAACCGACTACACGCCGATGTGTAGTTGGAAAGATCTAAATAATTTCATTTGAATCCTGGACAGCCTGACCAACAGACAGCCAACCACCTACATGTACATGTACATGTACATGTACCCTGGACAGCTCGACCCGGTTGAGGTATATGAATCTGGGCTAACTCGGCACTTGGGCGAAGTCGGCCCTAGCGGAAATACGAGGCCGAGTTAGCCCAGATTCCGGAGAGGTTAAATCGATCATGAAATACCAATCCGTAAGATTTCGTTTTGAATACTACAGTAAATACTAGCTAAAAATATGTTTTTTTAACCATTCTTTTCATAGAATTGTATGAAATACTTACTTTGAAGATAATCTTGCAATTTTCTTGAGCTAATATCATATTAAAATGACATTTTAGGCAGTTTAATCACAATTCACAGCTCGCGTTTGCAATCGTCATGTGTTGCATTCACTGACTCAGTGACTATGTTTGGTACTCAGACTCGTATCTGGAGAAATATTTTGATGAAGGAATTACTGCAAAATTTGGATATTAATCATGTCTGAAACATACTGAAACTATATTAATATCAGATCCATATAAATTCATGATGGATATAAATATTTCACCGACTGTGAGTTTTGCAGTTTTGCAAAAAGCGTGTCCGACTTATCGCGCTCCGAATACCGTACCAAAAAACAGTGCATGCTGCGCACGGCGATTGCGAGCTGCATCGTGTGATTAAATTGTCTATAATGTCAATTTTCAATTATTTTAGCTCAAGAAAATTGCCACATTATCTTCAATGTGAGTATTTCATACAATTCTATCAAAAATAATGGTTAATAAACGTATTCTTAGCTAGTAATCACAACAAAACCATACACATTGGTATTTCATGATCGATTTAAGCCCTCCAGGCTAACTCGGCCTCATTTTTCTGCTAGTGCCGAGTTAGCCCGACCCCAATTAAATGTATATATATGCATGACGGAAAACACGGCAACTGTGGACTTTTTGAGTTGCAATGAAAGAATAAAAACAGGTTATTTTCCCCTAGCTTGCAATGAGAATATTCGATATGGGATCTACCTCCAAAGAGGCCAGAGATAAGTTTCATTTCATTTCATTTCATTTCATTTCGGTTTATTGATAACAACAATACCTTGTAAAACAGTCCGGAGACTGATACATACAATGTTTGTACAAATTTACATAATAATATTGAAAAGATTACATAAAAAGTACAGTACAGGTCAAAAAAATGTCAAGAAACAAAAACTGAAAGCAAAATGAACATGAATCGTTTTAAATATTGCACTTCAAATTGATTATAAATACAATAGAATCAATAAAAATGCTATTTCATTACTTCAGTTTATATTCGAACAACAGTTCCTGATATTAATAACAATAATAATTATCATTGTTATCATTATTATTCCTGCAATTATAGAAGGCAAGAAAGCGTTGGGCTACTAATAATTAGTTGTTTGTGTATAAGAAACCATAAATGCATGTAAACTGAGAACATATCAAGTGAAACTTATAGCTTAAAACCTTGATAAGGAACCCTACCCCCCCCCCCCAAAAAAAAAAACCCAAAAAAATTCAAGACCTAGGTCTGAGAATACGAAACAATGTGAGAATAGTAAAACTAATTATAGATCCAGTAGAAGTCAGCAGAGTTTGAGTGATGAGCAGGAATTGTTCAAGATAAATAATAAAAATAAAAATATAAGGTTTCAAAAAAAATATGTCTTTAAGTAAAAGTAAGGTTCAAAACTTCAAAAGCATATAAGTTGATTATATGCCTCAAGAATCACTGTAATGATAGAAAAATACTTTGTAATGTATATATACATTTAATGATAATTTACCACTTAAATGGCAATTCATTGTAAAATGAGTGAATTTAGTTCATAAAAATTGAAAAACAAAAAATGGGTCGAGTTGTCCGGTGAGGCACTCCACCCTGGATAACTCAACCAGATTAAACAGATTATTCAGTCAAATTGGTTTAAGTTGAACACATTCGTAAACTCTTAGAGCCAAGGCCTAACCAATTCAATAATAAAATCTAGACGTATGAGGAAAAATCGAATTATTTCAATTTTTCCAACTACACGTCGGTGTGTAGTCGGTTTGCACAGCAGAGTGATTGGCCCGTTTCTGTCTCTAAGTGAATAGCCGACCCTACCAAAACAAGAGGCTAACGAACGAGAGACAGAATTTTTGGTCTAGGTACACCGCTGCAGCAAAATAAAAACTAGTTAGTCAGTAGTACTAGTTCTCCATATAAGTAGTCTATTAAGGCCTATTTTGCCATTCAAGAACATGATGTTACCATTTGAATTGCAAATTTGCCTTACTGGTGTTGCTGATTTGATTTGTAATGATTTTGCTTTGATCAGGTGAGGAACCTTGGTATTGGAGGTGAAGCACCCCCAGCCTCTCAGGGCCAGGCTGCTGCTCCTCCAGCCTCTCAGGGGCAGGCCGCTGCTGCTCCAGCCGCTGCTACTGCTCCTGCTCCTGCTCCAGCCTCTGCTCCTGCTCCAGCCTCTGCTGCCGGTGGTGATGAAAAGGAAGATGATGGTAAGTATTCTCCTCTATTTTAAACCCCAAAATGGATAAATCAGGTTTGGTCAGTGATATGGGCCTGTTGCACATGATTAAACCTTAAAGTGCACCTCTAGCCCCCCCTCCCCCCCCCCCCCCCCAAGATGAAAAAGGGGCCTTGTGCACACAAACTGTACGAGTCCTGGAAAAAAAATTAGTGTGGAGTCCTGCAAAAATGATAATTCATGAAACTAGCAATTGCTTATTTAAACTCAAGCAAAAATCGAGCAAATGTGAACATTGTAAATTGTGAATGATACATGTATTTCTGCTCATCCAGATCTGTGATGAGGCTTAGCAGTGTGTGTGTGTGTGTGGGGGGGGGGGGGGGGGGGGGTCCTTGAACAATGGTATGTATTAAGTGAAGGCATATTCTCAAAAAAGTTTGTCATCACAACACCATTTCCAAATTTGCTGCAGAGATCGGTGTAATCATCCTGTTGGTATTTTTAGTTTTTGGTTGATTTACATGATTGTGTTTTTAAAATCATGTTATTGAAGTACGGGTGAGCTACATGTACATGCATATACTGATAAGATGCAAAAATACCAGTTTGTCTCAGATAAATAATAGGTCAAGTAAACATCAAGCTACTATGAGACTATGTGAAAAAATCAAGCAAATGCTTGATTATGATGAAGATAAGTTTTATCTTTTTGAGTAAGCAATGCTAGTCTTGGGAAAGCAAATGCTGGCAAGTAGGAAGGTGTTGAGTTTGTTTACTGGCAATTTCAAGACTTACATAATGTATGCAACAGTAGTTTTAAGGATACAGCCTTGTGAATTAGTTATGTCAGTTCCCTTGTTATTTCACACTTGAGGTTGCAGTAATAATTTCCACAGGTTGTTCCGTCTTTTAAATAAAGAATATTAAGTTATATATCAAAGAACACATATAAAAAAACATAATAATTCTTCTTTTTTTTTCCTGAAGTGCACTTTAAAATTATGTATCAGTGAAAAAAAGCCTCAGTTACACTTACGGCTTTAAGCTACTATTGACTTCCTTACAAAGTATCAAAATATCAAAGTTGATGTGATTTAGGAGCAGCTGTCTAGACACGTACAGAATATAGACATGCACACAAGTATTTTCTAAAAAGTATAATTTCTGTGTGGTAAAAGATGACAACTTTTGAAAAATTATTTATAATATATCTGGTTTGTGTCTGGCTAAGCCCAACACCTTCAGTGTGACAAGTTTGAAACTGGTTTTGGTTCTGAGCTCTGTGTAAACTACTAATATGATGGTATTTCTTTTCCACAGCTAAGGAAGCCGCCGATGCGTCTCTTCTCAACAAAGCTCTTCATTCCCGTCTCATCAAAGACACTACAAGCTCACAGCTTGAGGTCCAGCAAAAGGACCCTAACTCACCTCTTCACTCTGTCAAATCCTTTGAAGAACTCCGTCTGTAAGTAAAATGTTGAATACAGTAGTAACTTTGTTTATATGGGGTAAAAAGAGTAAGAAAGTAGAATACATTTGGTCTTGTATCATTCACTTATTTCTTACTTTGTACAAATTTAAGTTTAGTACAGTTAAAAACTGCATCAAAATAATCAAATTGACAACTTGGGTAACAATTACAGTATTTGCATATGAAATTTGAATATTAATCTTCATAAATAACTACTGTATATTTTATTGTGGTTCTTAATGGTTGATAGTTGATATGGTTTCTTATCCCTGTAGCAAAGGAGCACTTCTAAAGGGAGTCTATGAGATGGGGTTCAACGCACCTTCAAAGATTCAGGAGACAGCACTGCCACTTCTTATGGCTGACCCGTGAGTAGATCCATGATGTATTGTGGTCTGTCCTTCTCAGTAAAACCCTTTAGTCACTGAGGATTACGCGTCTAGTAGTCATTTACTCACTGAACTCAGTCTCGGTAAACCATCTTGCGGCATAGACTCTCTGCTGTCTGCAAAATTCACGCAAATGACCATTTGAAACGGAAAATGCAATTTCGAACGGAGAGTCGCGGAAAACCCATTTCACCTCAAAATTTGTCATTTTTTCAAGAATAAAATCGTAAAACTTACACTATTCTTGTGTGATTCGTTATGCAGTGAAAAAATATCGGGCCTAAAATCATGGTTAATAACTTCGAATACTTAGCGATATTCGTCAGATTCTTTGGAGACAGGGCACTGCCATTTTGTTTTGCTGGACCAATGGAGATTGTGACACAAAACACGGTACAATAGGAGCAGCGACCGCCGCCGAGAGGGAAGTAAGGCAAGATTGCCGTACACAGCCAGCACATTTTTAGTAAAGGGGCTGGCGTGTGCGCCTAGTATTACGTAGACATATGTAATACTAGGCATGCACAAGCCAGCAGCGGGTGCTAAGTACGGCGAGATTGTACATATGCTGCTGTACAGTTCGAAAAAGGGGCTGGCGTGTGCGCCTAACGTCGATCGATTGCTGACATGACAGCCAAGACTGAAATGTTTTCATCGACGTTGGTACGGTCAATCAAAGAGTTCTGTGCATGTGCATGTGCATGTGCATCATTGACTACTCAGTCTGTATTTGTATCTGTATCGTTCTGTCAGCAATATGTTCTGACGCATCCCGCTAAGTCATGATTGTGAAATGCAAGTTGAATACCTGAATTTCGACTGACTCTGTAATGTTAGAACCTTTAATAGCACATTTATACCCTACAAGTTCATGTTTGCATGTTTTTTCATGTGTACAAAGTCCATGGCAAACGGAATTTACGTTTTCCGCCCATCTGAAACGGAATTCCAGATTTTCTGAAACGGAAAAAGCCATTATTTAAACGGAAAATCAGTGTCCCTAGTGGTACTGTCTCCTATAAATCATTTACTTTTACATATATATGTAACATTACTATCAATATTGAATATTTTTTTTCGTTTCCATTATTCTGACAGGCCTAAGAACATGATAGCACAATCTCAGAGTGGTACAGGGAAGACAGCAGCTTTTGTACTAACCATGCTTAGTAGAGTAGATAACAACCACCACCCACAAGTGAGTATCTGTCACATTTCAGTCTGTTTTGTTATAAATGTAGTGATTCCCAGCCTTTTTAGCCTCACTAGCACCCCTCTGACACTCCATGCCTGGTCAGTGCTGTACACTGATTGTCGACTGTACACAGGTTGGGATTTGTTTTGTATATGACCCTTTCTTTACATCTCCTCCCTAAAAACAAACAACAACAGCATAACACCCCCCCACCCCCCCCCCCAAAAAAAAAATAAATAAAAAAATAAATAAATAAATAAAATAAATAAATAAAATAAAATATAAAAAATAAAATTAAACAAAAAATATAAAGAAATAAAAATAATAATAAATTTAAAAAATGAGGCATCCCATGGGGACCATGCTCTCCCCAGCTCAAAGATAATATCGAGTTCTGTGCAATTACATTGTAAAAAGAAGCAATTGGGAAAGGTTGATCATGTCTACATAGGAATTGGTGTATACTGTAAGGTTTTGAAGTCATCAAAACGATAAAAAATCAACTCAATCTCGCTGAAAAGCACATCCACTGCGCACAGAAATGGGTATATGGGACTGCACAAACATGTGACTTGGATATTTAGCCCGAACATTTCAGCTATTATTGATTATATGAGGGCATTTGAAGAGCAATCCTTTTTCAGGGGGCATTTCTGCTATGATGTTCTTCCAAACTGACATAAAAAAGAATGAGAAAGCTCACAAATTATTCTTCATCTTTTTTTAAACAACCACTCTTCCAGTGGATGTAGCATGTGGATTATCCCTAGATTAAAGCAATGGCAAAAAGAACTGATACCAAGTACATAGTTTCATTTTCTTGATTTGTCGATATTGGCCTTGGCAGGATAACTTCCTACATTTATGGAAGAATATATGCTGGGAGGTAATGGTATTGTTCAACCAGAAACTTTCATGTCCAGTAAAATTGTTCAAGTTGTCCAGATTTGTGAAAGTTTCATGCTGCAAATCAGTTTAATTGTGGCACTGAATTCTGGATTTTGGGAAAGTTTCAGATCACAATAATTCTAGTTGTGCAGTCTTTGTAAAGAACTTTTACTGTTACTCCAAAAAGGAGAGATGACATTATTGAACTGTACATGACAAAAAGAAAGAATAGGAAGTTTATATTACAATGAGAATATTAGTACAGTATTAAAGTATTCATGTTTATTTACACCATGTCTTGTGTGTGTTTTTCTGACTTGGTAGGCCCTTTGTCTAGCACCAACTTATGAACTAGCCAATCAAATAGGAAAGGTTGTAGAGGAAATGGGTAAGCACCTTCCAGAGATCGGCGTGAGGTATGCAGTCAGGGGCCAAAAAGGTGAGACATATTAGGCAGCTAATAGCGAAACAGAATGGCACGAAAAGATGCGTCTGGAACGTCAACGGTGAAATTGTTGATGAATGCAAGGTTGCTACATGTAATTTGACATTTGCAATGACAATTTGGGTAATATTCAGCCTAATCGATGGATTAAAGGTATCTTTACACACTATGTGGCTTAATGATATGTTTCTACCTTAATGCAATAAAATTTTGATTTTCATCAATATGCATTTCGTGTTCCGGACACATCTTTTCGTGCCACCGCGTTTCGCTAAACTATCTTAATTTCAATCGCATGTACATGTAGATTATTTGAAGAAACATGGAGAAACCTTACAATTGCTCTAAAGCACCATGACAATTTATCTATAAATGTGATTTATTGCTCTTGGTACAACATGATACTTAATGTGGGTTCTATTGTAGTATACTACAGTAGTTTTAAATCATTGGAAAGCTTGAAATTTTTACTTTCGGAAAGTACACAAAACAAAAGGATATCCAGTGAATTAGGGATGATTTTGGTCACATATCGAAAGGGCAGCTATATTCATTTCTGATTTCTTTACTGAGGATTTACTCTGCCTGTTTTTGAATCGGTCATATTGTCATGTTTCTTGTGACTTTCATTTTCAAAACTTGAGATAAGCTAATAGAATAATGTTTCCATCTGCTTTTGAGTATTTAATTCTAAAAATGTTGATGCTGTGTGGGAATATATTGAGACAATAGCCAATATTAATACTAAGTATGACTATTCATTAAAAGAAGACACCACTGGCAAATTTTGAAAAAATATGTTGTTCTGCATGTCCCTAGGAACTAATCAGTATCGAAATTGTAATTTTTGAACAGCCTAAAAGTGCGTATATTTTGATATAAAAAGTATGTTTTTGCCACTGTCGATACGCAAATTGGCTCGTGTCGGCCAAAGCTGTCACGTCATTGCAGCACTTTGAGTTTCCACCACAATGCGTGTGCGTTACGCGTCCGTAAAAGCAGACGATAGCGCATTATAGCATGCATACATATTCGTGGAGTTGCAAAAATGCCGTTGTGCCAAGCAATTTACTGTTCGAATCGTCGTGAATTTGTCCAGTAAAATCCTTTTTTTACCATCCCTGATCCGAAGAAGGATAGAGAAAGGTGTGCTGTATGGATAAGGAACATTGGAACAACCAAATTCAACGTCAAAACGTACATTTATTCCCGTTTTCGAGTGGTCTGTGAAGACCATTCTGACGTTTTGGCGTTCGAGACCAACCAACAAGCCGTGTACCTGGGATACAAACCCAGGAAGCTGCTAAAGCCCAACGCTGTACCAACCATATTCTCCCACAAAATCTTTACAAGCAAGCAATCTTTCTTCGCCCAGAAAATCCCCCATTCATCTCCTTTGCTTAGATTACAAGCTTATTGAAGAATGTGATCAGATTTTACTTGAAGATTAACCAGGAATTTATGTTAATGTCGTACTTGCTATCTATATCGCGAACGTAAGAACGTAAGCAATGCAGCTTGCTGCATTAGCTTTCCGCGCGTGCCTTAAAGTACACGCGTTAATGGGAAGCACGTACGAACGATGACAAACAGTAGTGCCAATTTTAATTTTATTAATTCGATAAATTGTGAAAAAAATTTGCTAAAGCACTCTATTTTTTCAGTAGATAATATTCAAAAATACAAAAAACTGAAAAATTAATAACATTTTCTTTTTGTCATACATAATTGTCTCACAAATAGCATTTTTATAGGCGCTGTGAAAGCGATCTGTGTATTGCTCCAAATCGGCATTACCGTGAATTGCCCTGGTTTTTGCAGTAGTGCTGCAGTGACGTAACGGATTTTTGCGGCTCGTACTAGTAGATATTGTAATATTTTTTTTTTTTAAATCGAGATCTATTATTTTATCGACCTGAGCGATGAGTTTTTTGGTCAATCTGACTAGTTTTGTAACATTAAAAATTGTAAAAGTGCTAAAATTTGTCAGTGGTGTCTTCTTTTAAGAAAAGGAGCCCTCCCGTTTTAATAAACTCTTTATTTAACAGTTTACAACAAATACTTTTTGTTTATTTTGAGGTTTTGTTGAAGAAATATGAAAGTCCACCCTGATATCAAGTTGGTTTTAAAAGAAGCAGAAAAATAAAAGAAAACAATTAACGGAAGTTTGAGCAAAATACGATGTGGAATAAGAAAGTTATAAATTTATGAAGTTATGATGAATCAGACACAAACTGGCTACTCCCGTGACATATCTTGCGAGCTCCTCTCCCATTTGTCCTGTACTTTATAAAATAATCATAAATTTCCATTTTCTCTGTAGAAAACCTGTATGAAACAAATCTAAGAAAATGAAATTTTATGACATTTTCTATACTAAGAAAATGGGAAAGGAGCTCGCAATGTATGTCATGGAGTTGCCAATTTGTGTTTGATTGAATACAACTTCAAAAATGCATAACTTTCTTATTTCTTACTGGATTTTGCTCAAACTTTGGCTACCGGTAATCTGTTTCTCTCATTTTTCTGCTTTTATTAAAATGAAATAGATCCAAGGTGGACTTCCCCTTTAACTATATTAGAAATAATTTCTTAGTACTGATGGAAACTCACGTCTAAGGGTTATCAACAGTTTTTTATTTGCCTCTTTTGGCAAGTTGGGCAACAGTAGTTCACCGCTTTGAAAGTGCCCAGGGGATGGTAGTCCAGGAAATAGTCCTCAAGACATGATCAAGGTAGATTGTAAACTAATTCTGTAAAAGCTCATCTTGCATGATGTCCATAAAAATTGCATCTAGGTTTTCAGGATTTTTCTGTACTTTTGTCTATTCTTATTTTTTTCTTCAGTTCAACGAGGAGAGAAAGTTACTCAACAGATCATCATAGGAACACCAGGAACAACGCTAGACTGGTGCCTGAAATTCCGTAGCATAGACCTGTCAAGAATGAGAGTATTCTGCCTTGATGAAGCAGACGTCATGATAGCAACACAGGGCCACCAAGACCAAAGTATCCGCATCCAGAAGTAAGATTATGGGAAAAAAAAACCCCTCAGACTTTTGACATTCTCGCTAGGAGAGAAGCAACTCTTCCTCTTGTATATTGACATGTTTTTCTTTTTTTGAGAAATGCTTGTAAATTGTTTGATGATATATATGTATGTATCTCCTATTTCCAATAAAGTGAGTTGATGGTCGACTATTTTTTTTTTTACAAGTGTTTTTTCTACGAAGACTGTTTGACCAATACGTGTGTGTGTAATTGGGTTTTTACAGACGTGTATCAATCAGATATGATTATTTACGTCTGGGACCGACCTAGTTTAACGTCACCATCCGAAAGACGTGACTCAGTCTCGAACCTGGGTCAGCTGAATCAGTTTAATTGTAGTCTAGAACACTCGGTGTAAAGTTTTGTTTTATTGTCCATGAGAAACTATTTTCTATCAATACCAGAACACAAGATTACCTTTAAAGTGAGAAGGTTGAGTTCTGGGAAAGGTTAAAAATATGTTGTGAGCTTTCTCATCCCTTTTATGTCAGTTTGGAAGAACATCATAGTAGAAATGTCCCGTTAAAAGGAATACTCTTCAAATGTCCTCGTACTCAAAATATGACGAAAAATAGCTAAAATGTTTCGACCGAACATTCATGCCACATGTGTGTGCAGTTGAATGTACCCACTTCTATGTGCAGTGCATGTGCTTTTCAGCGAGAGTGGGTCAGTTTTTTTATCATTTTTGTGATTCCAAAACCTCACAGTACAACGTAATTCTTATGTACACATAATCAACCTTTCCCAGTCGCTTTGAGACAGTTTCTTTCACAATGTAATCGGATGCCCAACTCAACTGTATCTTTAAATCTTCATTAGAAGTTCTGTCCCCTATCTTCTCTCTCAGGAAGCTTCCAAGCTCGTGTCAAATGATGTTGTTCTCCGCCACGTACGACAACACCGTCATGAGGTTTGCAGAGACGGTGGTTCCAGATCCCGTGGTGATCCGACTCCGTCGGGAGGAAGAGAGCCTTTCCAACATCAAGCAGTACTATGTCCTTTGCTCCAACAAAGAGGAGAAGGCTGAAGCCCTCTCAAACATCTACGGCACCATCACTATTGGTCAAGCAATGATCTTCTGTCAGGTGAGAAGATAGAAAAATAGTTCCCTTTTTACTCAATGTGTGAAAATTTACCTGTTCAAGGTGAGCTTTTGTCTTCTCTACTTTCTGCAAATGTCATGAGAAAATTTGTGTAGATTGAGCTACTGCTAATGTGGTACAATGGCATCAGCACCAGCTCCATGTACAACAGTGCAGTAGTCCGCAGAAAGAACAACTGGCCAAACTAACCGAAGACAGGTAAATTTTCACAAACTGAAAAGGAACTATTCTATTCAATAAGTCGTATCACCATTGAGATAAACCTCTTCAATGATTTTAAGATGAGAAGATGTCTTCAGCGAAGACATTGCTAGATAATTTTGAATGGGGGATGTTGGACCATATTCACGTACTGTGCACTACATGGCACTAAACAGATGTGCGGCAACAGAAGTTGGCTCTTGGGTTCTAGTCATCTTTGAAGTCTGAGACCACTTTAAGAGCAATCTCATTGAAGTGTACCAGTCACCAAAAATTATTTTGCTCTGTATATTAGGGGTTCCATATTCGAACAATGAGCTTCAAATGTTGATTCTATAAAGAGATATTGCATGTTGATATATACTCCCAATAAACAAAACAGCGACTTGTGAGGAAAATGGTGATGCAACTGTATATGCTTGCGTAGAATAATGGCCGGCGCGGACCCGGACTTGGAGTTGGGTTCCGCTCTAGGGGGTTTTATGTTTTCCTTCATTTTCTTCATACTCCTTAACCGTTAACCCATAGAAGGCTAGGTAAAGTGTTTTGGGGATGATTTCATACATTCTAGCTGTACACAAATTATTTGTTTAGGTGATTGGTACACTTTTCCTTCCACATGGGAATCAAAACAGTATGAGAAAGCCCACATAATATCTGTCACCTCTACTTACACTCGACCTTCTCTCTAACACCCTTTAGACAAAGAGAAATGCGAACTGGCTTGCGGAGAGGATGACGCAAGAAGGCCATGCGGTGGCGCTCTTGAGCGGTGACCTGACGGTTGAACAGAGGGTAGCTGTTCTTGCACGGTATAGAGCAGGAAAGGAGAAGATCTTAATCACTACCAATGTGATGGCTAGAGGTAAGGACAGGAGGAGGGTTGTCAAGTCTTCCAGTGCCACCAAGTTTGCCATCAAGTAGCAGAACGGATATTTAACCAATGGAACAAGTTTATTATCATAGTTTGTCCATGTATTTTCATTGTTCACAGTGGTAAAAGTATTCCACAGTAAAGTACCAGTACTTAGGCCCATTTTGAAATTCAAGAAGAAAGGTTTTCTGAAAGTACATGTAGTAGAAAAAATAATTTGGGTGCTTAAATGCTGTTTTGAAAGTGGGTTTTATGAATGAATGGATGAATTGGTGGATAAAGAGATGCATACAATGATGTGTTAGGATAATTGATGAACATGGCTTGTAATTTGAACTTGTGCTGCAGCGATGAATATAAATGGGAGCGGTGAGCGCTGGCAAATTGAAAAAAAGGCTGTGGTTAAAAAAAAGGAAGATAATTCATAAAAATTGCTGTGAGAAAATTCCAAAAAGAGCTCCTGTAAGAAAGAAAAGTATTTTTTTTCATTGTTGTGCAGTTTAGCATCATTTTATGACGGATTAAGTTGCTCAAAATATTCCATAGAGAATGGCCTGTTCTTCTGTCTTTCCCCCGTTTTAATCCAAAACGAAGAATATGTTAATAAATTGGAAGAAAGGCTTGATGCTATATTACATCCAATCAATATTGATAACTGCCCAGGTGTAGTGGGTAAGTCTACTGACTGTGCATCACAAGATACAGGGTTTATGTCCCTGCCACATAATAAAAGATAAAGTTGAGTTCTGGGGGGTGTTTCACAAAGAGTTAAGTTTGACTAACAGTCGCACTTAAATTCTTACTTGCGTGCGGTATATGACACATCACCGCACTGGTCAGATCATCCTCAGGGGACGCGCTCTATTGGGTAAGCTACCAATGAGATTACGCGTTTGATACTGGATGCGCATTGGCTCTTAATACGCGTGACTTTAAGTCAAAGTTAACTCTTTGTGAAACACCCCCCCTGGTCATGCGATTATATTGTGAAAGAAACTGTGTCAAATCAACTGGGAAAGGTTGATCATGTCTTCATAAGAACTGATGTATTCTGTGAGGTTTTCAAATCATCAAAATGATAAGAAATTGACAGAATCTTGCTGAGAAGCACATGCACTGCAGACAGAAATGGGTATATGGGACTGCACACACATGAGGTATGAATGTTCGGCCCGGACACTACAGGTATTTCTAGTCATATTTCCAATATGAGGGCATTTGAAGAGCTATCCTTTTCAGGGGGCATTTCTACTATGATGTTCTTCCAAACTGACATAGAAGGAATGAGAAAGCCCACAAATTATTTGTCACCTTTCCCAGAACTCAACCTCTTTAATGTCCTTGCCAAGACAATAATCTCTATTTGCCACACACACACACACAACTAGCGTGAGGTAAATGGACTCTGGTAGGTACATATAGATTCGTTGAGATATTGGAGAGAGAGTTAGAGATAAAACATTTCTTATCTACATACATATTCTTATCCCTCCTCTCGTTCATGCAGGTATTGATATAGAGCAGGTTACTGTGGTAGTGAACTTTGACCTTCCAGTAGACATGAAAGGACAGGCCGACTGCGAGACCTACTTGCATAGGATCGGAAGGACGGGTCGCTTTGGCAAGTCTGGTCTGGCCATCAACTTTGTGGATGGACCCAGGAGTATGGACATTATGGAGATAATCCAGGAACATTTTGGTAAGATACATTTTACTTTTGTTTTTGTTTTTTAAATTTTTTTTAAAAGGGTTTTTCATTATTCCTGGCTTCACAACACCTTACTAAACATTACTACAAAGTGTGTGGAGTTATGACCATTTTGCGAAGTGTACAATATATACTGGTAGAGGTAAAAATATCTGTTCTGGATCATGATTTGGTATCTGAGGGTTGAAATCTTTCTGAATTTGGTGCCAAAAGATGTGGTAAACATGTGGCTGTACAAAGTCATGAAAGCTCAGATTCCCCCCCCCCCCCCATTGCCCAATTCTTGCTACCTCAAATATGCAATTTTCGACGTAGAGGGCAATATTATGCATGGAAATGGTCCGCATCTTTATTGAAATACTACGGCTTATGAATAAAATGAGTGCTAAAATGCTTAATTTTTGGATCGCATGACATAAGCCAAATTTAGAAAATGCAACCAATTGTCTCAATAAATCATGATGGTATCTTTTCAAACATGTCCGTTAATTTATACTCAAACTCAAGGATTTTTGTAATACCTATGTACATTTTCAATGCAAAAACACTTGGCGACCCAATCGGGATATTGTCAGCACTGCGCATGCGTGGTTTTCATGACAAACGCCATCTGTTGGCAAAATTGCGTATTTGGGGTAGCAAGAATTCTTTTAAAATCTTATTGCAGCAAATACGCAGTGGATGGATTCAGCAGGTCATTTTATGGTCGACAAAGATGTGTTAATTGATGGTGTTGGCTATATTTAGACGCATCTTGTGTCATTTTTGTCTCGCCCACCGGAGGTGAAGGCGAGACTAAGGGATCCAAATGGTGTCTGTCACAAACGTTAAAGTTTACCTGCAAGACTCTCTTATGATGCATTACTTGGCAACTGTTACTGCATTGGCAGCCACACTTGGGTGATAGAAGCACTAGGGGCATCTCCATGTTATTGTGTTGTCGGAGGTCACATGATGATGTCAAAGGTCATTTGAGGTCATATGTTAAAGTTTACCTGCAAGACTCTCTTTTCATATGTTAAAGTTTACCTGCAAGACTCTCTTTTGTGAAATAACTTCACATCAGTTGCTTGGATTACAACCTAACTTGGGTCATATTTGCACTGAGGGTACCTTCACGTTATGTTGCTGTTGGAGGTCACATGATAGGGTCAAAGGTCATTTGAGGTCATACGTTAAAGTTTACCTGCAAGACTCTCTTTTGACAAATAAATTCACATCAGTTGCTTGGATTACAACCTAACTTGGGTCATATTTGCACTGAGGGTACCTTCACGTTATGTTGCCTTTGGATGTCACATGATATGGTCAAAGGTCATTTGAGGCTATACGTTAAAGTTTACCTGCAAGACTCTCTTGTGACAAATAGTATTTTGTGAATAGTCCTTCTCATTAATGGGATATTACATTCTGTGGCAGATACCCAGAGATACAATTCTTCTGCGTGGCAACGGAGATCACAATATTTCCAGTTTTCGCAAGTGGGCGAGACACAATCTTGCTAATGCCTTGTTTATTATATCTTTCTAATTCTCAATGTACAGGACGCAAGGTTGAAAGGTTGTGCACAGATGATGCAGAAGAGATTGAGAAGATAGTCTGATTCCCCGTTCAACCATCAAATCACACTTCAACAAAATTATATGGACACCACAAAAAGTGACATTTTTTTCTCCAGCTTCAGCACAAATAAGGCTCTCGGCACCTATTCCGTAATTAACAAGCTCCGAGCATCAAACAAGGAAACGATTGTACTATGCAGAAATGAAGAAAAGGAGAAGTTTGCGGCTTTGCGTCCAAAAAGAAGTGCGTTCAAGAAATTTTGAATGACTACAAATGGTTCTTTCAACTCGACTATTATTCCTTTAAAAGTATTCTTATATTCCTGTTTACATTGACATTGTATCACGGTAGCCTTAAGGCAACAATTTGGGAAAAGTTCCTCATAATGGATTATAGAAAGAAAAATATATAAGGATAAAATGCTGGAAAGAAAGGGGAGAGTGTATAATGGAGGCTGCCGGACTTCGTTCAGCCAAACTCTTTCATTTCTCGTTTTAGACTTCATTGTTAAAACCTTATTGGGGCTTGTACCTGTATAATGTAAGAAGGTTGAATGCAAGGAGGTTGAATGCATATCATACATGTATTTTAGAAGGTTGAGTGCATATCATACATGTATGTTAGAAGGTTGAGTGCATATCATACATGATTGTTAGAAGGTTGAGTGTATATCATACATGTATGTTAGAAGGTTGAGTGCATATCATACATGTCTGCTAGGAGGTTGAATGCATATCATACATGTATTTTAGAAGGTTGAGTGCATATCATACATGTATGTTAGAAGGTTGAGTGCATATCATACATGATTGTTAGAAGGTTGAGTGTATATCATGTGTTACAAGGTTGAATGCATATCATGAGACATTGCCATCAGATTGAAACTAAATTTTCACAATCGCGTGCTTGTGGCTTACATACTACTTGAGTCCATATTGTTAAATCAATAAAACTGAAATTCGAAGTGGGGAAAGAGTGATGTGTGCAAGTGTTGTGTCGCAAAAGTGAATCAAAGAGAGTGCAGAATGATTGGTCTTTTTAAAGATTGTGAATACCAAAATTGATGAACAAAACATTTATGAAGAAGAGCTCTTATTGTGTAAATGCTGTCAAAGCCAGAAAAAATTGGTCTATGTTGATGTTTTGTTTGTGATATTAAAAGAATAATAGGTTAGTACAAAATACAGTGGAAATTCGCTATAAAAAGCTCAGATATAACGAGATTTGTGATATAACAAGGTAATTTTGCTGGTCCCAGGTCTTTAGGTTCTTTTGATTTTTTACCCTGATGTAAGGAGATTCCTGATACAGTGGAACCTCATAACAAGGAACACTGTTAAAACAAACGCTCATTATGAAAAGGTAATTTTACTCGTCCAACTTCTTTGTGTTCTTTTGTGTTTTTTTGCCCTGATATAACAAGAGTTTGATATAAAGAGGTAATTTCATTGGTCCCAAGGAGTTTGTTATAACGAGGTTCCACTGTATAGCAAGGTAAATTCAATACCCGAGATCCTTGTTATACTGAGTTTCCACTGCACTGTCTTGTTTCTGTGAAAAAGTTACTGCCTTTAAATATGAAACTTTAAAAAAGTTATCCTGAAAATGAGTCCAAAAAGTGATAGGGTTAAGATTCAGGTGGTGACAATGATCTGGAATACTTATGACGTTACCCCTCAAATTATGATGATGACTATGATTTTAGGGTTGTTTGTATAGCAGTGCAAATAGAAATCACATTGTTCTCTTTGAGAATGAACATGAATTTTTCCTTACTCAAAGTTAACTCTTTGGCTACTAGAACTGTCTGATCCATGTATTATGCCTATGGGACTAAGATGATTTAGTAGTCCATGGGGTTAGTAAAGATTCTTCTCCAAGTTAGTAAACAATTAGACTAATTTCACCACCATATCAGGATGTTTAATAGTACCTTGACAAGTAATGATGCAGTAAAAACGAATAATAGCCCCCCATTTTTTTTTACTTCGAAAGCGAGTATGTTTTTTTATCAGATACAGTGAAATTTGCTATAAAGAGCTCTAATGTAACACGATCCTGATATAATAAGGTAATTTCGCTAGTCCCAGGTGTTTATTTTTTATTTTGTACCCTGATACAAGGAGATTCCTGATATAACAAGGTAATTTTCATGGTCCCACGGTCCTCGTTATAGTGAGTTTCCACTTTATCACCCGATGCCAACAAAGCTCAACATAGGTCGTGAAAGACGTAGGCAGCTATTCCTCCATTTCTTTTCTTGTGTTTTTAAAGAACGTGTGGTTTTCATTGAAATATTGAAAGTGTGTGAGTAGAACGTTGGAATGTCAATTACAATTTGGACTTTATTGTTTGTTATATGGAAGAATCATAACATGCCTTTATTCTATGGGGGCGGGTTAATCAAGACAATTTAATGGAAAGTGTTGCAAAAAATGTTTAATATTCCACATGGTTAGTTTCAAAGTGCATAGTACAGTGGAACCCCGTTATAACAAAGTCCTTTGGGCCACGGACATTACCTTGTTTATCGAAACCTTGTTATATCAGGGCTATAAACAATAAACTGCAAACGAGTGGGATCAGCAAAATTAACTTGTTATAACATTGTTCTTTATAACGATGTTCCACTGTATTGACTTCTGACCAGCTTCAAACAAATGCCACTCAAATATCTAAAAACAGATTAAGGCCTAATGAAGCATCACACGGTGGGGGGGGGGGGGGGGGGGGGGGGGGGGAGGGAGGTGGAGGAAAAACATACTGCTGATTGAACCATTTACACTCCATCCCAGGACATTTGGAAACTCTGTATAGAACAAGGTAATTTTGCTCATCCCAAGTCTTCATGTTCTTTTGGTTTTTTTTATCCTCATATAAGGAGATTCCTGATATAACAAGGTATTTGTGATGGTCCCTAGGTCCTTGTTATACTGAGTTTTCACTGTATTGAGAACCAGAAGGCTGTAAACTCTTTGTAATAACGTATGACGTAACATGCTTCTGACTCTGAAAACAGTTTATTTTTAACCCGCTCTCAACTAACTTGCTAAGTTTTGGTATTCTAATTTGTGAGCATTTACATTTGAATATGTGATACCATTATCTGATCGGGGTTTTTTTAATGGTAAATTGAAGTGGTATTAGTGACTAACTGCAATACAATTTTAGTTTTGTTTATTTTGGAAGGCAACAAATATATTTTCTATTTTCAACAACATGTAGAGTGTTCATATTTATGAGTCTTGCGCCCATAATTCCCTATTTGCGTCAGTTTCCAGGATATATGTTGTGTTTTGAAGTAAACGAGTTATTTATTTTCTGGTCAGGGGTGAATAAGATTGATCAGATAGATGTCTTTGTATTTAATTGCGATGCAAGTGCATTTAAAAATCTGTGGAAGAAAACATGTAAAGTGTAAAAGTAGGTTAATTTTTACAACTTTGTTAAAACATTTTACTGAAAATAAAAGCAAACCAAAATGTTACCGTACAAGATGTCTCTCATGGTTTTGTAATGCTTGATACTGTGAGAGAAGCTGCTCCTGTGAGAGAATATTTGAGATTAGGTGAGGGAAAATGAAGCATGCGCTGAAGATAGAATGTGTAAGCAATATAAAAATAAAATTAAGATAACCAATGTAGGCGCACGGGTCCAAGTCAAATTTGCAGGGGGGGGGGGGGGCCTTCTTGCATGAATGCAAACTTCCTACAATATGTTTAACCTGTTCTTATACATGTAGTGGGAATGTAATTTCGTCATCAAAATATTAAAAATAAGTTGTGAAAATCGGTGCCCGATTATGAGGTGGCGGCTGCTTGAACATTGGTAACGTAGAAATTATCTCCAGGGCGATTCCGTGCATTGTGTCCCGTACGACATCTGAAATTTATCCATGTATTTCATCTACGAATAAGAAAACATCTCTTGATATGGCTATGACTAATGGTAGCGATACCAGAAAGCACCATTATTTAATGGTCATATAAAGAGATACTCCATTTTCGGATGAAATACATGTATGATGAAAAAGTCATATGTCGTAACGTAAACATTGCACGGACCCCCCCCCCCCCCCACTTTTACACCAAAGATCCTGTAAAGGATTTTTGGCTACACCCCTCCGGGGGGGGGGGGGGGGCACTCAATATATTGGAAAGACGGGTATGTGCCGCTTTGACGACCCTTTTTCAACGGCCGATCTCAAGATACCCAATTTCTTTTAATTGCCGTTCCGAAGACCCTCGGAAACGCAATGCCCCGTAATACACGCTCTGATCCGTTCCCTAGCCTTAAAATGTCCATCGCTTTGGATCCCGAGTGCTTCGAAATATACGCATACTGACCTAAAATATATGTCAGATCCAAGACCTTGTTGCTGCTGTTAGATATACAGTTCCCAAGACCCTATTTTCACTCTGCTGCCCTATAAGTCCGTTCCTTAAACACACGTTTCGAGGACGGCTGCGGCACACTCCCGTCTGAAAAAAATGACCCCCCCCCCGATCCTCCCCGTCTCGTATGATCGTGATAACAAACATACTGTGTATTATATTGGACGCCAACTTTTATACAAAACCAAACCAAAACCAGAAATTGTTCTACACCTTGTGCATCTTCCCCCTTGTTTAATGGTACATGTATATTTTTATAGCATAATTTTCAAGTGTATTTTGAAAATCAATATATATACACATACATCTGCAAGAATGCTTGCCCATTTTTTTCTTATTTGGAGATATGCACTAGATTGCCTTCAGTAAATAGGACTACTCCTCGTGTAGAGAAAATACAAGTACACGCACTATGTACATCAACTTCCTCGAAGATTTTATTGCACAGAATCACAGAAGTCGATAAACCGTTTCTGATGAAGGGTAATTAATACTGTATTAGTTAAAATTGTTATCTGTGGTGTAAAATTCAAGGAATAATGCACATTTCTGTCATTAATCATACACTCTCTCAGAATAATATTTATTATATAGATCAATCCATATTCACTAAGGAGGTTTGCAGGTAGTTTAATTACATGTTTTTGTATATACGGTGCATAAAGTGAACAAATGCCTCCTCAGACATTCACAGATTCGTTAAATGTGCTGAAAACAGCTCTCTCACTGAGAGCTCCGGTGGGAGTTCCTATAATTCATTCACTAATGGAGTTTTTATCGGTATAGTCTTTCAGATAGACAGTCGTGACTGAAATGAAATTAAACACCAGTGTGACATTTTGCCGTGATATCCACGGTAATGGATATATGTGGCCTCATTGAAAGGCATGCATACATTTTGCACTGAATTATTAGATTGATATTAAAATTGTGACGGTTTACCAATTATATATATATTTTAAATATTCTGCACTGTAATATGATATAATATGATATGATATGGAGCCATCGCAGTCTTCTTAAATACTTGAAAAATGTAAATGATAAAGGTATAGGGTAATTTTGTGTCATTCTCACTGATTAAAATCTGTATTAAAAAATCACACACAAACGCACACCCATACGAAAGAAAAAAAGAGAAACACAAAATTGCACCACCTTTTGCCTCAGCATGTTCTTTTAAAAATTGGGTCACGAAATTAGCATGAAAATGGTGATGGATGAACACAAAGCAATATCGAAATTATTATATAAACACTAAAAAAGTGCATTACATTATGCTTAAAAGTATTGTATTTACAAAATACATGAGGTGTCGCGGTACAGGGGTTTATTCACTTGACTCTCAGTCCAAGGGTTGAGGGTTCGAATCTCAGCCCGGCACTGACAACTTTTTGCAAGACATTATTCCACGTTTGCCACTCTGCACCCAGGTGTTAAATGGGTACCTGGCAAGATGTATTCCTTGAAATTCACTGTGCGCTGATTACGGCTGCCGGAGCGAAAGCCGGGGCAATATCAAAACCCTTTGGAAGCGATAGGGACGTTATATCACGCACAAAGTGGTATGCGCTATACAATAACTGTTTATTATTGTTGGTAGTACAGTAGTACTAGTAGTAAAGCGATTTGATCAGTTACCTACAGTTGGGAAGATGCATGCCAAATAGAATAAGAAAACAGTTACCACTATTATTGTAAATCTGCCATTCCTCGTCAGTATGTAAGATCAGTTACTTTGTGTGAACGTGGACGATAAATCTGAATACAAAATTTCTATTATGTATCAATCTCGGTGATATTTCCCTTTAAACCACCGCCTTGTCACCCAGTTGCCAGGGCGCCCAATGAAATTACAATTTCACCGTCCTTGTGATTGCATTTCCGCCTTCAGTCGGAAAAGGGCATTTTGCGATCGTATTCCATTGATTCAAGAGCGATGCGGGATTTTTGCAGACATTTATTATTCATGCACATTTCACTTTTATGATATTTTACGACTTGCAGTAATGATTAATATTGGTATCATAATTATGCCATCACTATACCATTATCATACTTAGATTATACATTATGATTGTGAAACGAGTTTATACTGCAGTAAATATATCCGTTAATGACCATGAAAGTAAAGCAAATTAATGAAGCATGCATAATAATAATAATTCTTGAATAATAAGTTAAAAACATGCGAACGGATGGGATTGTGCTTCATTCCCTATCAATTTCCAAAATTAATTCTCGTACTTAAAAAGACAAACGAAAATTCAGGTATAATGAATTAGAGGGTAAAAGGGAGATATGGCAAAATAGAGAACGAGATAGATAGGAAGAGAGAGAGAGAGAGAGGGAAAGATAGGGAGAAATAGGGAGAGACTATGGATAAGAGATAGACAGGTACAGAGGAAAAAAGAGAAAGAGAGAGAGAGAGAGAGAGGGAGGGAGAGGGAGAGACCATGGAGAAATAGAGACAGCTACAGAAAAATAAGAGAAAGAGAAAGTGAGAGTGAGATAGAGAAAGAGAGAGAATCAATAATGCAATTGGTCTGATAGGGATGCGGACACTTTGTTCCGACTGCCAGAAAAACCGAAGACACCGTCTTTCAATTTCCATCTCTTCCATGCCGTTGATGTTGTCTAATAAACTCGATAAGGAATTGACCGACGTGGTTCATTAACAACTCTAGGATGTGGCCAGCCAGCCAGCCGAAGTGCTTTGCCAATTTGACAGTCTCATCCTTAGAAAAAAAAAATTAGAGAGAGAGAGAGAATCCTCTTGTCTGTCTTTGTAAGAAGAACAACGGAACGGGAGAGGTTGCTGGTATTGTATGATATGGTATTAGCTGTATAATCAAATTCAGAGAAAGATAGGGGAGAAGGGGGAGACAGGGAGGGAGAAAAAGAATAAAGAGGGGGAGAGAGGAAGAGAGAGAGAGAGGGAGGGAAGGATAAAGAATGGGACAGAGAGAGAGACAGACACACACACACACACACACAGTCACAGAGAGAGACACAGACACAGAGAGAGAGAGAGAGAGAGGGGGAGAGAGAGGGGGAGAAAGAGAGAGAACAATATGGGGAGGGGTGTCAGTAAATGTCAAAGCGAAAGGCCAGGGTTCTTTCTTAACGGTTTCTCATGCAAAATGCCAATCAAGAGAAGATGTGAAACGACCGCTCAGCGAGTATTGCGATCTTAATCTTATTCACAGTGGAACATACTCATTCACAGTCACGAGTATCGTGTGTGGAAATTTCAAATACTTATTATTGTGTAAACATATGCTACGGTATATAGAATTAAAAAAAAAATCATGTCGTTTTAAAGTTCAAAAACACAAAATACTGACGTTTTATAACTTTGTATATCAAATTCTGAAGGAATATTATATTTGTAAAAATTCAAAAGCACTCAGTTAAAAAAAAAATCTCGGAGTAATAATAATAGTATCAATTATAATAATTATAATGAAAATAATGATTATAATAATAGTGATGATGATGATGATGATAATAATATTAATAATAATAATGATACTACTACTACTAAGTATGGTAAGTAATTGCTTATGAAGAGCAAAAAGAACTAAAATAGCTCTCTATGCACTTTACAACTGATGTAAATAAGTGAATTACACACACAATGGAATATACCATGAAATAAAGAAAGATTAAACAATAAAATATATACATAAGAAAATAATTAACTGACGTTAAGAAAATGACAGATCAAGAACATTTATGCTTCGATACCTATTTAAGCTATTGATGAATAAAATTTAAGAAAATGATAATTGAGAAATCAAGAAAATATGAAAAGATTATAAAAAGGAGTAGAAGTCCAGAAAATTTGAAATCAAGAAAGCTAGAAATCTCCAAAAACTTAAAATGTTATAGAAATCTATCAACGCACCTGAGAAGTACAAAATAAATGAATTTAGAATTTATTAACAGTTACAGTATTCATGAAGTCTAACAAGCAAGAAAATATAGGCAAGCATTAAAAAAAAAATAATAATAATACGTCTAGACATGTTTGAGGCCTGGAATGAAACCGACAGATTACAAAACGAAGTTATAAAATATGCGATGAACATGGAAATGGAAAGTGACATATAGAAATTCTCAATAAATAAAAGCCGCTGGGCATTTCATAAAAGAGATCCAAATAATGATTGGCGGCCAAAATACAAAACGGGTGAACACTTCACAGAACCAAGTTTAGATGACTTCAGTGATTCATTATGAAATGAGCTGAAATATCTAAAGATTTTCATCAAAAAGAATTTTATTTTATGCATCTGAAATGTAAAATTGATTCAATTGGTGACTTACATCACTATTTAATCTATATTGCAAATTAAATTTACTCAACATTTTGATTGAAATTGTATTGAAAATTAATGTTGGCATAAAAGTAATCATCTCCAGAGTTGGTGGTCAGTTTACAGAAGTACCATATACTTCATTTCCGGTTATGAAAGCAATGTTTAAATCCCTTATGATCTCATCCTGATGTGAAATCATTACGTTGATCCATTATTTGGCAAAGGCTGTAAAAGGCGCCGTGGGTTTGCAAACAGGTCTTTCGGGGTTATCACTTCGCACCCACACGAGATTGTTTACGGTATGTACGATGTGTGTGTATACCGTATTATATGTGTATACGGGCAATGCATCTCTGCGGTCGCCGTATTACATGGGCGTCTCCCTCTGCCGAAAAAGGGCATCGCATTGCATCGCATCACACTGTGTGGCATACAAGCGCCAAGCTTAAACGCTCTGAGATGCACACTCGTATATCATGAGCTCTGGTGCACATCCGTACAGTGGCGACACCGTGCCTTTACTTACGGTACCTCGTTGGGTACGCTTGGCTTAACTCAGTGCGCCAATTCCAGCGAATTAAGGGGTTCCTCTCTATCCAGTTGCATTACATTTGTACGGAGAGTCTGTGGCGGTGACAGGATAATCGAGAAGCGTTTTAGACACACTCGCCCCTTCAGCCCGCCACCTTCGCGTACAACGTTTTCCAGGCTTCTTATTCCATCTCGTTAAGGAATGCACTTCGGATTATCAGCATCTGGATGAGACGGGCGGTTGAATCCGGCACGAGGGAAATCCTTTTAGGACATTTTATGTGAGGAATTAATCCAAGGACTTCATTCCCTCAAAGGTACAGTACCAAAGTCTTAAAGATATTTACATGCTTGATAAACTGTTGTTGACTGAATTACCCTACTGAGAAAGCATTTGATGCTGACATGGAAAAATGCCATATGCCAAAAACTTGTTTTTCAATGACTAGCAAAAGTGCTTTATCGCTCACAAAGACTTGTGTTGTATACAAGCAGCAATATATTTTAATAGATCCATTGTTAGGACAGTATAGATTTGTTGCAATATTTAAAAAACAAAAAACAAATTTACGATGCATTGGCAAATGTTTATTTTATCGATAAATTGATTTTCTCCTTCGTGGTCGACTTGGAATGTAAATGGTCAGAGTGAACTCCAGATTTCTTCCAAGATTGAGGTCTCAGAATGCTTTTTTTTTTTAAAGCTGATGAATGATGGCCAATTATATAGATGCATTTGATGAATAGGTAGAGGCGTAGCGTGAGTATAGCCATGGAGGGGGCACCGATGGCATGTCGGGGGGGGGGGGGGCACCTCTTTTACCAGGAGTATGGAATGCGAAAGAACAAGTTTACTTTTAAGTGAAGGGAGGGTGTGGGAGCCTGCGAGGGGACGTAATTTATAAGCTTTTCACAGCTCCTCCCCACTCGCCCTCCTGCGGCTTCCCCTCTGGCCCTCTCTCTCTCTCTCTCTTTGCCATTGAATGTGGGAGGTAAAATACCCCTTTCCTCTTTAGTTACATCACTGCGAATTGGTAAATCATGCTAGAACTTGAAAACCAAGACTTTGCTACATTTTCGTTAGTAATTTATGGCAAGACGGATAGCTTGTGTAATTCAATTATCTGTTCCTTAATGTGATTAAGTCAAACTCCACAGTTTTAACCTAACACCCGTAAGTACGAGCGAGGTGTCCCTCAACAACTGCGATGCAAGAAGAAAACCACAGTTAATGAAAACAGTGACCATGAAAATAGGGGAAGGACGAATCTAAGAAGACGGAAAATCGGAACAAAAATAAAAATGGAAAGAGAATCTAAAAATTTGATCTTTTATCAAGCTGTAATTAAATGCCATCATTAAAAAACTATGTATGTGTAATTAATGGTTATAACTAATAATGATGCCATGGGATAATCATGGATATTTTAGAATGACTATCCTTTTGAAAGATGAGGTATACATGCATGGTAGAAAAGGAAAAGCCAATACCAATGACAGGAACCTCTATAGTGCGATAATATATTCAATTTGTTATCCCGAGGGAGATTACTACTACCACCACTCTATATATATTTGTATGTGCTTCTCTCTTTCTCTCTCTCTCCCTCTCTCTCTCTTTCCCTCCCTCCCTCTCTCTCTCTCTCTCTCTCCCTTGTAGCCCCATCACTCTTTCTCTGTCCATTCTCTCTTTTTCTTTCTCTGACGAGCCGCGTCCACTCCCGCGCGAACCTGTGTGTGTCCCCAAATGTTTCTCTCTGCCTCTCTTTTTCTCTCTCTCTCTCCCTCTCTCTCTCTTTCCCTCCCTCCCTCTCTCTCTCTCTCTCTCTCCCTTGTAGCCCCATCACTCTTTCTCTGTCCATTCTCTCTTTTTCTTTCTCTGACGAGCCGCGTCCACTCCCGCGCGAACCCAGTTCCACCCGTAAATTATTGATTGGAAAGGGAGAGCAGAAATTGCGGCTGACATTTCGCCACATTCTCGGAACGTCGCTCTCTCTCTCTCTCTCTCTCTCTCTCTCTTGATATCTTTCATTGGGATTTTCGGTTGAAGGATGTCTTTTTTGCCCGAGCCATGCACTGTAGAATTATATCGACAGTCCTTATTTCTTTGCCCAATCGCACGATTCACCTTTAATCAAAAGAAGGTGGAATATAGTGTCGTTGTGGGTGGGTGGGTGGGTGGGTGGGTGGGTGGGGGGGGGGGGGGGTTACATTAATGTATTACGTTTGAAGGTCCTTTTCTTCAGCCTACCGACTATAGTGTATTCTCTCATTCCTGTATACCCATTTGGTTCCCGTATAGGCAATCATTATTATTATGTAGAACACGATAAGGACTACTTTCGAAAAATAAACTCAAGGGCAATTTCAAAGGCCTATTTTACTGCCCATAGAAATCAGGTTCGGATTATGTAATACACCATTGTAATGTTTGCACATTTCTAAAGGTGAAAGACAGGGCTATTAAAATTGTCTTGAGTTTATTTTTCGAAAGTAGTTTTTATCGTGTTAATTAGTAATTTTTGCCGTCTCTCTAAACTGACCGTATTGTTAGAATGACAAAACTTTGCTATAAATCTAGGTTCTACGGGCAGCTATTTGTATTCGCCTACAAACTGACTATGATCGGACCCTGGTTTGAATCCCAGTCACGTCTTTCGGATGGTGACGTTAAAGGTTGGCCCCAGACGTAAATAATCATATTTCATTGATACACTCCGTCAAAACTCAATTACACACGATTACACACAATTACACACTCTCTAGAAGGCGATGTGGGATAGAGAAACATAAAAGGTTTCTGTATGTTATACAGATACACATGAAGCGAGAGAAAATACGAAAAAGATGGAGGGCAATAATAAAAAGTTTGATGATATCATTTATTTAGCAAAGGAATAACAAGGCTTGACATAAGCAGTGGAAATAAAAGTAATGATAATGATAAGTACACACACGCCTTATCCAACAAGAACTTGAACAAATAGGCCTACTGATGGATTAAAATGAATTTACAATAAACGATTTTAGTTCATCCATGCAGAGCAGGTTTAGCTAGCAATGAATAAATTAATACTCTTTTGTTCAAGTACAACCCGCACTTATAAATCATTTTCCAGAAAAGATTAACACAATATCCACTTTTAAATATCATATGGACACTCGATGTCTGACTGTTCAAAAACAAGGTCCTTTACATGATAACGGATGAAGCTATTAACTTGAACACCATTTTCTCGGCTAAATTGCTCTCCTAAAATCCAATAAAGCCGTTGTAATTCCGTCGCGTATTCCGTGGATTCGACTCGTTTCCGTTTAACCGCCCTAATTAATTCCTATTTCACAAAGACATGGTAATGAAACATTGACACGCTTGATAAATAAGCATCATTTTATTGGTGGCGAGCCCGTAAACGCCATTAGGATTTCAATTAACTTTCCCGACCCAGTAACAATGAAACCTCAGTGCAACGTCATAAAGAGGTTACAAACAAAGCTCTGCGATGCGTCCAAGAAAAAAGGTTAACTGTTGGAAAAAAGGTCCTCGAAATAAGCATTTCAAAATATTTTAAGGAAATTTTAACACACGTGGATAGTTTATGGTCTTTTCTATTAAAATGGTATAAAAAAATAGCAATAGCTACTTTTGTGAAAGGGTATAATACAAAATCTACACTCGACAAGACTTTGCCTTGGATCTGGCTGGAATCAGCAAAGTTGAGAGTCTTTGTTAAAAAGGCTTAAAAATTTCCATATTCTGATCAATAAAGAACATTTCATGAAAACAACAAGCTTTGTTCTGTGTATAATCCTTATTATATCCCATCAATATTTTATGCTTGAGTGACCAATGAACTACTTTATTGAGTGTTTTGAAATATTTTGGTGAGTTTTGAAAATAATGTAAGCTGGCTTGCTTCGTCAACCATAAAGTTTTGATGGGATATATCATGACATACAGAGAACAAAGCCTGTTCTTGCATAGATGACTTTTCATGATCAGAATATCAACATTTGTATGCCTTTCCGTGACTCTCAACTTAGCTGATACCAGCCAGAACAAATACAAATATTTGTGAAATGTGGATTTTACACTCTTTCACAAAAGTGGCTTTTACTCACTCGTAAGATACTGTTAGATGTTTTGGTGCCATTTGATAGAAAAGACCTTAATTTACCCAAAGGTATAAAATTTCCTGAAAATATTTTGAAATATTTGTTTCCAGCTCTTAATTTGTTAAGGTTCTCGACTTTTAGATACCAGACAGAGGAAAGACAAATAAAGTCTGAATTTTGCACCCCTTCACAAAAATGACATTTGCTCACTCCAGCATATCATGTCAGATTTTTTTTGGGTGTCATGTCGTAGAAGAGACCCTAACCTACAGGCCCGGTCACACCGCCAGAACTTTGCTGGAGCGTTCCTGGAGCGGTGAAAAAAATTCATCACCGCTCGTAACCGTTCACCACCGTTTAACAGAAGTTGGCCCCCGTTAAGGCAACGCCGTATACGCTCGACCACCGCTGATGGTCCCTCCTACCGCTCCGAAAGTTTTGAGCTGCACAAAATATTGCGAGCGGTGAGGAGCGGGCAATTTTCCGCTCCGGCAAAGTTCACCACCGCTCCAACAACGCCCAGTCAAAGTTTGGCACCGCTAGACGCAAGTTCGTGGACGCTTGGGTCCGCTAGGCCAACGCAGAAATCTTGAACGCTGGACCACCGCTGCTTCGCCAGCTTTGCCCGGGCGGTGATTAAACGTTGCACAAACTTTGGTGGAGCGGTTGTAAGCGTTTTACGAGCGGACACGGGATTGCTGGAACGGTGTCGGGCGTTGAAGCAGCGATCCATTGCGGTGATGAACTTTGGTTTGGCGTTGGTATGGAGGTGTCGGAGCGGGACCAACGCTCGCTACCGCTCGCTACCGTTAAACCAACGCTAAAGCAACGCCGGCTTCAGCGGTGCACCGCTAAGGCAACGCCCGTGTTTTCGATTTTTTCCCCATTTTGTGCGCGGTGACGAGCGTTGTCGAAATTCGGCCCCCTCTCCCTACCGTTCAAGGAACGCTCCAACAAAGTTCTGGCGGTGTGACCGGGCCTTTAGCTATTCACTACCATGAACACTTCCTGAAAATATTTTGAAATATCACATGGGGAGACTTTTTCCAACTGTTATTTATTATTATTACTATTTCTTTTTTTTTTGGGGGGGGGGAGGGGACGCAATGTATAGGCCAATAGGCTTACATCTATAAAGCATTGTCCAATTGAAAAAAAATGTGATCGACCTACTGAAGGAATTTCTCGAATAGTGAAATTGCAAAAGTTGAACATCAGCAACAATTCATTTTCAGTTGTATACAACTTACTCATCAAGAAATCATTGCTGAATATTGCTTTGTGATTATTTTAGTGAAACCATGCAGAAAGAAAGTCTATGATCATCATAATTAAGTGATTTCCATTTTTTGGACAAAATTGATAAATGATCTGATTGCACTTTATGACTTCCCTCAAGCACATCTTCATGAAGAATACTCAATATTGTACGCTAAAAACTACTGAAAAACCCCAAACCCAAACTTTTATTATGAAACTGAATCTTCCATTTATTTCAAAGTGATGAAATCTACGTACATGTATTCAGTATTGAAATGACAAACTCCAGGAAACTTTAAATTATTATTTTTTAAAAATCAATCTTATCATTGATTCTGCTCGTGAAAATAAACTACATGTATCAGATGAAGAAACATGCACACGCTCTTAATATCGTTACCTTAATGGCGTTACCATGGAAACAATGTCTCAGAATATCTATTACTGCACGTACGCACACTTAAACCATTTGTGACTTAAACACGCACCTCTAGCCGGCGGTCAATTATCACCGATTCACTTCTACATAATGTTTCCACATCTTAAGATGAGTAATGATTATGTTTCACTCCATATCGCGTTCTCAAATATCATTACCCCCGCGCACTGGAAGATCTTGCATAATACTCCAATTTACGAGGCCATTTTTCTGACGTATAATGGATACTGCGTATACATGCTGTATAAAAGTCTCTTCTCATTATCTGCTATGCTGTACTCAATTTGTTAGTGCACTTGGTTAGATGGATGAACTATACAATGTGGGTAAAATTATGTTCTACTCGAATTGATGTTTATTTTGTAAGATATATTTTTGTAACTGCAAAGGCCTGAATATGATACATTGCTCATTATATACGTTAATTCAGTGTGTCTATTCTAAAGAGATCATTCTTAGTTGTAATTGTAAAATTCTAGCATATTTCATTGTCATGATTGTAGAATCGAGTTTAAAACAAAATGAGGAATTCATGGTGAAAAGGGGGAATATTAGCAGTTACTGAATTTGTAAAGATACACCACATTCGTTCTCCTTCATAATTATCTATTCTTTTAATTCTAGTTCTCCAAAACCTGGTGAAGCCATTAACCTAACTACCTTAAACTTTGTATCGTCCCAGCGGCATGCATATATGTAAAATACTCCCACCATGCAAGACGGAGTTGTTTATGCGCTGTGCTCAGGGGTAAACAACCTGCGATAAAGGTTACGAGGCCTCTAGAGCTGGCGAATGCGCCTTTTGAGATTTTTGTTGAAAGGATGCCGCTCATGCATAGCCAGGCATAAAATAGAACATCTATTATCGTTCGTCGTTTATTATTTGGCTGATGTATCTTCTGATCTATACAAGATAACCAATTCTGATTTATGAACAATTTCATATAGCACATGAAAAATAATTTTAGTTATAGCCTTCATGTCATTTGCAACAGTGATTTCGGTTTAATTTGGTAATCATATCAGGCAACGCGACAGTATAATTTCATATCGTGTTATTATGCACGCACTGGCGTACTGGGGGGGGGGGGGGGCTTTGGGCGCTGCAGCCCCCCTAAAAGTTCCACCCCCAAAGGGGGGGGGGGGCAAGGGGGGAAAAAAAAGAAGAAAACTTTGAAATTACCTACAGGATATAGGTCTAGATCTGTGACAATATTACATTTTCATTAAAAAGTTTTATATAGTGTAAGCATGTAGGAGTCTCCATCAAAGCGCAGTAGAGTATATTCAAATAGTAGCTGCACTATATAAATGAATCTTATTATCTTATTATTATTGTAAACATTTTTGCTCATTACACCATAGTATGCACGCTCCTCTGCTTATTATTCAGTTCGCTTCTTTGTTCCTTTTTAGCTGCACCCACTATTGCCTATGTACTGCTTTCGCCCATCCATCTCTTATACCAAATCCTCGCCACTGCTCGGCGCTTCGTCATCTAAAACCCTCGATCCATCCACCGCTTTCACCATCCTCTATCTCCCTTCCCAGGGGGTGTTTTAATGGGAACAACCTAATGACTATTCAGTTCACTCACCCCTATTACATTTCCATAATCTGCTTTTTTTAATGTATTATTTTATACCATTGCCTACTGCTTTCGCACCGTATGTATCTCTGATACCCCACCCCCATTCTAACCACCACTACCATTTCAGCTGGCTCACCCAATCCATTACTCCTCAATCTTCTCAGGCTCTTTTCATATTCACCCAAAGTTCCCAGTGCTTTTGCCCCATCCATCTCTGATATCAAATCCCTGCCACGACGCCTCAACCTCTTCCCCCTCAATCCGGCACGCGAAATTTTTTTTCCCACGAACTTTTTGTCACTATCCTCCTTGACGCATGCGCAACTTTGAAATAGCCCTACAATGCTTGGAGTTGGATGGGGTTTCAAAGTTTCATCCTACCTTTTAGTAATAATAAAAATACAAAACGTTGTTTTTGTAATGTCCAAACTGAGAGTCAAACCCACATACCTCAGGTTAAATGTCAGAGGGCTAACGCATCTGGCCACAGCAAGACGCTGGGAGCAACCGTCATTATATCGCTTACGGAATAAACCCTATGATTGCGAAATTGATTTAGATCGGAAAGGATCAGGTGCGCATGCGCCAGGGAGGACAGGGACAAAAAGTTCGTGGGAAAAAAAAAAATTAGCATCCGGCACCGCTACCAGCATCATCATCTCCTCCAGGGGGTGTATTCATGTGTAGAAGTGAAACCCAAGTTAAATTAAATTACCTATTCAGCTTGCTAAGTCCTATTCTTTTTCCTAAATCCTCTCTTTTTTAAAAATCTTCACCCGAAATTGTCTACTGCTTTCGCCCCATCGATATATGATATCAAATCCCTGTAGCACGTCGCTTCACCCATTCACCATCACCGCAGCCACCACATCTCTTGTTCTCTTCAGAAAGTGTATTCAGATGAGAAACGACATTTGAGGATACCACATATTCAGCTCGTTCACCTCTTCCCTTTCCTTCAAGATTTTGCCCGTCTGTTTTCACGCCAAAGCCCTGCCACACCGCTTGATCCTCTAACCCCCCTTAGTCAACCACCACCACCACCACCACCACCACCACCACCACAACCACCGACACCATCACCACCATCTCCCGCTTCCCGCTTGCTATTTTTTGTTTGTCAGGACTTGCGCCATCGACGAGAGAGGGCAGTGTTTGAGCGCCAAATTTATGTAATACTAGTTTACATGAATATTCATGAAAAACAAATTGTAGGGATATAATAAAACGAGCGAACCTGACTTGCAGTTGATTGTGTTGCGCATTTGAATAAACGATGCGCTTCTCATGGAGGTGACTCGATTTGGAGTCTCGTCAGGATCAGGTTGGATATTCAGTATTGACAAAATTTTCTTTTGCTGAAATAAAAATAGGGTGAAACTTTGCGAAAATACAAGTCTTAGTCTCTCTCAAAGTCTTCAAAACGGGGCCTTTTGACCAGAGCCCTACATAAATGGCGCAAGTCCTGAGAGAAAAAAACGCTTCCCGCTTAGGGGCCCGGCCCCCACTCAATATTATTTAGGGTACGCGTATGCTTGTTCCCTCCCTTTGAAAGCACCCCCTATCTCAGGGCTGCCAAAATTTCTGAACCCCCCTATCGCGGGCTTTGCGCGGGCATTTCCTGCCTTGGAGACCCCCCCTAAATTCAGAACACTGCTCAATGTACCCCCTATCTCAGGTGAGCTCTCATTCCAACCCCATATCTCAGGACAGACACCAACCCCCTCCCAAGTAAAACTAGCAGGAATTTCAGGAATTTGATCCTGGGATTTGGGATTTTGATCAATTTTTCAAGATATTTCATAACCCCCCTTTTTTAATTTCTCAGGTGTCGAAGAGAGAGAGACAGAGAGAGACAGAGAGAGAAAGAGAGAAAGAAAAACACCCCCTTTTTTACAGTTCACGGGCCGGATTGTGTCGCCCCAAAAATACCCTTTACCGGAGATTTTGGGAACACGCATGCGGTCCCTTTGACCTCCGAGTGGGGGGGGGGGGGGGGGGGGGGGGGGCTCAGGGGTGCATTTCGATGCGAAATCTAAGTGAAAGGAAGCTACCTATTCAGTTCGCTAATCGCTATCCTTTCTCTTAAATCTTCTCCTCTTTTAATCTTCAACTACCATTGCGTACTGCTTTCGTCCCATCCATCTCATACCAAATCCCTGCCACGGCGCTCCATCATCTTCCCCCACCCCTCGACAAACCACACCACCACCACCAACACCACATCATGTTCTCTCGCTCCCTTCCTCATGAGATAGATAACCTAAAAAATGGAAGGACACTACCTTTTTAAAGTTCGCTCACTCCTATGCTTTCTCCTAAAATATTTTCCTTCTCCTATTTTGACCTCCATCTGATGTTGCCTATATACTGTTTCTCACCATCTATCTCTGACATCAAATTAAAACTACGACACTTCATCATCTACCCCCCTCCCCCTCCCCCTCACTCGACCCACTACCACCATCCTCTCTCGCTTCCTTCCCTCCTCAGGGGGTGTATTTAGACGCGAAACCCAAGTATCCTCTTGGCGGGTACTCTTCCTGGAGGATGGGAGCTGTGACAGAGCACATCGGTCTCCCGTTACCCGTCCCTCTCAACCCTAGTTTCCCTGATTACTGTCTCGTTCGATATTAACATTTTTAAAGGGAGACATCAGCTGAAAGACATTCGGTGAACATACGGCTGCGTCAATAGACCTGTTTACTAAGTGTTGAAATTTATGGATGTTTCTTTCCTGGGGACCTATAGTAACGAGGTATTCCAGTAACCTGTTATTAATGAAGGAACTACAATACTTGGAATCCAGTTTGCATACATTACTTGTTGCTATGTCTGGCAAGCCTCTGGCAAGCTTTCAGGTTGTCAAGAACAACCTTTGTTTCAAAAGTATGCATAAAATTTGAATCACTTAGTAAACAGGTCTATTGCGACTATTGAACGCATTACATAATTCAGAATCGGTATATACTGTTTATAGCTGCGGTATTGGTAGTAGCAGTATAGGAGTATATTTTCTTTCAAGATTCGGAACATTAAATGGTTAGAATAATATTGTATATTAAGTCACCATTTAAATCACAATTACCATCTTATAATCGAGATTATGTAATTTTGCTTTAATGTAATGAATCACTCTACACTATTCTCGTTCTTTTCTTCCTGCCCGAGAAAAGAAGTTATCCGGTCCCCAAGTGCTTGACCCCCTAACTAGCCCCTCCCCCTTCCCTCACCCCTCAACCCGCCACCTCTGTTCAAACTAAAACCATATTTGAGAAACGGGCGCGAAGGAGGACAGTCTTAAAGTAGAACTTTAATGATTTTAAATATTGGCTTAATACTTATTATTGCATAGATGGCATAAATTAAACAAGGTTATCCAAATTCAACGCTTGGAAACATTTGAAGTAATGATTATTATCAATTATAAAACGGTAAAATACAGCCCCCGATATAGCAGCTGAAGAGCTCCTCGAACGCTGCTGAGATATGTGACGACACACCATGGACCAGTCCTGTCTAAGCAGACGATGTCCCATAACATCTTACACATTTTTCAGAGCCTATTTTGTCATCTCCTCTTCACTTATTTCTCTTCCTTCACTAGCGTCAGTCTTAATGTTAGTCTGTTGCCTCACTCTTAACTTCGTGTATGGTATTATTTTGATGAAAAATGCAGCGTTAAAAAAATAAAGGAATCAGTCACTTGTAAACAAAATAAGACGCCATTGTATTTTCAGCTGCTTGCACCGGGGCATGTTCGGCGTTTCAAGAGGCAACGAATACCATCCTGCTATTATTCGGAGGGCTTTTCAATTTGAAAGTGGGGTTTATTTCATTGATCATTGACCCTTCTCCTGTGTATTTACAATCAAACGGTTTTAGCTATCAGAATCAGTTTCACTTTCCCTTTATAATTGTGTGAAATAAGGTCATGTTTAAATACACCAAACTCTTTATAATTTGATAAATAATTGCATTGCAATTACGTTCATTCATTATAGGACGTCGTCTGCTTAAGCAGGATCGATCCCGAGTGTGACGACATCAAAACATCGCTATATTTCTGGCGAATCCTCGGATATTCCAGATTCTGAGAAGAGCTTTTATTTGTGTTGTTTTTATAATCATCAGATACGCAGTTGACATAAAACTATACGATTGCCATCTGTAAGCTTCCCAGTTTCTAGTGATACATTAATTGCCATATTTGTGATTTTCTTTGAATATCTACTTTAACTTTCAAATTCAGCGAGAAGTTGCTCTAATTTCGGGTTGACGGAGAAGATTTTCCCCACTGAAAATCAGCTTATTTGTCTATTCATGTATCAAGGGAAATCGTCGACTTCGTAATGAATAGCAATGATCAGGCGCCAGTATAGTGTTGCAAATTATGCCCTGATAACTTCGATTGCTCTCTGAAAGGAATCTAGGAATATAAAATTATATTTCATTATCAAGATGTAATGTATCGAAGAAACATCATTGTTGTAAAATGAAAGGGCTTAAACATTGAAAAGGTCAACACTAGATAAGAAACATTTTGAATGAAAAATTAAATAAAATATATGTTTTAAAAATATGTCTGTAATAATTTAGAATGTACTCCCCAAATCCTTTGTAATCTCTCTATATTATCGAATTATTATATTTTGAACCCCTTAAAGACGTACATGACTGTAATGACACTATAGGCTTATCTCCAGTACATTGTATCATTGTATGAGTCTAACCGAATCCACAGACAAAGCGAATGCATGCATCGCATCATTCGACTTGTCCTATTTTTTTCACTGCATTATCCGAATCCAATTAAATTAATCTACCCAAGTTAATCTACTCACGTCCCATCTCCATACAAATTAATTATGTTAAAGAAACTAGGCTCGCAGACTCGCTTTGTCATCTATATACTTGGCTCGTAAAGCGGTCGGATAAAAAGGCGATCAACATTAGCTCAATTTGAAATTGAATCGTAGTGTGTCATACGCACCAAGCGTTTAATCATGTTAATTGCGGGAAGGGCTGGTCATAAATCTAGAACAAATGCAACGAGGTCACTTGATTGATATATCTTGTTATAATTATGAAGTACAAAATATTTGTTTGTTATGCTTGTAATATACATGAACAGAAATAATATCAGTTTTTGCTTATACACATTATTCAGTGTTGTTGATTGGTAAAGGTTGTAGACTCCTATCTCCAAATTTATATTATGGAGGAAATTTTGTTATTAAAAGGCAGTTGTCGTTTTGGTACGATAGAAACAGGATCATAACTGTGATAAAGTAATTCCATCATTCAGATATTTCATATCCCGCAGTTGAACAGCAATTTCTATCATTTAGATTTTTAAGGCTGTCTGTCTTTACAATTTCACATCAAATTGTATTTTCTGAATAAGATAATAATAAGAAGAATAAACTTTTTAGTAAACAATTAGAAGTATGTTGACAAGCTTTTATCTAAAGTGTAATAGAGGAGTTCCGCAGAGTTCTGTCGTGGGCCCAATCCTTTTCACTATCTATTTACTTTTCACCTCTGGATGATGTAATACAGGCAAACTGTCTTGAATACTCAGTCTTTGCTGATGATACGCAATTGTATCTCCTTGAGATAAAATTAACTGTCCTCTGTTATTACAAGACTTGAACGATGCCTCAGTGAAAATAAAACATAGTCTTTAGCAAACCACTTGATGATAAATGAAGGGGACAACAACCTGCATGCTCCACACAAAGTCTCGCTTTAGGAAACAGAAGGCCTTGCCTCCAATGCATGTTTGACCAAGCTCCACTACACCCAGTCGAATATGCACGGAATCTTGGAGTGATGTTCGATAATCATCTTACATAAACCATCATTGTGTAGAACATCTTCATGAGATTGGAAGAATTAAAATTGGAATAGATTCGACGATGGCAGAGTCTTGTCAAAACATAAAGAATTTTAAAGAAAAAGTGTTTTTCGCCTTAGTAAAACGTTCATCCTATATGCGCACACTGTAATTGCGTCTGTATAAATCCTCCCGAGAAATTCTCCCGTCTTGCCTGAAATTAGATAGTGAAAAAGAAGGACGCCATGTAAGGTTAATGCATGTACAAGGTCCCCCAAGCTTTCCGACGGCTCAAGTCTGTCTGCCATACACTCCTGTCTCCGATCTAGCGGTGTTACATCGATTCGTGACGTCACGAGCTATTTCCCGCATCGTGAGTAACGCTACATTACCCGAGTGACGTCATGGTCGCAACGATTTTGCCCAATTTAGATGGTGGAGAGATATATAGGTGGATGCCAAGATAATAATAAGCTCTAAATGAGTAGAAATGGGTGAGAGCGCTTTGACATTATAAAAGCAATTGTAGAAAACGCATTGCAGCGAATAACAGTTTTTTTGTGTGAAATCAGTGTACATGTAGAGATGGCTGGATACGAGCCATGATAGCAGAAAAACAAATCGCCTCGGATTTTGTATATCCACCCTCCCAGTAATTGAGCTTAAAATTGATCAGCCTAATTTCATTCATTTATCGGATTGAAAGTAGACAACACATAAAGTAAAAAAACCCAACCAAACAAACAACCAATAAAAAAATGAACAGAAAAGGGCAAATTCAAACGCGCATACTATTAAAAGGGGAACAATACGCGCAACAAAAAAAGAAAAGAATTCTGTTTATTCTTTCCTTTCAATCTGATAAGTGCAAGACGGAACGCTACAGTTTCTCTTTATCTAAGGCTATTCTTCAATTTTGTATACTACTTCATCTCTTTACTATATAGAGTATCTTTAAGATTTTTTTTAGACCACTGTGATGTTAAATCTAGAATCAGAAGGGCGTTAACTCTGCGTTAAGAGATACGAGGAAAAGCCCTGCTTGTTCTCAATGTATATACATATGACTGTCTGACTATAATATGAAGGAAAGAATATATATAATAATAATCTGCATTCATATGGCGCCTTTCCAGTTAGTAACTGCTCAAAGCGCTTTACAGTGTATTATTACCACGGTTTGGATCCTATTACAATTCTATGCACTTTCTCCACTCCACAAGGGAGCATTCCATTCTGGCTGCCATTTTACAGGCGCACATTATACTATTCCAAGTCACAGCGACATTCGCATCATACCGGTTACCCATTTAGCACCTGGGTGGAGAGTGGCAAATGTAGATTAATGTCTTGCCAAAGGACATTAGTGCCGCGGCGGGACTTGAACCATGTGATCCACAGTCCGGTGACATATCCACTAGACCACGACACATCTACATAAGAAATATAATAAATCATGGTTTTTAATTCTAAATGATTTATTGTATTCAGGGATGAACTCTAAGTCAACCCTGTTTCATCAGCTGCATCTTTCGCGAATAAAACAATGCATCTATGCAAATTAGATATGGGATCGGATGTAGGACTCTTCATGCTATCGATTTCAAACTATTCATAGCTAGTCATGCATGATGACCAAATCAATATCTAATATCGACCACAGTAGCCCCTCTCATTATGGGATAATTTTGAACAGATGCTCTGTTGTGTTACGACGGTCATCTATGAAAAATGAGACCGTGTTTTTATCTCATATTGGTACTGGTGTTATCTTCTGTTCTTATTATAGTTCTATGTTTAACCATCTCTCTCTCAAAATAAGCGTACTTTTTGGATGGTCACCTTAAAGGAGCGGGAAGGAGTGTGACATCCAATTGCAAAATTGATATCGGCACATCCGTAATCATTTTCGGCAAGTTATGCCATTTTTAGCCTTGTCCGAAAATGTTAGAAATAACCCATATTTTTTCTGTTTAACCTATTCAGCTAATCAAATCCAAAGCGGCCCATCCCCTCCTTTTCAAAAATTCAAGTGATTCCCCGGATTGGCATACACGTGACCGATCGACGTTATAGTGAACTGCCATGATTAATTTGCACAGGCTTGCTAATTGCTTTAATTCATGTCGCTTAAAGCAGTTTTAAACTATCCACATCCGTGATTTCAGTCACGCAACATCATTTAAAGGGGAATTCCACACTGAATACAATTTTGTTTTAAAAGAAGCAGAAAATTTAAACAAACAGATCTGTGAATGTTTGAGCAAAATCTGATAATAAAGAAGAAAGTTATGAATTTTTAAATTTGTAATCAATCAAACACAAATTGGTGTATCTTGCGAGATAAATCATCAATTTGCATTTCCTCTATAAAGAAAATATTCAATCATATATTATGCACTTTAGATATATTCATTGCTCATTTGTTTTTACACAAAACCTGTATGAAACAAATTTATTCCTACTCAAAAACTAAGAAAACGAATGTTTTAGAATTTTCTGTACTAAGCAAGTGGGTGAGGAGCTCGCAAGATACGTCATGGAGTTGCCATTTTGTGTTTAATTGACAACTTTAAAAATTCATAACTTTCTTTTTTCTAATCGGATTTTGCTCAAACTTTCACTAGTCTGTTTTTTTTAATTTCATGTTTCTTCTTTTATTCAAATCAAATAATAAAAGGGTGGGCTTTCCCTTAAATTCATCTAAACGGTCATATGCCTGTAAAATTAACAACTGGTCGCTCTTTTGCTTGCTGTTTTAACGATGAGAAAAACTGTTCCTACGGATTTTTTTTTTGTCCAGACATAACACAATTTGGACTCTATTTTTTTCTCTGCAATTTTGATAATGCGAGGACCATCCCCACCCACCCCCGTTTTTTGCTCTTTGGGGATTTGTTGTTGTTGTTGTTGCAAAATAGTCATAAATATAATATTATGGTCCGCCACCTCCCCCCGTTAAATATGGACTAATGACACCCCGGATGGTAGGTGCTATTGACCTCTGGGCTGCCTAGCAATCCTTTAATTGAGGCGTATTTCAACTGCAGCGAGATATCAGGACACCGCCTCTCAACGCAGCACGCAGCATCCCAGAGACACCATCCCAACCATACGCCTCATCTATGCAAATGAGATGCCTCATGTTGTTCATCTGTCCGCATCCATTACACTCTATTGAAGGCGAGCTGGGATCGTATACTAGTACGTCTGACATTGTGGCACTTTCCATTTCCTCTCGGAGCGATTCATCCCAGTTCGTCTGCTACTTCTCCCTCTCCTCATGCATGCTTTATTTGTTTTCTCTTCGTACGGGGTTTGCTCACCCACTACCCAACGTCCATTTTCCATCTTGCTATTTGACATCTGTGTACCTGGCGCGCTCTCTCTCTCTCTCTATTCACCCTCTCATATATATTTATATATAATCTTCATCTTCCATGCTATAGTTGCCTTGCTTCTTATCCCTCCATTTAAAGGATCGGTCTCCCTTATTTGCATGCCGAAAATATAGAACTGCGTGAATGCAATGGTAGTATTTAAATTGAATTGAATAAAATCGGTCATATGGGTTAATTTTCTCTTTTTTTTTACAGAGTCACTAATTTAAAACTAAAATCGTAAGTGTAACACACTTGGCGCCCCGTGATAAGTCTCCTTTTTGCCATCTCCATATATTGTTCATCTTCTGAACTCTCCCTAGTCATGGTAGTTAAGACATTTAGGCATGTGAACTTATTGGCGACAAACATAAGGCACATGAAATCAGAAAGCCGCACTCATCCAAATAAAAACTCCTTTGCTGTCTCTCATAATTTATTCCACACGGAAGCCAAACTGGAGATGAAACTCCACTCCATTTCATAAATGTAGCCAAGACAATTTACATTAGCTCGTCTGTCTGCTCTAGCAAGATTAATCGGAATGAGAGCACTTTTTCCCCCGCGCAAATCTACAAAGCCAGAACGCCAGTGTCAACTTTCCCATTTTTCTGTTTGCTGGTTACATTGAATGGAAACGTGCGGGGAAGAATACCCGACGTGAACACTTTCTATACCGTAGAAAGCGGAGCGGAAAAATTGGCGACTGGCGGTTGTGAATTTGCACAGCAAATAATGAAATTAAGTGTCAGCTAGAGCTAGCGCTGAATATCGTCACTTTCAATGCATCTTTATGATTGAATGCCAGCTCACACGCTTACTTCCTATACTTTCACCAATGTGAATTTATGAAAATGTTGCAGAGTTACATGCGAAATCATAATGCAAGTGATAGACATAATTCATCTTTTATTATTCACTTCCACAGAAAATATATATTTTTTAAAATCTTGAAACGTTTTAGTGGTCAGAAAACACATCATAACATAAAGAATATACAGAAAATAGATTGTACTAACTCATAATTCTGATTAATTATGAGATACATATTTAAAAGCACTTAATATCGATATTCACTGATTGTGATTTGAACAGAAGTCATATTACGCTTTATATTTCAGCGAGTTATGACCAAAGTTATTTTTTATCAGCATATAGAATGACTATGAACTAAATGAAAATAGGTATTGAAAATTAAACATAAAGTAATTGAAAGCTTACAATTAACTTTGAAGCCATATTCTTGATCGATGGCAATATTATAAAATCCAAGAAATGTCGTTCGTCCACACCCTAAATATAACAAAACGGCCCTTCTTAATATATACCTTAAAAATAGTTCTACTAGGTAGGCCTATATAATTATGTTATCAATCGTTGACATACCTTTTGCAATCAGAGTTTTCTTTTTCTTGCGAACATGGTAGTGAATGATTTGCGCACAGTTCATGCCTAATGTGTTTGAAAAAAATATTGGAAAGTTTCAACCAATGTTTTTAAATTCTTTTTTCTACATCCGTATAGCAGAGAGAATGGCCATATCCATCTAATAATTTATCATAGAAATATTGCATTTTCTAGTTTGATCCTACGGTATACTTCTTCTGTCCAGAAAACGTAAAATCGATTTCTGTGGGTCATAGTCGCCCCCAACCAAAATGATATTATGATACCTTTAAAACATCCCTATGCTTTGATGAAAGACCCATATAGGGACGTGTCAAAGGCACGCAGTTATACATTGACATTGCATTTCATCTTAACTTCAACTTTACGTTGGATTTCTGATAGAATCAGGAACAAATATCACACCTTTTCCCGTCATTGTGTTCTTATCAGCGAAAAATTGAACACTCGACTGACGATGAATGATACGATACAGCGGTAGTACGATGAAATTTTTGTAGGGTTTTCGTAAAGCCGCTCGCATTCGTTCAGGTCCGCTTCCTCCTAATTCTGTATGAGCTGGGATCTTGAAGTAATTCCATGAATAAGTTTTATTCAGTCATCATTTCTGCTGATTGAGTTGATTTGGTGCTCAATAGTCTCTTGCATTTCATTTCTTTCCGTATCTTTCACGAAACCATATCAGAATAGGATCAGATACAACTCTCATCATGGGCTTCAAAGACAAGATGACGGCCATATTGCGTCGTCTAGTCCGGACCAAGTCCTTGGATCTCTACGGCGGTAAGTCACCGGAGGACGAAGGGAACGTTCCTGGCCGTCTACCCAAGTGCCTCACGACACTGGACCTGGTCTCGCTCGGCGTGGGGAGCTGCATGGGGACAGGAATGTACGTGGTGTCGGGACTGGTGGCAAGAGAGATGGCTGGACCTGGTGTGATCCTGTCCTTCACCATAGCCGCCATTGCGTCCATTCTCTCAGGTAAGGTGTCACGTGCTAGTGATCAAGCAAAGTGAGCGAGCAAAATATTGACCCTTGTTATTGTTATCAGGTAAATGTAGTGACAATGTAAATTTGTGATCAAAATGTACCGAATAAAACTATAAAAATAAAAATAGACCATCTTACTGTCCGAATATGAGGTCATGAGTACACGAAGTTCAGTCATCTTAAAATTCGGGGGGGGGGGGGGGGGTGCAGCCTACACCCCTCAACACTTGTTCAGGTGACTATTCCTCGTAACTCATTTTGTAAAGGTCAATTCACCTCTCTCCTGAATTCAGAATGAGTGAGAAAATTTACCCTTTGCGCCAGGGTTCCACATACATACCTTATCTTCTCGATGCTTTACAAAAAAAAAACCCCATGGCAAACAGATGGCATCTATGCATGCAAAGTCATGCGGAGGTGGCGTTACTTAAAAGGCGGGAGCGTGTCGAATTTCGTGGCTGTTTTCGAATGCTCCATGATGTCGAGTTCGCTCCGGTTACACTAACGAACGGACTCAATAACACCGTTAAACATTAATTTGGTTTTGATCTGATGTGTCCATGTCTGGTTCATTCATTTTCATATTATAGTAATATAGACTGTAAGTTAAGAAGTAGGCCTAAACTCTTGATAAAAAAAAGTTTGGTAAAATTTACCAATTTTGGGTACATTTTACCCAATATTGAAGTTCATTTGACTCAAAAAACTTGCATAGAACCTTTTTACCCAACTTAATTCTAGAGTGCAGATATATCAGTGTCAATACATAAGGAATATACCACCCCCTAAGAAAAATGATGCCCGTCGAAAGCTTACGCTAATCAAGACAGTTGAGGCAAAAATCAACGGGGAGATTGATACCCCATTCAGGACTTTCTTCCACCACCAGGGGAGCGTTTCATCAAGCGTTTTGTTAGTGATTTTTACTGACAAATTTGCTCTCAGCCAATCAGATGCAAGGATTTCAGTAGCTTATAACAGTTGTCGGTAAAAATCACTGACAAAACGCTTGATGAAACCCTCCCCAGGCATTGGTTTATTTCGTCTATCTACAGCCCGGCTTGCACGGGGCGTCAATTTGATTACGTCACTACCTGCGCTAATTGAGTATGTGAAGGCAATTAACCGATACTGTACGCCAGTATTGTTTACAATGTTCATTTTGCAATCACTTTTTAACCTACATCACTCACTCATGACGCACAAACGACCGAACCGGTCACTGACGCGATCATACCGTCAGCAAAATTAATGACGCTTCGCGTGAACCGCGGGCTTAACAAGTAAGGCCATGCAGTGCCCACTCTGAATAACTGCTCACACTACACCATTTCTACTGCAGAGCAGCATTTCATTATTTTAAATTCAGTATCAACTGAACAAGTAATTCAATAAAGCACGTTTGTCACTAGCATGCATGTACTTGAACAGAACGTATTTTGTTCACCCGAGTCTGGGTCGTGAAGCCGTATGAATTATTGTCGAGAATGAATTGCAATTTGGCATTAAGTGGATACGTAATTTATGTTTCTATTAATCACAATGTCATTTTAATAATACACTATTCCTATCGAATATCACGTGATACAAAATTTTATATTCGACTGCAGCATATTCAGTGGTTGAGGAGCGTTTAGAACTACCATTCTGCTTAAAACTACACGTAAGCTTTTACCGCCTGCAAATCTACATGGTACAAACTAACTGTCTGCATTCTCAAACCATTGTATTGGTAGAGTGTGGTTTTAATTTTGGTTTTGTTCCTGTTCTAGGTTAATTAAGCGTATATTTTATGATTATGAACGTAAATGGTGCAGTTGCTGACATTTAGAAATAAAGTGGAATTAACTATACAGTGATGACAGGAGTGAGTACTCCCTCCGCATAATACATTTCAGTGTAATAATAGCTTCACTAGAAATACAAGCATGAAGCTAAATCAGTTTTCCCATGAAAATATATTCGAAAAGTTGCATGGAAATATCAACATTAATAGGAAAGGCTGTACTTAATTTTATGAAGAACTATATTTAATCATCACACACTTTAAATAGGCGCTTACATTGATGAAGGAGATTATAAGAGAGAGAGAGGGAGAGAGGGAGAGAGAGAGAGAGAGAAGAAATAAGGAGCCACCGTCAAAAACACAAGGAACAAAATTATCCCATAATATATTCTATCATTCTATTGTAGCATTACACATAACTACATAGTCTGGTTTTTAAAAGAACATTCATCTTATCGAGGTCTTCTGAATTTGTTTGACTTCGACCTATTTTCTTTAGAAAAAGAAAATGGAAAAAAAAGGAAGAAAAACCCATAAAAGCTGGGTGATCTTCCGTCGCATTTAGTCTTTTGTCCGATGACGTCAATAAAGTAACACGAATCTATACGCCCTTGGGGAATAAGCTTTCTCATCGTTTATTTATCTATGAACCACTTATGGAGTCTATAACTACGAACGATAAGGCCGCAAAACCCTTCATTAGAATTTGGCCTTTTAGGCATGGCATGAAAGAATCTCCATGATATCCGACGTCTAACCCAAAAGGATTTAATGGATTGGTTTGGAGAATATAAAGAGAAAAAAATAATCAAAAGACTTAAATGGGCTGGCAGTGGTTAGAATTATGAAAAGTGTCGTTTATGTTTGCATGAGATGTCTCATCTCATTTAGAAAAAAATAGGTAAATCTCTCTCTCTCTATGTATATATGTATATATACATATATAATATATTTATATATATATATATATATATATATAAATATCTGCTCTATTACGCCTCTATATATTTCTCTTTCTCTCTCTCTCTCTCTCTCTCCTCTCCTTCTTGATCTCTACCATGGTTGCGCTGGTATCCATGGAGCTTTTGCGTTGTTTTTTTTGCGCTTCACGCTCTTTTGTGTACCTATCTAATAAATTTTCATCATTTCCTGATGAATGCCTATGGCCGAAAATTCGAATTTCTCCATCGTATACGGACTTTTCATTCCTATTTTGTATATATATATATATATATATATATATATATATATATATATATCAGTCATTTTTTTGTCAAAATGTCACTAATTTCGTATATACATATACAGGTAAATTAAGCGCGTTTTTACCTTTTCGGAATAGAATAATGGTAATAATTCAAATAGAATAATGGTAATAATTCAAATAGAAAATTGTATTTCATAAATTCCTCATGATGCAAAGAATGTATATTATGTGTGTCAGATTGGAAGACTACGTTTTCAAATGTTTCTTCATATAGTAGATTCATGGTTTCAGTCCATAAACGTCAAATCAGTTCTGTTTCTACACGTTAATTCCGGTCAATTATCGGAGGCGGTAGGGTTAGGGTTAGGGCTGGAAGCATAGGGCAGGGGCCGCGGAGCGTTTTTAAAAGTGGGGGTGGGGGTGGTGCTGAATTTTCGAACCTTTCCCCGAGATTTTATAAAACGTATACTCAAAAAAGTGTGTATGTGTGTGTGTATGTGTGTGTGTGTGTGGGGGGGGGGGGGGGGGGGGTGCTACAGGTTCCGCGACCGTAGGGTAAGTGTTTTAGTCTATAGATAGAATTGGGTTTACATATAACCTCTGTCGTTGCTGCTGCTCTCTTCGCCAGATGTTGACAGCGTGCAGGCCTCTACGGGATGGTTCCTGCGCCGATCAAGATTATTTTACCTAAACGCTTTAAAATGCCCAACGGGACATGAGATTATTCACCGTCTATCCTGGCAGGTCGATAGCGGGACTGACAGAGTTGGACGACGTGAGGGAACAGCATAGTGGCTGCATGGTGTGACGCAGAGCATAATCCTGCATTGATTTGCAGAGTGCCTAGTACCGACGTCTTCAAAAATTCTGCATGCATAAATCATACCCCATGGGCCGAAGAATATATCAGCACCAAATATCCATCCTCAATAAAACAACAACAAAAACAATAATAACAGCAGCAACAACAACATCGACAACAATTCGAAGGGACACAAAATTTTCATCCTTAAAGTTCTCCTTTTTGAAGGAGAAAGGATTGCGAACAAAATAGAAGGCTGTGAATCTCACCACTATAGCTGTTACTAAAAAGTGGTAGCTAATACAAAAAGTGGTGTTGTCTTTCTCCAGAATTTCTGTTTACTTGATTCAAATCAAGATCCAGAAGATTTTTGTCCCCAGTAAAATTGGTAATACCAAAATTTTCGCCTTGAACCTTATGACAAGACCTGCTACTTCATTCATTCAAAATTGAATTTATATATTTAAGTATTCGTTTATTTATTTATTTGAACTTATTCATACAGGATGAAAGCATGATCAGTATAAAACTGTTTTGCATCATGGTCCTGCTGAAACAGGATTAAACAATAATGTAGGGCATAAATTGGTAACAATTTTTATAAGAAAATACAAGTAATATAGACACATTCTAAAAAAAACTCACTTAACAAGTAAAAGCAGCAATAATAAACGGCTATGAATACATGTGTATTTCAAAAATAACAAATTGAGTATATTTTGTAATGCGAAGCCTAATGTGGAATGTGGATGACATCCATGTACTGAGACTACAGGATTTAAAAAACCCACATGACCCGTATCAGATAAATATCCGATACATAGTTCCTGTTACTTTGTGGATTGTCATCTAAAATAAGAACCGTAAACGTCAGAGTACTTTTGAATTTTTTTTTTGAAAGTCACACAAAGATCATACACACATGTACATACATATATCGATGGTATTCATTAAGGTTAGCTGGCAACTAAATACGTTATAATCACAGATTTAGTGTTGATGTAGAGTGTAGCGACTTAAAATCAAGAGTTGGTAACTAATCAATATTGGTCAAAGACCAGGGTGGCAAAGCGTCTCGTGGGGGTGGTGGGGGCACGGTGGGGGTAAATTAGACACCAGCAGAAAAAGAACTTCTGGGGAGGAAGGGGGCATGCACAAGGGGGCATTAACAGAAAAGACACTTTTTAGGGGAAAGGGAAAGGCATAAACAGAAACGTTAAAGTGAATAACACATAAGTTTTAGACATGATATATACCCTACATTTTAGGAAAGATTCAAATAATCCTATTTGTTTCTCTCTTTACATCACAGTGTTCAGTTGAGTGTGAGGGTCTGTGATGGTCTGTATATTCATTTAATTTCCAAGCAAGCATAATATAGCGGGCTGTGAATCTAGGACTTCGGCTTCCCATTTTGGTGGCAGAGGCCTTTCCTTGTTTCGCTTATCACTCTTTCACATCGAGACTTCTTTTTGAAAAATCCTGGATCCGCGGGTGACATCAGATTCTTACGGAGAGGAAAAGGTCATCAAAGCACAATGTCATCATGAACGACTGGATAGACCCAAGGGCGTCGCTAGGCCTTTCTGAGTTGGAGGGGGGGTGTCGAGACCACTAATTTACCGACGAGCCTGAGTCTGTGTGCCATCGATTACCGATAAACCTTTGTTTGTGGACGACATAATCATTTTCTTTTTTTTGGGGGGGGGGGGGGGGCGCAGGTGCAGAAGCAAGTAATAGAATAATTTATTCTCAACCTATGTCAACCGTGAGTCTATTTTCATTTTAACAAATCTAATTCGAATAAATTTTTTTAGCCGATTTCTAATTAAAGTACCACCTACCATGATCACTTGTTCCACATCAAATGAGTGTTTATTTCATATTCGCGAGCGAGCCCCTTTTCAATGTTCGATTTTAAAAATGATCATATTTAAGGGGAAGTTAATTTTTGACTTGGCGAGCGAGCGGAAAAAATAGTAATACTTCTCGTTGAAAAAAAATGGTAGCATAAACGGAATCTTCTTGGCAAGGGGCGGGGCGGGCACAATCGTATTTAAGGAATGTTAATATTGATTAGGCGAGTGAGCGTTGCAAAGCGATCAAAAAAAAATAATATATGTAGAGCATAAACGGGATCTTCTAGCTACGAAGCGGGGGGGGGGGGGGGCACAATCGTATTTAAGGGAATGTAAATTTTATTTAAACTTCTTTTTTTAATAATAATTGGCAGCATAAACGGGATCTTCTTCCTGCGAAGCGGGGCGGGCACAATCGTATTCAGTAAGGGAATGTTAATTTTATTTAGGCGAACGAGCGAAATTTCTTTTTTTTATAATGATTGGTAGCATCAACGGGATCTTCTTGCTACGAAGCTGGGCGGGCGAGCGAGCGTAATTAGCGAGCGAAAAAACATTAACTTCTCCTTTTTATAATAATTGCTAGCATAAATGGTGTCTTCTTCTTGCCGGGCGGGGCAGGCACAACCGTTTTTAAGGGATGTTAATTTCATTTTTGCGAGTGAGCATAGCGAGGGATAAAAATAATAAACACTTCTATTTTGATAATAATTGGTAGCATAAAATGGGTTTTCATTCTGCGGGGCGGGGCGGGCACACTCGTTTAATTTGTTTTATTTTAAGGTGATGTACAGACAAAACCAAACAATATTATTGTGGTAACAAGGGAATGTTTATTTTGTTTTGTTTTTATTTTTTAACGGAGGATTTAAGTTCTGACGACACAAAATGCCTAATGACCGATTCTAAGACAACTACCGCCTGGAAAACTACCCCGGACAACTACCCCCGGACAGCCACCCCCTGGATAACTACCCCTCCCCTCTAGGATAATTACACCCAGGACAACTACCACCCAGGATAGCTACCCCCCTCCCATTAAAATTACCCCGCTTTAAAATTACCCCAACCCGGATATAATTACCTCCGGGAAAAATTACCCCCATAATATGACGATTACCCCGATACCTCCGCCTCCAACAAAATGTTAACCCCCCGGACAACTACCCCTCAGTCAATTACGCCAGAATCTAGGGCTAGTTGTCCGGGGGTAATTGTCCTAGGGGTAGTTGTCCTGGGGGTAGTTTTCCAGGGGGCAGTTGTCCTACAATCGGCAATTGGAAAAATCCTTTATCTTCTACCTAAGAATGAATCCTATACCAAATTTGGATTAAAATCCAGCCATGCGTTTTTGGAAGAAGTTGAAAAAATTTGAAAAGATTAGCACGACGGACGACAAAGATGGTGAGCGACCGCTATAGCCCAATTGAACATTTCGGCTCAGGTGAGCTAAAATGCCAACAATCAGAGGTAAAAGGGGCACTTCTTGCATATCATAAGTGATACTCACCAGCTATGAGTATGAGAATGGAAAAGGGAGACTGGAGTATTCATTATTTAAAAAGAAATGGGGCTATTATTGCAGAAAGGGAAAAAGGACACATATTAGATTTTGATAGGGGCATTTTGATCAAGGGAAGAAGCTCTTATAATAAAACGAGGGCACTTATTTAATATTAAAAGGATAAGAGGCACGTTTCATAAAAAAGTGACACTTTGTAGGGCACTTAATGGAAGGAAAACGCCATGTATCAGAATGAAAGGGGTAATATTATTGAGGATGAATAGGGCACTCAACAGAGATGAAAAGGAGCACCTATTTCAGCTGTTTCTTGTAGGGGTACTTGTCTAAGTAAAACAGGAAGCTTTCAGAGTTAATAGGGGAAATAATACATGAAGGGGTACTTGCAAAGGAAAATAAGCACTTATCGAAGGAAAAGGGGCACGTATCAGATTTGAATAGGGATTTTTATTTAAAAAGGAACGTATATTAACAAAAGGGACATTTTCAGAGGTGAAAAAGGAACATTTATTAATAATTAGATAAATTTATATATAGTTTAGCTATTATTAGTCACTCTACTGTGCTGTGATGTAATATAACATAACTCTCAACAATTCTACTGAATAAACACACATTATAAAGAAACTGTTGGGAGGGTAAGGGTACTTGGAAGAGTGAATGTAGCACTTGTTTGATTTAAATAGGGATAGTAATCCCTAAGTTAAGGGTGGCTTTTATCATAGGTAGGGAGACTTTAATAAGAATGTGGAACCGGTTAGAAAGAAAAAGGAGACACTTTGCTGAAGTAAAAGGGTTCACTTTTGTTATTTAAAAGGGGTAATTTGGGGGTAGTTTAAAAGTGAGAAACTGTTCACCCCCGGACGTACCACTGTTGCATGTCTCCGACTGTCAAATGTACATGGGTGTCGATCCGGGGGGGATGGCCTGTATTATCACCTCCAATATTTTTGGATAAAATAAGTGAGAATTTTGATACATTAACTAATGAAAACTAATGAAAACTAATGAGGGACCCCCCCTCCCACACCCTACCCTCACCCCTGCTCCCAAGGAAAGTTATAATAAATGACCTTAAATTAAATTCCATGTATATAAATAAGAATATATTTTGTAATATATACGATCTATTACAAGATAAAATCATCGCTGGTTTTCATTCTGAAAACATAAAATCATACCCCAACAAAGATTAAATGTGTTGTCTGTATGGTAAAATGTTTTGCACAGATTTGCACATTCATTGACTTACATATTAGGATAAATGTACATTACTCCACTAGAGTCCTGGTTGTGTCATTGTGTTTAAATAGGACAATATACAGTATCATACAGAGTATTGTCTTCACATAACCCCTTAATACTGCGTAAGTCTGCTCTTCCCAAAAGTATAGAATTCCATTATCTGTACATGGATACATGACACATCATCACTGAATATTGTTGTTTATTTCTTTCACTTTCTGATACGATGTTCCATCTCCCGGAGATTCACCCATTGCATTCACATGACTTTATTATTTTTAAAGGAAAATGTTAAGTTTGTTGACCGCACAGTGAATTTATAGTGAACCATAATGATATATATAAATATTATACTGTTCATATAACATGTATCACATTTCCAGTTATAGTTAATGATAACTTATATTATAAACTAAAATAAAGTTTGGCTTTAATTTGCACGACAAATTAGAAGAAAAACCCAGATATCAAAGATTTTTTAGCCATTGATTTAGTATGCAATATCGCAAATTGTAACTTACATATTTTTGGTAAATCTGATTCAGAATTATTTAAATAATTATTAAATAATTATTAAGTATAATGTCAAAAACTGATTTAACAATTTTGCAGAATGAGTATAATCATTTCATTTGTAGACTTTAATTTATCATTTATTCATTTATTTTTTGAACTTCATGTATTAGTGTACTTTGATAGTATTTTATTGCTCTGATAGTAAGCTCCATATGCATCAACCTGCATACATGTTAAAAGAGAGGGGTTTTAATCATCCATAAGTTCTGTGTCTCTGACAGTAAAGGCCGGATCAGACTTCACTGATTTTCACTACAGTAAAATAGTTGGACACTGTCAGGGGCAGATTTGGGACTGCAATTCGGTTATAGGGAACTGCTATGTGACCGGCCCATCCATCCTATAACGTACATGTAGGCAAGTTTTCTTCAATATGAGTTCAATATGATTTCATACATTATCAATACCTTGGCGAGACCGACTTCCAAGTGGTCGACCAAATAATGAAAGCCATGCAGACGTAATTTTGATGGGGTGGGCGTTAATGTCTGTATAGCTCACAATCAGCTTTACAGTTTTTAAAGTTTGTGAGCGAGCAAAAATTTAGACACTGTTTAGTCAAAACACTTCTTTCTAATATCTAGAAAGATTTGAATTGAAGCCCAGATTATAAGAATCTGACGTTTGCTTACATGTTGTTCAGTTAGGAATGTGTAACTCATTTTCAACCAAGTTCACCCCAAAAATTGTGTTGAATCAATAAAGTAAAATTAAACAAAAAACAGGTCTAAAAATTCATCAAAATCGGATAAAAAAACGAGACATTGTGGCATTTTAATGTTTTGCACTGTTTTCATGAAACAGCAATGTGCATAACATGGGCTGTATGCAAATTATTGAGCCGATGATGTCATAAGCTTACTTTTTTTAAAAATTTTATTACATGAAATTTCAAATATTTCAATTTTCTTCTTCAAGAATGTAAAACAAATTTTGACTCCTCGTAGAATGTGTACGATCATCATTATTATAACTTATAACTCATATAATGAAACTATACAACAGGAAAAGTGAGCTTATGACATCCTCGGATCACTAATTTGCGTACATATTCTGTTTGTTTAACATTTTTGTATCGGTAGGTCACATTTCTTTATTTGGTTGAAAGATTTCATCTTCATTAACATTCTGTTTCCATGGCAACAGCTTTTTTATAAATCAAATTTAGCTCTACTCAAATTAACTAAAATTTTGAATAATCTAACAGGCGGCAAAAATTATTAAATGTTTACCATTATTTCATGTTGAAAACAACCATAGTATTTTGTTAGAAATACAACAAAATAAATATATTTGTTACCATGATAACGGCCAACACATGTAGTGGTCACATCCATCACCCCTTTAGTACTAAAACAAGTTATGATAAGTGAGTGTCCTGTAAAAGAGAAGATAATCATATACAATACAAATATTAATATTTACTTTTTTTCCGGTAGCATTATGGGTTTTTTTTGGCTCAAATATGAGTTTTTTCTTACTGTTTCCATAGCAACAGCCATTTTCAAACATGATGGACACTTTTTATAACTCTTATTTGGGATTTAATCAAGTGAGAAACTTTTGATACATTATTCTAAAATGTTACAATGTGTTTTTGTACTTTCTTAATCACGAATACATAACATTTTCTGAAATTCTTACTGTTCTTGATCCGTTGCCATGGTAATAGCCTTTGTGGTCACGCCCACCTCTTAATTTAGGGAAAATAAGCATATTTTGATAGTTAATGGTCTCATCTAACAGAAAAGAAAAATCATTTAAGATTATTTTTAAGGGGGTGGGGACATTTCAGTTTTTGGCCCATAGACTATACTGATAATACATGGGATAATTTCCTTATGTACATAATACACTCTAGATGTGAGCAATTCCACATGAGAAGGGCAAAATCAGCTAATTTTAGATTTATACTAATAAAGATATCTTTAATTGTTCCTAATAGCCAAATCCTTAAATTAAAGGAAACTGAAAAACTTGTACCCCATCTCATTCGGAATTTGCACAATGCATGTTTGAAGTTACATTACATTTGTTTGATGTTTACAAAATATTTTGGGCAATGTAATGATTATGTGTCTCATGCATTAACTTTCATTACAATCGCGTATATGTGTACGCAACTTGTGTTCCAAGGTATGAGACATATATCAAACCAGTATTTTCAGGAAGCATGTTTAAAATCTACTACAATATGGTTGTAATTCCGTGACCATAAATGGGGGAGAGTTTTCCTCCTAGCTTTAAGAGTGAATATTCTTTTGGGAATCTGAAAATTCTCTGATTTCAATAATTCCGATATTTATTTGAATATCTTTTTCTGTTTGGCCAAATTTGTGGTAACGGAATTACCATCAAGCAAAAAAAAAGGTTAAAATGTGATTGATAAGTTGGAGCATGTGTTTTATGCATAAATCGTATGTGAAGTAGCTCTGAAGTGTCATTGATTGCAAAAAGACGAAAACAATCCAGTATGAATGATAAATGTGTATGTTTACAACACTTAGCATATGGTTATATAAAGGAGGAATTTTCAGTTTTAGACAACATCGATTTTATGAAAAAGAGCCCAATTTATTGTGAAACACTGTTTGGATTTGTTTGTTGGTTGTTTTTTTTGGTCTTGGTATTATGTCGGTGTGAATATTCACCTACCATTCATTTTCTGATCTTTCTGTCATTAGAGTTCCTGTCAAAAAATTGCAAACTCTTGAATTTTCTTTTATTTATATTCTGGCATTCATTAATACAAAATAAACATTAAAACAAAAGCTGGCTTTAGCTTTACAGATAAATATGTTTTCCATGTGATTTTCACATACATGTAAGATATAAAATGCAATTTCCAATACTTTCACTCAATCACACCTGTTTTCTGTTTTGCTTTTGCATGTCAATCATTCACAGTGCTTTTTAAAGTTCTCCTTTTAATGGTTTAGAGAGATCTGGTGACTAAACTGCAAGTCTATTTTTTAAGGATCTTAATTAGTAGAGGAAAACCTTCATAAATGGTTATATTCGAAGAAAAGCCAATGAATGATTGAGTTAGTATTGAGATTCTGTTACCATAGCTATTATGCCAATTTTTAATATGGAATATGGTTTAAATAATCATGATTGTTTATTTATGTTGATGATTAAATGCCTGCAACTCAACTGACAAAAATAAACACAAATATACCAAGCAGTTACTGCTTACCTCAACTATAACTTTGTAATCTTAACCATTTCCAGTGCATTCACAGATACCTTTTCATAATGGCCTTATGGTACTTATTTTAAAATCATTTTTTTTCACTTGAGACTGTGTCTAAAAATTTATCAACATTAGAGTTTACAGGAGATTGAAGAACCTTTAGTTTTCTTAGTAAATTTCAAAGATGTAATTCCGTTACCGATGACTTATCTCAGAAAAAGAGCAAATACTACACATCTGTCATGTTATTTCTCAATCTCTTCCTATCACAATTAAGTTGAATAAACAGTTAGCTGAATCAAACATGAATCTGGAATAAATGGCTTGTACATTTCAAAGGATATTGAATGGAAATGCGAGATTTAAAAATACCACCATTTTCTGGTAATTCCGTTACCATGGTATATACCAGAATATAATTAATTTAAGTGAAAAAAAATTGGGTATGAAATAGTTCAGGTGAAAGAATGGGTACATCTGCAGATTATTAATTGGTAGGAAGGGGACCAAAGTACAAAATTAGTGCACAAACTCCAAAAGTGTGAGCAAAAATTCTCTAATTTGTAATTCCGTTACCGGGAATTGCCCACGTACATTCAAATAGGATTTTTCGTGCAAAATGCGCATCCAGTAAAAATACATCATTCCATTTGGGATAACATAAAATGAGTTATCTATCACCTTATCGGAGAATTTCTTTACTGTGTGTGACATGGCAATATACATGATATGTTTAATCAAGAAAAAGCTTTTAAATGACAAATTTACGTTGGGTAAAAAACGTTGAAATATTGGTAGTTTTCACAACCTATTATTTTGAGTAAATCACAGTTTTATGTTTCATTACGCCATACATGTGTGTGTAATATCCAACTTTCAATCTTATATAAATCAGGTTTATAATGTCAAACTGAAAATAAATCTGATAGCACTTGAAAAGTCTTTATGAGGTCAAAAAAATTAAAAATCGTGATATTTGACATTCTTTCAAATTTTGAGCCAAAAATGCCATTTTTAGGCAAAAATGCGCGTGGCATCCGCCCGTACCTTATTCCGCAGTATTTTTGCCGAGCATTATCCCAAAATGCCGTCGAATCTTTTTCTAGAGCCTTTTTTGATGTTTGGCTGGCCTACTATATAGGTCACAAGAGAAAATGCCCATGCATACTGTTCCAACAACTTCACAACTTCATTTTACACTTTTATAGAGTGTGTTAAGGCCTTTAGGCGTTTGGCTGTCTCTTTGCCCATCCTTTAGTAGTCTCAAAATACTCTATAATACACGACTGGAAGTAAAAATAAAACGGGTGGGATTAGTACATTGGATTTGTATGTATTTCCATTAGTACAATTGGTCCAAGAACACGCATTCATTTAAGCAATCGATGCTTGCAATCAAGATAATAGATGAGTCACATGACCTTACATATGGTGTGTATCATGCAATATAATAATTGTGGGCACTTATGCTAATGAAAAGTTTCAAAATATGACCATATGAGAGAAACGATTCCCGTGTATCATATCAATATCTTGGTATTATTGAAAAAGAATGATCTAGCTTTGGAATCAACGTCTCCTCATAATTACCAACCTTCATACCCCGTAAAAAAAACACCAACTTAACCACCAAAATTCTAGTGAATACACATACATGTAATTTATATCATAATAAAAATAAAAGTCAAGTTCTAATTATATTAATTCCATGACCGAATCTTCTTTTTATATCAATTTTGTTACAGAAATAAAAAAGTTGTGCGAAATAGAGATGTTAGACGATCTGGGGAGCATTTCATCAAGCATTTTGTCGGTGATTTGTACCGACAAATTTGCTCTCAGCCAATCAGATGCAAGGATTTCAGTAGCTTATAACAGTTGTCGGTAAAAATCACTGACAAAACACTTGATGAAACGCTCCCCAGCACTCCACGAACTATTTGACGAAGTGAAACCAGGCTTAGCTTACCTTTATATAAATACGACTCAATTATAATTTATTAGTACTAATTTTCATGGTAATGTTGATTAAACGGAATATACATGAAAATGGCAGGTATAAACCTGAAGTTAACAGGAATGTGTCCAGGAGATACCATGCCCATTCTGTATTTGGTCAATTAATAAATCGGGAAATAACCTTAATGTACATATATATCTTGATGTAGGATTTCGTAAAGAATAGCAACATAATAGCCTGCATTAATGTGTCATATTTTTTGACTAGCTATCTTAATGATCCAACTCGCCCATGTTGTATCTATCACCCATACGCCATCTGGACAGAGAAATTATGTCTCATTATCCAGGCCGACGATGGAGCCCTGCTTCACCCATCTTCTCCGAACTGGGAATCTAATTTTCATCCCGAGACTGATTCTGTTGCCATGGAAACGGAAATTGCTCCCATTTATTTACACAGGCGGTAGACCGCTCTCTTTTTTTTGGTGCGCGGGGTCACGTGATCACTATATATTGCTCCGTAATATAACGAACTCGCTCATAATACTTAAATAGGAAAAAAATTGTGAGCTTAAAGTTATTTCAGGTGGTATAATGTGTCACTGAAGCATGTAGGAAATTAAATCATTCTGACGAAAATAAAGGCTTTTCAGTTGTCCAAATTGGACTAAATTGAACAGACGAAAATAACCAACTTCGAATAATCCCAATATAAGGCCTACTCAACTCACTTTCTTGCAACGGAAAGAAGAATGATTGCTATATCATATCATATCATATCATATCGCATTATATATCAAAACGTTTGTTTGCAAGCAGGTGTTTAGCTAGAATATTGTCAGGTTTCATTAAGAGAAAAAAAGAGAAAGTATACCAGAAGGGAACTTTTTTTTAAAGGTTTGTTCTGACTTCCTTTTAGAAGTTGATACGCGCAGGTGTTGGGTGTTTTGTTGTTAGCAGTTCATGTGCAAACAAGCCTGGGGAACTTCCTTGGTTTGTTTTGCTCGTTTGTCTGTGGATTCAGAAAAGAAAAGAAAAAAAAAAAAAACACACGTAAAGTCCATCCTGCATTATTTATTTGTCCGCCCCTTCATTCTCTTTCTCTCCCTCTTTCTCTCTCTTTCTCTCTCTCTCTCTCCTCTATTTTTCTACATCCCTTTTATATTTTTTCTTTTGATATCTTTGGTGTGATTCTTGCTATTTCAAACTTTCTCCCTCAATCGCTTAAGTGCTTTTTAAAGCTTTTGATCCATTTCTCTTTGTGCTAACTCTTTCTTCCATTCTGTTTTTCTTTTACCTTCTCTCTAGCTCTCAAAAGCAGCAGTAGCAGCATTGACTTGTAGTAATATGTAGTGTCCTCTTATCTCTCCTTTTCCTTCCCCCTCTCCATCATCATCATCATCATCATCCATCTCTCCTCTCTCATCATTTCCCATCTCCTCACCCTCCTTCATCTTTCTCTATCTCTGCCTATCCATCCGTCCATCTCTAATTCATGCCATTCTAAGAAATGCTCATTCAACATCTCCAGTAGACGAAGGTCAACATCGTAAATTCGCCCGGAAACCTGCAGCTGGCCTGTCGGCTCATTTTTCTCGTTAATTACCATTGCTATATTAGACACCGATGTCCAAAGAAATAAGGTAGACCTAATTGTCGGACGGTCTACATTTTGTAATCCCTCCACATGCACAAACACTATATTGCCCACGTCTAGATGACAAAGACATCGTGCTGTTGTTCAAAAGCGACAACCATTTAACCTCGAAAACAGCCTCCATACAACGCACCATGCCGGCAACGTATTAATGGAATAAAACACCCCGTTAATCTTAACCGGCAAACACTTAGTTGGATATTGTATCCTCTGAGCAGGATAATGTAGCGTGTCAAATTATATTAGTCAAAGTGACCTTTAAAAATCGGTTATATTGCTGGTGGAATAATAATGGACGTGTGGGAATATTCTCAGCTCAGCTCGTCATGCTTGTCATGCTAGAAGATGTATGAAGGCACCAAGCATTGTTTTATTTTATTTATTTATTTATTTTTATATATTATTCTTATCTCTCCATAATTTTGCTCATATCTAAGTTGATTTTTGAGATTTGCAATGCATATATATCTCTCTCTCTCTCCAAGCTCAAACAACGCAAAACTATACAAGGCAACGATAACAATTGAAGCAATTGCATTTTAAATGCAGGACTTCATTTGTGATTTTTTTTCGTCTGTATATTATTCACATTTTCAAAAAAAAAAATAAAGGAAACGAGTAGCTTATTTGACAACCAATATAGCCTGTACTATGTTATTTATATCTACCCCCTAAATCTATTGTTGCCGTTTGGAATTCGAAATTAACGAAACTGAATACGTACACTTATTTTACTCCGGAGATGTGTTGTGCCGTTTTAAGTTGATTTACCACTGGGCGCTTTAATCTATTTGAGTGCGACAAAAGTATATAACGGACCGAAAGACAGTCCCATCGAAATAATTTATTTTGCATGATCAACATATTCGGAAGACAGGCTGGGACGGAATTGCGAGGGCGTATAGAGCTAGCAGCGCGATCAATAAAAATGTGGATAGATTCATCGAATCTATAAATTCTTGGACGAGACACCGCGGTGAATACAGGCTCGAAAGTAAGCGCAAGGTTTTAGTTTCTGAAGGCGTAAACGTCAGTGGAATTGCAACTTCTATTGTAGTGTAGTATGTCTGGGATAGACATGATGGTTAATATATACGGACGAGAGGAGGACACTTCACTTAGATTTAATGTACATTTAATTTATATCCTTTTCAATTTTCAGCAACAGCGTATATAGATAAAAGTGTATAAGTGGATGCATTTGGCATAATCAAACATTGTTTTGCAAACACTATAAGATGCAACTTTGTAGATATAATTTGTTTTGAAAAATAAGAACGTAAGGCACATACTTTGTTTGAAATGTGTAATGGGCAAGCGCTCTTTTGAGAAGTGTTTTTTTTTCTCTCGGTTAATTATCTGAAGATGTGTACTCGTATATGCAGAAAAGTCAGATAAAATTGTAAACGAATTCTACGTCAATATGGCTTATAGTCCCCGAGTACAGTGATCAGTCATGTCTTACTCTATACAGCTCAAAGGATATGTCGTGTCTTAAGAAAATATCTATTCAAAAAATCAATTTCTTTAATGTAAATTTGAAATTGTTTTGTGAACTGTTACAACACTTTTTGATTAAACTTCTTTCATTGTCTGATATTGGCCAATGATTCTGTTTTTGTGACAATACAATGCTAAATAATTATATAAAATCTTACAGCAGTCATACTGGGTTTTTTTTCAATTCAATATTAATGGTTGCAACAACTTCTTTTACCCTTTAAACATTTCTTTTCCTTTCTTTTTTTTATACAAATGTCGGAGGTCATAAATAACATGCCTAAGAATGAAAACGGTTTCAACCAATTATGTCGACACACGAAAGGAATATCGTCATTGGAAAAAGCCTGTAATTCATTATTGAAACCTAATTTGTATGATTTCTCTGTCTAAAACATACCAAGACGTGAATATCTAGAGTCGCCCTCCATCATATCAAACCAAATGTTCTTTTTAACACTATATAGTTCATTCATAAATATTGATTGCGCTTACTTAGCATTACAGTTATCGTTTTGCATTTTATCCCGCTTAGTCTTTGCAGAAAATAAAGAATTCCGCTAAACTACCGATAGCTTGATGGAATGAGAGAGACCCACGATATTGGTTTACATGTATGCCTAGATGACACCTGTTCTCCACGTCTATTAGAATTGATAAGTCACCACATATAACTATAACCGGTATTAACGACAGGCGGCGCTCTTCTCTTACGATACTCGACCACCATAAAATCCCGCTAGGTCTGTTTGTGCTGTGTTTCGTGAGGGAGGTGAAGTTACATTCATACATTCATATAGGTTACAAATAATTTGCACCCTGAAACAGTCGGTTTTAGGACTATGAACTTTTTTTTTCTTCAGTGTGTTCGGTGTTAATTTGACCCCCGACTTGCGGGGAAAGTATGGAAATTATGATTACAATAAGATAGATTAGATTACACGAATGATAGGTATAGAAAATGAGCTTAACTCAGGGGTACGTTTACCTGATAATGAAACTTTTCATAACTGCTGTCAGAATTTTCAGAAACCATGTAGTAGTTAAACATCATTTTTTTAAATCTCATTGTTTGTTTTTCGGTAAGCTTAATAAACTTGTAAGATATTTTCATAGGAAACGTTTGCACGAACCATGAGAAATAACTGTTACAATTTTTCCTTTTCTTTCTCACCGTTCTTTGTTTTATTTCATAGGTGTGTGTTACGGAGAGTTCGGCGTCCGCGTCCCCAAGACAACAGGCTCCGCCTACATGTACAGTTACGTCACAGTCGGCGAATTTACGGCGTTCATCATTGGTTGGAATTTGATTCTGGAGTATCTGATCGGTACAGCGGCCGGCGCAAGCGCATTGAGTAGCTGCTTCGACTCCCTCTTCAGGAACAGAATTAGCACATTTATGAGGGATAATGTGGGCGAATTTGGCATTCACAGTAAGAGAGAAAAAAAGATGCTATTTTAAAATAATAATAGCTGAATCACGATTATGATGAACCATTCTTGTAATCAATAATCCAGTTATAATTTATTTTAAGAATATTAAATCGACCTGAACCTGGTAAGAAACGGAATTTGAGAGATAGTGTTGAGCATATTCTTACAGCAAATTGGGATAAAAAATATTCTATGACTTTTTTTCAAAATAACATTCCCACCAGTTATAATGATTCACCAGTTGCTATCTCGAATGTGTAATTATCTCTTAATTCATATTAAAAGGCGATCGATTTGAATTATATTTAATCATGTTAATTAATTGTAAATGTTGACATATCTATTGATTCAATAAAACATACAAATAGAAATATATGTATGAAGCACGAAGGCCGGTTGTACGACTCACCCTCCGGTGACAATTGCCTTACCTAAAATCCAATTCCAAATCTAACCCTAACCCTATATCTTCGACGGAATAATAGATGCACACTGTGAGATTTTGGAATCATCAAAATAATAAGAAACTGACCCAATCTGGCTGAAAAGCACATGCACTGCACACAGAAATGGGTATATATGGGACTGCACACACATTTGGCGTGAATGTTAGACCTGAACACTTCAGCTATTTCTCGTCGTATTTCAAATATGAGGGCATTTGAATAGCAATCCTTTTCAGGGGACATTGCTACTCAGATGTTCTTCCAAACTGACATCAAAAGATTGAGAAAGCTCACAATCTATTTCTCATCTTACCCAGAACACCATCTCCTCTTTAAAACCACTCCCCAAAACTTTTTGATATTTAATCTTAATTCATTTGGTTCTTACTGAGAAAATATGTTTCATTATGTGCAATATTCTATGTATAGAAATTTTATTATGTACTGGGAGCAGCAAGTGTGGGGCGCATGCCTCCGGGCAACAGTGTTGTATTTCACTTTTGTGCACCCTGACCCACTTGTTGTTCCCAATCTTTTTACATGTGCCTTTACATGATCTTCTGGATTCTTATGTACTTGTCTTGCCATGTTGTATTGTACCTATTATTTTTATGAATGGTCGAATAAATAATAATAATAAAAAAAGCAACGAGATAATAATTACTTTTTTCTTTCTCAAAACAGCGAAGACGTACCCGGATCTCGTCGCCCTTGTCATCGCCGTTATCATGACATTGATCGTTGCTGCTGGTGTCAAGAAGTCGGTGGTGTTCAACAACGCTCTCAACGCCCTCAACATGGCGGTATGGGTTTTCATTCTGGTGGCGGGTTTCTTCTTTATCAACGGCGATAATTGGACGGAGGATGGATTTATGCCCTTTGGTTTTTCAGGGGTAAGTATACAAGTCATAGAGCTAAAGGTCGGCTCCCATAAGTGATAAACGTAACGATAACTATATAACTATATACAATTGCGTGCTCCGACATTGTGCTCCGGCGGCAATTGCTCAGGGCCCTCTATAAAACTTGTCATCAATGACAAGTTGCAATAACTGTTATAAGCTACTGAAATCTTTGCATCTGATTGGCTGAGAGCAAATTTGTCGGTAAAAATCATTGACAAGACACTTGATGAAACGCCCCCAGGGCTTTACATCGTCAAAAATATAAGGTTAGGTTTTTAGGATTGTCATAGGGTTTTGAGTTAGATTTAGGGTTTTATATAGGGTTAAGGTTAGTTGTAGTGGTTGGCCCAAGGTAGAAGTTTATACAGAATTCGGTTACTATACGAAATTGACCCATAGCTTGTCGTTGAAGCATGTGTAGTTCAAACTAATGTTGATCTCCTGGGCCCATATTTATAACACCTAACTAAGTTAGTTGTCAACTCTTTGCATATGCTACATTACATGGCTAGTTGCCAACTAGGCATAGTAAGGTTTTATAAATAGGGGCCCTGAAGTTTATGTGGAGAAAGGTATTGGATATATCCCAACGATCTGGGAGAATCGGTTCTGCAAGCTCACTAGCATAAATCAGTGAGATGGGACCTGACACATCGATATCCAAAATCTTTTCCACGTAATGTTCTTCAGGAGATTTTTTTTCTATATAGTTAAATAGCGTATTCGTGATCGGTGACAGGGGACCTGTCCTTTGGGACAAAATGAAGATGGGAGTGGAACGAGAAAAGTTGGAAGAAGGAGGGAGGATTTGATGATAAACAAGGGTGCCAAAATAACTTTTCGGTTTGCAACGGTTTTCTTTCAGGCTCATGATATTCCAATAATTAGTATAATGTATTATGATGACCACTGCAAATAGTGAGGGTGCACTTGTCTCGGAAGGGGGGGGGGGGGGGGTGGCACTGGTCTCATTTTTATGAATGAAATGCGAGAAAGAATAGGGAGAGGGTGCTCAAATGGGTCCGTCGTCTTCTTGTGTCGTCTTTATTCCCCTCTCCCTTTCTTCCCCCTTTCCCCCATTCGACTGCATAGACATACCCGCATACCTCCGTATCTACGCCACTGATTTTGTCATATTTGACCTACTTAATAATTGTCTCTCTCTAGGTGATGACCGGAGCTGCCACTTGTTTCTACGCTTTCATTGGTTTCGACATTATCGCAACGACTGGTGAAGAGTCTAAGAACCCAAGCCGTTCCATACCACTTGCCATTATGCTCTCCCTTCTTATTTGTCTTATTGGTAAGTTGTTTACAATAATTTTAAAGTGATGATGTAGATCGTAATAAAGTAACTGATTGAGAGTGGACATGACTTGTGACCAGGTATTTATTTTTCCTAACGCGTAACCGGTCTTCAGCATTTTCTAATTACCGGTCACTAGATTTTTTTCAATGAATGGCAGCTTAATCGTTCTAAATCTTGAAAGTCGACTCAAGATCTGAGAAATTTGGGATGAAGGAAATTTATATAATGACAAGTCATCATTCTCATTTTATAAAACCAATAATACACATTATACATACACCCAGGGGCTGTTTCATAAACCTGTTGGTGACTTTACGAACGACTTGAATATGAAGTGCCAAATAGGATGCCCAAAGTTTTTCCTGATGTTTTAAAGACCTCAGCCTGACCCAAAACAACCATTATATTGACGTAAAGCTTAGTAAACAAAGAATATAATTACCCTGGTTATTTATAAATTTTCGTCTCCGTTTATCCATAAAAAATAAAATAATATTTTTTTTGGTCCGCCCCCTCCCTATGGCGTAACACTGCAGGGGGTCGCTAGACGTGTGACGACATGTCATGTATACAGCTCCGAGTGCGTCTACACGATATGTCGTCATCAAATTTTCACCCCCCGCAAAGTAGCGTTCCTCCGAGACGGGGCCCAAACCACCGGGGCTCAACATTCGGGACGCTGTTACTCATTCCACAGGAAACGGAATCTCATGAAGTTGGTTTCAATTTGTTCTTTAACAAAGTGTGACTGTATTTCCAATAACCTCAATTAGTTATGGCAAAAATATACTTTGCATTAAAAATGTTATAATAAGAATGCTAATCTACATAATAGGTTCAACTTTAGTTGATGCAGTTAAAAATGATTGAGCATCCCATTTGGCTTGTCATATTATTGAAGTCATTCGTAAAGTCATGCGTAACTTTACAAACAGCTTTATGAAACACCCCCCTTCGGCAGTAGCGTAATGATCCACACTCGGTAACTTGGAAATAGTCCAAACACAAAAAATATAGCTCAAAGGAGGATTTACGTGTGTGTGTGGGGGGGGGGGGGGGGGAAGGGAGGGAGGTAGGAAACCGGTCCATGCCCCCTCTTTTGAAATCCAAACTGGCCTACCTCAAGTACACTACCAGAAAATTGCTCCCTTAAATTGGTATTTTGTTTTGGCATTGTACCCCCATCTCTTTTACAATATCCTAGATCCGCTTCTGGTACAGCTTGAATAATTATTACACCCCCACACCCTCGCTGATATTTTTTGGATACAAGTTACCGTTTTATAACACGTCTGCTCACGGCTACTCAAATTTCAAGAAATCAAAAATGTTATTGCTATCAAGTTTGACGAAAACAGATCGCGGACTGTACAACTTCCTTCCTTTCATTTCAATACAGGGTACGTGAGTGTGAGCTTCGTGTTAACCCTTGGCGTACCGTACTACGACATCAGCTCCGAGTCGCCCCTCATGGACATGTTCGTTCAGAACAACGCCGAGCCGGGCAAGTACGTTGTGGCGATCGGGTCCATTGCTGGGCTCACCGTCAGTCTTCTGGGGTCACTCTTCCCCATGCCCAGGGTCATCTATGCTATGGCCACCGATGGTCTGCTGTTCAGGTAAGGTCCTCCGTGTCATTTGGAAGAATAAACACTTGACTGGAGATACAGATCGGAAGGTCGTTGGGTCGAGGCCCGGCAGGGCTCTAATATTGTCCTGTGGAAAGAAATTAATCTACATTTGCCTCTGTTGGATCAAGTCTAGTAAACAGGTGTCATGAAGGAAGGAATACCTTGAATGCTAGAGGACCTAAAAGCAGACTTGCTAAAGGGAGCGTCAGGCTGTTAATGACGGGCATGGGTGCTTTAACTTTAGATCCCATGATTATTGTCTTAGTTATTATTATTATTATTATTATTTATTACTTCTTTGTTTTTATAATTAAAAAAAAATCGATCGAGCAAAGTATATATCTATGATATAACAGATTTAAAAGAAACACTAAGTTGCTTTCATTGTCAAGTTTTTTGTACATTTGCGAAAGTTAAATCGGTTTAAAACATAATTTATTTTCTCGAGATCCAGATGAAAACAAAATCGTGTTCACTCATTGTGGATTTGTCTTTCAAAGAAAATGTTCTCTCTGTTCCTCAGATTTTTGGGTAACATCAATGTCGTGACCAACACACCTGCGGTTGCGACCATCATCGCCGGTTTCCTAGCCGCCATCATGGCTCTCTTAGTTAGCTTGGGTGACCTGATTGAGATGATGTCCATCGGGACACTCCTGGCCTATACCCTCGTCTCTATGTGCGTGCTCATCCTCCGCTACCAGCCACACATCGAACTCCAAGTCTCCATCAACACCGGGCTCGCATACGACACCCTCGACAACGAAGACGACGAGGAGATCAGCGCACCACCCGCTAAGGAATCGACGATGTCCACAACGGAGGGGTCGACGCTCCAGGAAGCGGGACCCGAGCAGCTCCTCCCGAAGTTGGACTCGCAGGGGACACCGATCCATAGCTCGGTGCCGAAATACGGAGCTGTCGGCGAGGAAACGGACGACGAGTTCCGGACGTACAGCCGATGGAATTTCTACCTCTCACGCGCGAAGCAGATGTCGTACTCCTACGCTGACATCATCCGCGTAAAGCTCGGGCTTCCGGAGACGACGCCGTCGCCGACATCGGCCACCGGCCGTAGCGTGACACTCACAACCCTATTTATGTTCGTCGTCCTGTTCCTTATGTGTGCCCTCATCATCCACGCCCGAAGGTTTCTGTCCGACTGGTGGGCGGTCATCTTCATGATAGTCTTTTGCGTGCTTCTGCTTGGTGCCATTCTTAACATCATCCGACTGCCACAGAACCCAGAGCGTCTTAAATTCATGGCCCCGGGGGTGCCCTTCTTGCCCATGTGCGCCATGTTTGTCAATGTTTATCTCATGCTGAAGCTCTCCTATCTCACGTGGATCCGGTTTGCAATCTGGCTTATTGCAGGTGAGGGTTGAACAAAGTTTTATATCTGACTACTAAAATTGAGCAATATTTTAACTGATAATTTAAATGTACATCATCAGAAAATATGAAACTGGTATATATGAAAAGCCACTCATTACAAAATTTAATGTCAATTATACATTTGGTAAAACCAACAATGTCCTTAATGTTTTTGATCTTTGATATTTTTAAAGGTATGCCATTCATTTTCATTTTCCTGTCAGCGAATTTGAAATGATATACTTTCCTCCAACTTGTACAAAATATTCTCGAGAAATCGTCATTTTCCCTGATAGCAGAAAGTGGTAAAAAATACGTGATATTTACGTCGTGGTTTTCGTCTTTTTTTACGTCCTGTAATTACGTCAATAAGACGACAACTTGCACCAACGCAAGACGTCAAGAGGACGTCTTATTTTGACGTCATCTGTACACTGTAAAAACTGAAGTGCTTTTTGAGGGCATGCATAGGGACTGCACTCAGAGTGCTATTGAATGCACACAGCGTGCTATTTCAGCACTTTCACGGGAGCTGGACCGGCTCCTTAAACTGCTAAACATTCATTAAAAAAAAAATGATTTGGGCGAGCTTCGAACCAGGGTCCGCTGATCGAGAATTGCTGGCATTACCGCTAGACTAACTCACATCGTACGATTTAGAGCAGATCATATTGTTACATAGTGAATTTACGACACCACATAGTTCATGTTATCTGCTTGACTCCCATGACTAAACTGGATCGCAAGAAGCATTCGTTAGTCCATCGGTAACGTCGGCGCCTCTCAATCAGCGGAACCTGGTTCGAGGCTCGCCACGGTCACATTTTGTTTTTGCTGGTAAATTAGCACACTACAAGTGCTATAAACAGCATTTCAGGTGCAGTCACTATACATGCCCCTAAAAGTAGCACTTTAGTTTTTACAGTGTACAAGACGTAGAGATGACGTCAAAATAAGACGTCCTCTTGACGTCTTGCGTTGGTGCAAGTTGTCGTCTTATTGACGTAATTACAGGACGTAAAAAAGACGAAAACCGCGACGTAAATATCACGTCATTTTTAACACTTTCTGCTATCAGGGAAGAGGAATGAAGACGTAGAGATGACGTCAAAATAAGATGTCCTCTTGACGTCTTGCGTTGGTGCAAGTTGTCGTCTTATTGACGTAATTACAGGACGTAAAAAAGACGAAAACCACGACGTAAATATCACGTCATTTTTTAACAGTTTCTGCTATCAGGGTTCATATGACGAATATTAATATTTTTTTCATTATGTATGTATTTTTTCAGGTCTTCTAATTTATTTTGGATACGGTATTTGGAATAGTAACATTGAGGCAAGATTCCACGATACAACGAGAAAAGGCAAAGATGGAAAAGAGGCGATCCTTATGGATACAAACGAAGTAAGTTTTGTTTAATCTAACGCTTGAAGTTAGATTTGACAAAATTTCCTTTTAAGGGAAGCTTGAGTTCTGGGAAAAGTAAAAAATATAATTTGTGAGCTTTCTCATTCTTATTATGTTAGTTTGGAAGATTTTCGTAGTAGATATGTCCCCTGAAAAGGATTGCTCTTCAAATGCCCTCACATTCAAAATATGACAAGAAACAGCTGAAATGTTCGGGCCAAACATTTGTGTGTAGTCCCATATAGATATTTCTGTGTGCAGTGTATGTGACTCTCAGCAGGATTGAGTCAATTTCTTATCATTTGGGTGATTCCAAAACCTTATGGTATATACCAATTCTTATAATCAACCTTTCCCAATTGCTTTGAGACAATTGCTTTCACAATGCAATATCACGACAAGAACTCAACTTTATCTTGAATGCTCTTACATTCACTCTTTCCTACAATATTTACTAAGTATTTCATTGTCTATCAATGCTTTAATCTCCATTTAGTTTCAACGTGTTCTGTACAGTATTACAACAGTTTCACAATTTGTTAGTGTCAATTATTAAGTATCTACTATCTATTTTTGTACATTTCCTCGAAATTATTTAATTGGTTCGATGCAGGCCATTCTGCAGGCCCGTACAAACTAGGGATTCTGGGGGTTCGACGGACCTCCCCCCCCCCCCAACAACAACAACAACAACAGCAACAACAAAACAGAAATCTTAAAGTGAAATTCTTTAGGGATGGATTTCAAGAAATATCCTGTATCAGCTTCTTTGGGAATCCCCTAAAAACGGGCTTGACCTAGAATATAAGTTTCTAGGAAGGCAATTTGTTGTATTACCTTATTAACCTTTCTGCGTCGTTCACTCGGTCTCTATCCCCCCTCTCTCTCTCTCTCTTCTTTTTTCATCAGATGCCAACGGCTCCCGTGCTTATTCCAGCCCACAAAACCGCGGAGCCCTCCAAGCCCGAGGACAGTATACCTGCCCCGGCATCTTCTTCAGATGAATTCGAGACGCCTTAAACTCCTCTCTGACTACCAAAACTTATCTACCATGATGTTATCATGCATTCCTTAAGCCCCATTCAGACGAAAGGCTGTACATCACTGAAAAGACAACCACAGTGTCAAAACGGAAAAAGATAAGCGCAGAGCGCTTCATTTTTCGCCATTTAATAACACAGAGATCAGTGAATACGCGAAGATAGCATTGTTGGCGCAGTTATGCATTTTTTACTTCCCAAAATATCGCTTCCTTTCATTGATTACAAGCAAAGTTTTATCGCGGCGATTCTTTGAGGTGGTCTACCGCGACAAGTCTGAACGGGGCTTTAATGTTATGGTGTCTGTGAGGGCATTATGAGTGCATTACTGTCTGTGTATCGAAGTCACTCTTCAGTGTGAACGGTTATGTGGCCAAATTAAACCTTGCGCTGTCGACATGCATATATTATATTTACATGTTTTAATAGTGAAGAAATGTTTTTGAAGATGCTGAATGACCTAATTATGATGGATGATTTCATTGGGTGCGTTCGTTAGAGCATTTGTATAAGATGGTGAAAAGGTGAACACCAAACACGAAGTGGGACTATGACAAAGAGGAATGACCAAAACATTGATTATTTATTCATGAGCAGATTATATGTGGTATTTTACTAGAATCATGTTCTTGTATTTCCAGTACGTGGAATTCTGCATAATCATAATCAAAGGTAACTTATTCACATTCCCGTTTTGTTGCTGATTTGTATGACAAATGCGCAGTCACTGCGAATTATAGGCATGTTGAACTCCATCCAGGGAAATCTCGGTTAACATAGGGTCATGTACAGGGGCGTATCCAGGATTTCCCAATAGGGGGGGGGGGGGCCAGGAATTATTGATCGCCGTCATGGGGGAGAAATTTTTGCTTCTGAAGAAGGGCTGAGATGCAAAATAGTGCTGTATAGTGCTATATTTTTTTTACGACGGCCAATGTGGGGGGGGGGGGCGCGCGCCTGTTGCGACCCCCCTGGATACGCCACTGATGTAGACCGAAAGTAAAGATTAACATATTCACGAGACTGAAGGTCAACGAGACCGAAGGCTCACCAGATCTTAGGTTTCTTCTTTTTTTTCTTGTTTACTGCTTCTCGGTCTCACTGAACCTCAATTCAGAAGGTCAGCGAGAGCGATTTTTTCTTCTATTTGATCATTTTGTTAGGCGACGGGATTTGCAATTTTCTTCGGTCTCGCGGACCTTCAGTGAAGTAGGCTAGAACGCGAAGCTATAACCGTCCAGATGTAAACGTAACGTATCAAGGTGAAGGTGTTGGAAGTTAGTGCTGAGTTCTGGTAATGACATTGTATTTCGAGATTTCTAGCTTTAGTTCATTCTGAATTCAGTAACATGCAGGAGATGAGATTTTTGGATTAGTAACTAAACAAGAAAACGTGGTCTGGGTCCGGTTTCATAAAACCTGTTATCAGTAACAACTGCCACATTTCTATGACAAATTTGCTTTCAGCCAATCAGATGCAAGGATTTCAGTAGCTTATAACAACTATCGAAACTTGTTATTGATAACAAGTTTTATGAAACAGGGCCCTGGACTACAGCTCGATTTCCTTATCTTCAGTTGCTCATAATTCAGCTCTCATACGTTTTCAAAATAACTTGAGAGATATTTATTTACAATCTTGAACATTCAGTGTAGCCTACGTTTGATTTGATTCTATAAAGAATTTATTTTCAGTCTTTACCAGAACCCAATATTACCGTTAATCTGTAGAAAATTTGCGTTTGGTATGTCTTGGTCATAATATTTTCGACTCGATTATAAATATCTAAGATACTGACTCTGTAATACGACTTAAATCGTTGTGACGAATCGTCTAAATCTCTAATGATTTAAAATGTTTCTTTTTTGTTTCAGTTTAATACATCTATCATGACGTCAAAACTAGTCTGATTTCGAATATCGAAAAGAAAGTGGGATGACGTAGCATAAAAAAGGGGGTTTCTAAGGGAAGTTTCATCCCATTGACACTGAGGATTGTAAAAGGTGTTGAAGAAAAGTACGAGGGGTATTTTCAATTCAATGGCGATTTGAAGCTAAAATGAAACAGTTTGCTTCAATAAAAAATGAACTACGTTGCAAACATGAAATAGACCCGTAGACTATCACTATTACAATTCAAATCCTGACCAAGCGCGCTCCAAGATTATAATAATTCTTAAGTATACACTAATGGTAACGAAATAATGATCCGATGACTACTAGTAATAAACCAACAGTGTCGTGGTATGGTGGTTTATTTGCTTGACATTCAATCGAAAAGTTGAGGGTTCGGATCCCAACCATGCACTAACGTCACTTGGCAAGGTATTAATTCACATGCCCCTTTCCATCCATTTTCAATGGGTGCCTGAAATGCTGGAGTGCAAAATATTTGGCCGCTCGCCTATAACTAGGGTAATAATTAGAAGCGCTATAAAAGAAGGCACTATAAACATAATAATAATAATATTGCGCTTAATACAATGTTTTCTAAGCGCCGAAGTAGTATTGTATTGTATTGTGATAAATTCTGTTTTCACCAGTTTCCCGCTTAAAGCATGACCTTGTTGCCAGTTTCCCTCTTTTAATTAACAGTTGGACAAAAAGTGAAATTATGAAACAATTTGAAGATGAACAATGATTCCGATGTATATGTTATATCAGTTGATTTTTCGGTAGTCGTAGTATATTTTTAATTTGATATATATTTTTATGTCTATATAACGAAATATCGAATAACATGAACCTACCTGTCGTGTAGTGAGGTAACAATTTTTTGGTAAGTGCAATGGTTGCTTATAGTTATGGTGTTTGTACATACAGAGATGGTATATTGTGTCAAGTGACTTGGTTTGGATGGAAAGTGATTAGAATGGTGGACTTAAAATGGCGGAGAAACGATTGGGCACTTATCATCGTCTTGATTGTGATGGCTTACGAGGATACACAAAATTATCATTCGATCAAGAAATTCTCAATTTTAATTTTCATTTTATTTCGTAAGGAGCAGTCATGACATACAAGAATATAATTTTCACGTATTGCGTCCATAAATATTTACTTTTAAAATCAATCAACTATATATATTGTCGTGGCGCCCTCTTCGAACGTTTGAATTTTTTTTCTCCTGCCGCCATTTACCTTTCTGCCATTTTACTCCGCTCAAAAAATTTGATCTTGTTTCAGTTGTGGTAAAAATGGATGATTATAAGAACGAAGGTATAGTTTATTGTAAAATTAATAGAGTACTATACTATTTTAGCTTATGATATATGATAGTTCTCGTTTAGCAAATTATTTTATGTATCGATGATTCTTGTTCAAATGTCAGATGTTTATTCGTCGCAATAAAAATGAAAAAACAAAAAACAAAAACAAAACAAAATAACCTTCCAAACGCTCTCAACGAAACCACTTAAATCGTTTTGCTTGATGTGTGTAAATTAATATTTTACTTACATCGTGCCATATATGTCAAAAATGAAGGAAAAGTCAGAGATGTGTGTGTGTGTGTGTGTGTGTGTGTGTGTAATTGGGTTTTTACAGACGTGTATCAATCAGATATGATTATTTACGTCTGGGACCGACCTTTAACGTCACCATCCGAAAGACGTGACTCAATCTCGAACCTGGGTCCGCTTAATCAGTTTATAACTTCCACTGGTAGCTGCTGGATTACAGGCGCACGCCACAACGCCCAGTTAAAAATGATGTTACAAGAATGATTTTAAGCAGTAAATGTCAAAATTTTGCCTCACGTACAGTACTGCATTTATAAAATATAATAGTGGAAAAGATCATGATTATGATTCTGGATGCGAATCGCAAGTAGATCAGGGAATGCTTCCATAAATTTTAGAATGATTATACAGGAAGAAAGGACGTGCATTCACATTTTCACAGTAACACATCCTATTCCTTCGGCACTAAAGACGTAAATCCTTTCTGTGTGTGTGTGTGTGTGTGTGTGTGTGTGGTGTGTGTGTGACTTTGTCTCTCTTTCTCTCTGTCTCTTTCTTTGAATTTCTCTCTCTCCCACTCTCTGTGTCTCACTCTCTGACTTTTATTTCTCTCTCCCTCGCTCTCTCACTCCGTGTGTGTGTCTCTCTCCCTCTCCCTCCCTCTCTCTGACTTTGTCTCTCTCTTTAATAATAATAATAATAATTTACAATATTTATAAAGCGCTTATCACATAAAAATGCCTCTAAGCGCTTAAGAAAAGGAAAGAGGAGAAAGAAAGGAACAGCTTCAGACGACTGACGTACAAAATATATTAAAGGTTGAGAGAGCTGGATATGCTAATTAGGCATACAACTATTTGATGAACAGATAAGTTTTTAACATAGATTTGAATCTTTCAGTTGAGTCTGCTTGTTTTATGCATTGAGGTAGATTGTTCCAGAGTTGAGGGGATGCTGAATGAAAAGATCGAAAACCGTAAGACTGGGTATTGGTGGGAGGAACTATTAAGAGTGATTTATTGCTTGAGCGCAAATTGCGAGAAGGTGATTATTCTGTTATTACTGTTGAAGATAGGCCGGAGCTGAGTTTCTCAAACATTTGAAGGTAAGCAAGAGGATCTTAAAGTTTATTCGTTCCCGGATTCTTAGCATATGAAGCTCCCTCAGCAGTGGGGTGACGGACTAACGTGAACGACGCTTAGCGATAAGCCTAGCAGCTGAATTTTGTACTCTCTGCAGTTTGTTGATTTGTGCATCCAGAAGACCGTACAGAAGACTGTTGCAAAAGTCAATGCGAGACATAACAATTAAGTGCCTGAACGAGTCTCTGGGTCGTCTCTTTTGTAAGAAATCGCCGTACATGCAGAGCATACGAGGCTGATCTGCAAACATTATTCACGTGAGTCTTTAAAGATAGATTAATAGTCAAATATGACACCCAGGTTTCTAAGCACCTGTAGGACATTGTACAGGAGTATCATCCAAAGGAATAGCACTAATCGAACTAATAGTCCTGTGTCTGCTTACAAAGTGTAGACATTCTGTTTTACTTTCATTCAACTTTAAACCATTCTGTATTGACCACCTCGTAATATCTGGTTCTGTTAGTGAAATAGGAAGGAAACCACTCCAGGGCAGAGTCTTTAAGTCCAAATCTATCATGCAAACGGCTCAGAAGGGCATCATGGCTCACGGTGTCAAAGGCCGCAGAATAATCCAACAGCAACAGAATTGCTTCATCGCCTTTGTCCAGAGAGAGAGGAATATCGTTTGAGACTTTTAACAGGGCAGTTTCTCCAAGAGACGTATCCATAGACCTAAGCGACTACGCTGCTCCACAACTCTCCATCTCAAGGGTTCTCAATCTGGCAATTTACTCCTCTCCCGTTCTAGCCAATTCTTGCTATCCTTCCAACATACCTTCTTCCTCTACGACATAACTATATCAAGTTGTAGCAACCGACGAAATATGTACCTTGCAAGGTACAGTTTGTAGCTGATTTTCTTTTGCATTTTTCCCTAAATGCGTTTACGAGAAACAAAATCAAACTCAAACACTACACCATAATTTTTTTGGTCTGAAATCTATTCAAGATCAATGCCTTTTCATGTAGTTTTAAGGTATATGCGGACTTCTTTAACGATGGTATCTTTACAGGAGCTATCATTTTTGTATGGCATAAGATGGGTTCCTTGAAAGGTTTCTGATTGGTCAGATTCACTCCACTTGCCATTGCGTAATTCGTTATATGGCCACGACCGTGGTATATAAAAACAATTTTTGCACGCTTACTTGTGTACAAAATCCCATAAGGCCAAGGCATCCATAACTTACATACGCGGAACAAGCAAATTATAAATTATCAGCGCGCATGTAATGCGATACATTTATTGCGCATTATAAAACGGGTTCAAGAATGTAGCCATCCTGATTGGTCAAATAACACCACGTGAACGTGCCAAAAAAGTACTAACGCAGGGCAAAAAGGTACTAAGGCACGCGTACCTCTGGTGCGTGCAATTATTAATTGTCATTTTAGCGCAGGGATTACATGAGCGCACTGAAACGCGCATGACTTGTTGGCTGTGCTTATGTGATGTCATCCAGGAAAGCAAATGGCAGCCTCCATGACTATGCGACTCTTGGCGTTTCTATGGGGTTCGTAACCATTTTTATGGACTTCATAATCATATTGCCGACCCGTTTTATAAAACTATTCATGATTTCGTGCTTTAGTGCGATCCGGCAACACGCAGGCTTTTATCGTGGAGTCCAACACACTCGGCTTGCGCCTCGTGCGTATAGTACACCCACGATAAAAACCTTTGTGTTGCCAGCTTGCACAACGCATTCCCAACCATGTATTAAAATAGTATATGTTGGACTGGCTGTGTGACGTCACAATGAATTTACGAATTTGCACTTTATGAGTTGTGATGGAGGTTGCGATGTAAATAGTTGGTGAGCTCCCACAAGCAGTTTTCCATCTTATACAACGCATGCTCATTGTCGTAAAATCATACTATAATTCGAGAACCGTTTGTCTGTTCGTCTGTTCGTCTGTTCGTCTGTTCGTCTGTCTGTCTGTTTGTTCCCCTACTCCTCCTAGATCCTTCGACAGATCTTCACCAAACTCGGATGGTGTATGTAGGGGGACCCCAGAATTGCCCTTGAGGGGTTGGTTTTTTTTAAACGTCATTGGGGTCATCACTGGGGTCAAAGGTAAAAATAAACACTGTTTCATAACACATACAGTCGATCATGAACATAATCGATTATAAACTTCTCCGCGCGCATAAGAAATCAACAGTGCTGTACATCCGCGCGCCGCTGTAAAAAAAACATCTCTCATCGCCTCATGTCGGAACCCGCAGCTTGAAGGTTCGTATGAATTTTTATATTATAAGACTTTTCGTGTTCACTTACTGGCACTGCCGATGGATATGCGCCGATTTTTAAAATTGACCGGTCAATGGACAGCTTCAGAATAAAAAAGTACAATATTGTCTATGAAGGAATCCTCAACTGAGAGGTAAGTACCTAACAAACCACACCACCCTATGCCAGGCACCCCCCCCCCCCAACAAAATTGGTTCCACATTTCATTTCATTATTTTTTCCTCATTCAATTACAACAATGGATTATCTTCTCATAGCAACAAAAAGTCCAAAAAATTGTACTAAAAATCCCACATCTTAAACACGTTTAGGCACTAAACGCTCCATTTCAAAAATCGCGATACGGGTAAGATGGCTAGTATACCATAAAATGTGCATCCATAGATATAAAATTGCTCAAGTGCATTATATCTCACCTCGGCCTTCGACCTCGGTAACATATAATGCACTTGAATTCTGAAGCTACGGATGGACATAATTACGGTATATTCAACTCCACAACATGCACTAATTGTATAAAGTGAAACTAAAGAAGGAATAACTAAGGAGATAAAAGAAATGGGAAGCTCTTAAATCATATATACGCCCGAAAAAACAGAAAATAATTAGACAGACGCTTCCAACGAGTCAATACTATTTAAATATGCACTTATTTAATCAAGTCACAAATAATTATATAAATTAAATTGTGTCAGCACAAAACATAAAATGAAACCCAACTGCGAATAAAAATAGATAGGGAATTATAGTTTTTTCTCTTTACAGATTTAAAAAATGTTTAATCACAGATAACTTAATGTGTTCTCAATTCACATAGTGAAATATAATTAAAACCGTCTTTCATTTTGTATATTTTGGATGCTGTGGAAATAAGCAAAGTCGATCTATTTGGAGGTATTTTCACATTTAAAAGGGAAACGCTATACCCTGATATCAAGTTGGTGTTAAAAGAAGGAGAAAAATTAAATAAAGAGATCAATGAAAGTTTGAGCAAAATCCGATAAGCACGAAGAAAGTTATGAATTTTTAAAATTCTGTTCAATTAAGCACAAATTGGCAACTCCGTGACGTATCTTGCGAGCTCCTCTCCCATTTGCCCTGCACTAAAAATGATAAATTTCCACTTTTTCTAAAGAAAATATTTAATCATTCATGCAACCTAGATATAATCATTGCACATTATGCTTTTACACAAAACCTCTATGAAACAAATATATTCCTTCATTCACAACTAATAAAATGAAAACTTATGAACTTTTCCGTAAAAGGCAAATGGGAGAGGAGCTTGCATGATACGTCACCGAGTTGCCCATTTGTGTTTGATTGATTACAACTTCAAAAATTCTTAACTTTCTTTTTTCTTTTCGGTTTTTGCTCAAACTTTCATTTCGATATTTCGATCTTTTTTTTTTAAAGTTTTCTCCTTCTATTAAAGGGAAGGTTGAGTTCTGGGAAAGGTAAAAAATGATTTCTGAGATTTCTTATTATTTTGTTTCATGCCATTTTGAAAGAACATCATAGTAGAAATGTCCCCTGAAAAGGATGCTCTTCAAATGTCCTTATAATTCGAAATATGATGAAAAACAGCTGAAATATTCGGGCCAAACATCTGTATGTAGTTTCAAATACATATTTCTGTGTGCATTGCATGTGGTTCTCAGCAGGATTGAGTCAATTTCTTCAATTCTTATGTACTCTATTGTAATCACCCTTTCCCCAATAGACCTGTTTACTAAGTGATTCAAATTTATGGATGTTTCTTTCCTGGGGACCTAGTAACGAGGTATTCCATTAACCTGTTATTAATGAATGAACTACAATACTTGGAATCCAGTTTGCATACATTACTTGTTGCTATGTCTGACAAGCCTCTGGCAAGCTTTCAGGTTGTCAAGAACAACCATTGTTTCAAAAGTATGCATAAAATTTGAATCACTTAGTAAATAGGTCTATTGATTTGAGACAGTTTCTTTCGTTATGACCAGAATTTATCCTTAAAACCAACTTGATATCAGAGTGGACTTTCCCTTTAATATGTTACAATGTTCTCTCTAAATGTACGGGAGCGGTTATCCACGTTCAAAGCAGTAGAAATCACTCTCAAAAGGGTAAATAAACCACTACTTTTGAGTGCATTTTCACTCATCTACATTAAGAGAATAATGCAGCAATGTGAATACACTTATGGATAAGAAGATTGGACTCTGTTATTTACTAAATGGGAATACTAAACACAATAACATACCTCATTCTCATATCAATATAAATTCCACAGATCACACAAATGAAAGTTCTACTTCATCATATATTTCATTAATATTCATCATTGTTCCCGAAAAGACATTTGTGAAAGAAGTGAGCCATTTCTACTCCTATCATTTTGGTAAAAGCTAGCGTGCAATTCTAAGTCGGAAATAATTTATCGCCTCTTCTTCTTATCATTCTTCTTTTTCTTTTTTTTCTTCTTCTCCTTCATCATCATCATCATCATCATCATCTTCTTCTTCTTCTTCTCCTTCTTCTTCTTCTATAGCGTACACAATCCGCATTTCTGTTCAGTGAGTGCGAATAATGCCTCAAATTTATACACAAACGGATAAAATTGTTAAGTTGCTAAGATACCAGTTACTATTTAAATGTACCATATGTCCCATTATATGAATTTATAAAATGCCCGCAGAATAATGATAACAGACTTTGTCAAATTAATATTATTCATTATTATTAATTAATATTATTGAATTTCTGAGATTATGCAAAACGTAAACCTATACTCATGTAGATACAAGTCCTGTTAGTTGTCACTTATCATGTTATTTCTACCTTTAAAGCCCATCATTTTTACCATTCATTGACGAACATTTGATTCTTCAAAGGGTGCACTACTTTGGTTCTGCTGCTTGTGAAATCTATTTATTTACCACTTTTTAAGCTTTTTACAAACAAATGCCTATTTGGGCAGATTATTTTCAAGCTTTAAATACACAAACATAAAAACTTATTGTTGTAACTACTAGTACACTCTTCTCCACATAGCTCTGTGTGAAATATAACTTTGATATCATTGTGTTATATTATAGTATTATCTTTTTTTTAAAATAAATATTCTTTTCAATTGTTTAACACATATTTAACTACACGTACATTGCACAACAAAGACATAACAACTCTATTGTGGGACTTTTTTGTACTTCACAATCAACAATTCTTAGAACTATCTGCAATATTGTGATTTCTATACATTTACAATAACTACAATGATTTTTTATATACAATACTAAATATATACTGTCCTCTACGTATGACCGAAGGCTGTTTCTGTATTATATCACAAACAACAACAATAAGAGACAATAACATTTAATTTGTGAATTATCTAAAACAAATCAAGAAACACCGAGTAGCGTCATATACATTTTTGATTATGAAAATAATCACATGGAGCAGTACTTCTAATCTGTGATCGAAGACTTTTCATTAAAAGGTGGAGTACATTGAATAGCACCTTTAAAAAGGTCAGTAATCAGAGATCTGGCAAATTGAAATAATGGGAATCATAATATGTGAGACAAGTATAATCACCCTTCCTGAGTTAAAGACGTGTGTTAATGCATTACTTTACCAGGAAAAATATATGCATCAGGAAATAACAAAAAACCGTGTATAAGATGGGAAATGATCGTGGTGGAACGGCATTAGCTCGTTAGTAGATCGCCTCGTACTCTGTTGAATAGAATGTTTATTTTGCTAAGCATTATAATGCACATTAATCTCATCTAGAAGTACATGAATATATCTTTATATAAACAACACTTATTATCAACTATCAAACGAGACTAAATACTAGCTGATGGTAGAGTAGAAAAGAGAGAAAAGGAGAATGAGAAGAGAACATCTAGAAGGGAGATAGAAAAATGGACAAATGCAGGTCTTTAACGAGAAGTAAAACTGTGATAATATGGGCAAGATCGGTGGCAAAATTATATGGGTAAACGGAGAAAGGTGATTGAGAGTATTAGAGAATGGTAAATTGAAGGCTGGGGCAGAGAGAGGGTGGAAAGAGGAGATATAGAGATAGAGAGGCAGAGAGGCAGAGAGGAAGCGGAAGGGGAGGGGGTGGGAGAGGAAGATGAAGAGAGAGAGAGAGAGAGAGAGAGAGAGAGAGAGAGAGGGGATGCTGAGTCTTGAAGAACGAAAACCCAGACATAAGGAGACTTAAAGATGAAGGCGAAAAGTATCACTGAGTGATATACAAAGAGATGAGACAGCGACAGGAGGAGAGAGAGAGAGAGAGAGACAGACAGACAGAGAGGAGCGGTGGGGTGAAGCGAGGGGTAGAAAAAATACGAGACAGGGAGAGATCAGAAATGGAAGGGAATATTGTCAGACTGACTCAGAAAACAGAGAGAAATAGGAGATGACAGAATCAAGAGTAATATGCTAATTGCTTTTGGACAGAGAGAAAGAGACAGCGATGAGACAGAGATAGATAGACAGAAAAGAGAGTACTTTCTAATAGCTGCGGGGACGGTGACACTACTCGACCGGCGAGCCTATAACAAATACATGTAGATGGCCTAAGGCTGGCTCTCTTGGTCTGTCCTCTGTCGGTTAGGTTCCTTCGAGGCATCGTAGAGGGATATCTCATCGGCTTCGGACTCATCCAAACCCTGATGTGGCCTCTCCTCCCCAGTCTCCTCCACGCTGTGTCGAATCCCATACCCGACGTAAATGACGAAGCCTACGTGTAAAAGGATATTCAAAGTGGCAAAAGAAATGAAATGGCTTGAGTGTGGTTCTCACAAATCATGGCAATACTTAATTAAAACAAAAATGAACCAGTGTAGTGGTAACGGTAACGAAAATTTGTAGAAACCTAAATATGATTGTCAAGTCTGCTATTCTAAAAGTAGTGTAATGGATTATTAGATACAGTTTAAATGGGCATAAACAGGAAATCCACAAGTACAAACATAGATAGGATTTAGGAATATATTAATAAAAGACGGAGCAGGCATATGGCAGGATCATGATATGCTATTTTTTTTGTTTGGCAGAAACGTTTCATGACAAATTCAAACACTGGAAATTCATTTTAAAAATTCCTATTTTCGATTTCACTATTTGAAAATCTTATCCGTTGAGCATTGATGAAAGTTAAGGAAAGATAAATTTGGATTTATCCTGTTTCATAAAACTGCCAAAATTCTATAACAAATTTGCTCTCAGCCAATCAGATGCAAGGATTTCAGTAGCTTTTAACAGTCATTGGAACTTGTTATTGATAACACGTTTTATGAAACGGGGCACAGGTCTTGTGAATCTCACCTATAGCAAGCCAGACTACAAATCTTATCCATGTTGCCTGAGTAAGCTTAAACATCAGAAATATATTGAAGAAGGCCGAAAGAATTGGTAGGTAAGGGACGAAGGGTGTACGGAAATACAACTTCATCTGGTTCTGGGGTTGCCTCTCTATGACCACCAGAAGCACCATGACGACACCTATTAGTAGAACTAAAAGCGTGATCGCCCACCAGGAGCCTTCGAGGACGCCCTTTTCACCAAGAACTATAACAGCGCTGAGGAAGAAAAAGTCGGCGCAGATTATGGAAACACATACGACAACGCTCCTGTAGGTGGCTTTAGTGGGCTCTTTCGGAAGTTTGTCCTCCCCGATGGGTGCAGAATTGCCTCCTTTTGATTGCTCGTCTATCAACTGCTTCGTCATGCTCTGGTCAATTTGTCCGGAAGGTTCTGAGGACGTGGTTGTTGCTTTCGGGTCAGGCTCCGTGGCGCCCTCAGCGTCGTGTATTATATCGAATTCCTCGCTATTGGGGGATAGGTTGGTGTATGTCTTGTGCTTCCCTTCTGCTCCTGCCAGGCCAACAAGGGCAGTTTCCTCTGCCGGTTTCTTCTTGGCATGCTTTTCTCCCAGGCGTTTTGCTTCTTCCTTGTCTAGGCCGATGATACCAGGTTTGTATCTTAAAAGGAGGACACAAATGCCTACCAGGGTGTACGACATTAGCGTCCCAATTGACATCATTTCCACCAGTTGCTCGAGATTGAAGATCAAGGCCATGATGGCAGTCAACAAACCAGCAGATATGGCAGCGTAGATTGGGACATTTGAGTGGGGATTTACTTTAGCGAGGAACTTGAAGATGACTCCATCTTTGGCCATGGCGTAGATGATACGTGGAAGCGGAAAGATTGATCCCATCATGGACGTTGATAGTGACACTAGGGACCCGATGGACACGACGTACTTGGCCCAAGAGAGATGGCGCTGCTGGAAGACCTCTGCGAGTGGAGCGAAAGCGGCCAGGTCGTCATATCGGACCATCAAGGTCATGATGGCGGATACGCTCACGTAGGCGAGCAGGCAGATGACAAGGGTAAGCATGATGGAGAATGGAATAGCCTTGCTTGGATTACGAGCCTCCTCTCCTGATGTTGCAATGACGTCAAAGCCCACAAAAGCGTAGAAACATGTAGCCGAACCCGCTAACACCTACATGGAAGGAAACAACAAAATATATTTTCGTCTTCATTTATTGCACTAGTGCAAAACGTTAACAGTGTCTTTCAGAAAAAAGGTTTGCGGTACAACCATGTGAGTTGGAATAACTCCACAAAAGGTTTGCGGTACAACCATGTGAGTTGGAATAACTCCACGTTCCGGTCAGAATGCTCTGGCCGTCGTCAGGAGAATAAGAAGAGCGAATAAATCAGCAGAATTTATATATGAAGCGGTAGAAATTCTACACCTTCACAACTTGTTTGTAATGTTAGGCAATTCACTTTTTAAAATGGAGGCAAACAATAACATCACGGAATTAGTATAGAAAGAAATAGTAACAGTAACATCAAAGTACCTGCCCCCCCTTTTTTCTGAATTACAACTTCACCATGCAAACCTTCAAATCCGATAACAGTGTCCTAGTTCATTCGTATGGGAACACCGATGTATAGTGATTCATTCACTTGGCTCTCGATCGAGAGGTCAAGGGTTTGAATCTCTGCCCGCACGACAGTTTAACTGCATTGCCTCTCTCCACCCGGGTGTTAAATGGATACCTGGCACGATTATTCCTTAAAATCATTGTGAACTTATTATGAATGCCGAAGCTATAGCCGGGGTAACGATTTCCAAACCACCTCGGAACCTCAAAGTGAACTTATGTCATAATGTCGTTTGCACTTCACAAAAAGGAGATTATTTTTTATTATCATCATATTCTTTTTAAATCAAGGAGTAAAAATAATTGTTCGTATAGATGAAGCTTATTGCTGTTGCTTGTAAGCATTTATATTCATCATCGTGTGGTTCTCTAGATTCTAAGGCTAATACAAACCATAGTCAAGAGCTTACCCCAGAAAATCCGTACGGAAAGAAGCCGTCTCCTCCCGTCCAATTCTCGCCCTCAACGAAGAAGGCTCCAGCACCGACGATGAAGATGATGACGATGAGGTTAACGCCGGTGAAGCCCAGCATGACCGATGACGACATCTTGGCACCGAAGGCGATGATGACGGTGACGGCGATCAGGAGACAGAAGGCCAAGAAATCAGGGTAGTCACCGAACCATGAAGAATTAAACGTGCCTGGTTAGAAGGAATTACAACTGTCAATCAATAATGCGAGCTAAGTACAGCCCACGAGACTGACAATGTCGGTCTCCTACGCCTTCTGGTCGATTTTCAGAGGGTTCACTATATACACTGACGGCCAGGCCAGGGAGACCGACAGCCCACTAGACGTTTTTTCTATCTTCCCTTATGTATTTCTTTCTTTTGTCGGTCGCGTGGGCGGTCGGTCTTTAATTAGAGTTGATTATTATAAGTAACGCAGACTTTATTAAGATAATGATTGTAAAATAAGGCAGATCTGGAGTCATTTCTAAAAAAACAAAAACAAATAAAAAATCTACATTATAAAAAAAAAAAAAAAAATTGTTATTTATTGTTTCTTAATAGAGATGAACATTGCCGCATTCTTGCAATATATTGATTTAGAAAGAAATCCATCGATTCGAATGATTTGGGGAAAGGTCGACCGGAAAGTGAGCGAACGTGGAAAGCGTAACAATTTCAAATGTTTTCAAACTATATAGGGTCTCCGTCTCTCGCATACATCCATTAACGATTCATATTTGACCCTTTTGATTCGATATCATGAGAGAGAAGAGCAGAGAAATGGATAGATGATAGAAAGACAGACTGTCAGACATATATATATGTATATATATATATAGAGAGAGAGAGAGAGAGAGAGAGAGAGGGGGGGGGGGAGCGTGAAAGAGAGCGTGAAAGAGAGCGTGAAAGAAAGGTGAGGGACGGAGGGGAAGGATATGTGGGTGGGTGACAAAATGAAGAATAGAAAGATGGACGGGCAGAGAGAGACTGTTTTTCATGAGGAGATAACTTGTGCAGTTCTAGCGTTAATAATAGCAAACTCTATCTCTAAAATCAACAAAAACAAGTCCGGGTTCAAATGACAAGCTCAATGATTTTATCATTTGTCTGACGTTTTCATTTGCAAATCTAGAATGCGACCTCGAATAATAATTTGTAGAACATCTTACTTTTTTAAAATCTGAAATAAAAGCCCCATAAGTGTTTGCTTTCATCTAGATGAGAGACCTAATAAAGAGTCAATATTTCTCAGTGTAAATAAAAGAGATTGAATATCTGAACAAACATTTCCCTTGAAAATGCATCGACGAGACAATTTAAATCATTGTGAACACCGCATTAGGTATTTAAACTTACATAAAATTTCCTTCTCTCTTTAGCAGGAACATCAAAAAATAAAAGTTTATGTAAGTGAGGGAAAGGATTCCATGAAAGGTGCCAGCTAGGTAAAGTATTCAATTGCCCAGAGAAAATTTCTAATCACTTCGAGTTTGAATTCCTCACTTCCGTTACATCGGCAAGCCCGAGTATATGTGACCTCTAATGCCACTATGGTAGTGACAGTTATCTGCCGTGGATCATGGATTATTTTGTGTTTTCTATATCGTCTGCTCAGAGACAGAAGGAAATAAAATCCTTTAACACAGAGTTAACGGCCTTCTGGCTCTTAAAAGACGATATTATCTATCACATGAGAAACATGACACTCTGTAGTTATAGATGGACATTTAAACAATAAAATGCATTTCATTTACTATCATACATGATGTGTTAAAGAATTCACGATTCACGACAATGTCGCCTAATTGCACATCGTTTACATCACAAAAACCCATAGGGCTGTTAAGTGTCTCTCAGATGCTTGTGTGCTATTTTTCTAAAATCTTTTAAGAAGTTAATTTCTTCAGGAAATTTTGATGGAGTGTCCATTTTACGGATTGCAAGTGATAAGGCACTACCTTGAACTCTCCAAAAGACAACGGTGTAAATCTAACACGAAAAGTAGCCGTGAAGGTGAGATATGAGAAAGGTCAAGTTGCCCGAGGATTGGACAGGTCGTCTGCGGTGAAAATACCAATCTGTCATGCTAGCTCAACCAGCATGACCAGGGAATAGATATTAACTTGGCTCTCTTCAGAGGCTATATCCATACGGCCTTGTCTAGACATACAATGTAATTAATGTCCCTGTAACCTGTGGCTGATCCAAATTTAGTGGAGGGGGGGGGAGGAGGAGCATCTCACCAACATGTGTCTTGATATGTGTACTAATTGTAGCATTGAGCATGGCGTCTAGATATTCACTCCATGCCTTCCCGACGCTAGCCCCCGCAATGATGTTGTCCATGATCATACTCCACCCAATCACAAAGGCGAAAAACTCCCCGATTGTGACGTAAGAATATGTGTAGGCCGACCCAGTCTTGGGCACACGGGCGCCGAACTCTGCGTAGCACAAGCCTGTTGGGGGGGGGGGGGGGGGGGGGGGGAGAGGAGAAAAAAAGTATATTGTTACTTAGGAAAGAAATCATGTTGATGAAATTAGACGTGAAAAAAAATCTTCTATATTATTGCTTTTGCTCACATTTTACATACAGCTATAATGTAACTTTACAAACATATATAAATATTATGACATGATAAACATATTCAATATTAGTAAATGAAGAAGCTTGATGGGAAGAATTTTAATTTGTAAACAAATTTTTAGGGATTTTACTCCCAGTGTTAAAGATCGTATGCTCGATCTGTAATGAAAAACACAAGTCAGAAAATATTGGAACCAGCGGGATTCGAACCTGTCATCTACTGCTTGCCGGGCAGCTACTTTGACGTAAATTCAAAACTGTCAATATTTTTCAGTTCAGTATAATTGAAATGTATTGCGACAGCCATGCGAGAGAGAGAGAGAGAGAGAGAGAGAGGTGGATAAGGTGAGAGAGGGAGAGATAGATGGAGAGATAGAGAAATAAATAGAGATAGATAGAGAGGTGGGGAGATGAAAGATGGAGAGAGAGAGAGAAGTAGAAGCAAGGAAGTGAATTTTAGAAAAGAAGGGAAGGAAATAAAGCAAGGGAGGAAGAGAGGAATGGGTGAAGAGAGTGAAAGAGTGAGAGAAAGAGTAAAGGAGGGAGAGATAGGGATGAGGGAAGGGGAGAGAGAGGGGAAGTTGGAGACGGAAGGAGATGGAGGTAGAGAAAGACATAGAGAAGAAGAAGAAGAAGAGAGAGAGAGAGAGAGAGCGAGTTTAGCAGCTACATGAGGGTGGCATGCATCACTTTCCGATAATCTAATTCCATATGCATAATTATACCGGCCTTGCCTGAATTGCATCGAGGTAAGCGCAAAATGGTGAGAAAATATGCAGCATAATTTGATAGTTACCGACCATCCTACATTATCATGATTATATCCTACACCGTACCGCTGTTACATTCCCACAATGTCTTTTATTTCCTCATCACTTCTTCCTGACCGCTGCAAACGTTATTTGATCATCTCGATATTAAAGGAGAATGAAACCCCTCAAATGAATGCACTGTAATAGAAGCAGAAAAAAAAGTAAAAAAGCATATCAGTGAATAGTTAAGGAAAAACGGACAACTAATAAAAAAGTTATGAATATTTGAAATCATAAAATCGCTAAATGAATGGAGATTTAAAGTTGGCAATGTCCTCATTATGCTAATTAGATGTTGTGATGTAAATGTGGTATACTTTCCGATTGCCTTCCACAAACATTGTTGTAAAAATCGACTTTCCTTAAATATATCTCATAAATTTATTCCTCACAATATATTTCAAGCACAATGTTGATAATTCAATTTTCTTTGTTAAAAGCTGAAATCTGATAATTCTCTTATTTATTACCTATAAAAAGAAAGCTCAAAAACGTCAAAGCATCTCATTAGCATAATGAGTATGTTGCCACTTTCATTTAGCGATTTGGGGGTTTTAAAATCTTCATAACTTTTTTTATATTCTTTATTCGTTTTTTCCTCAAACTTTCAGTGATAGCTTCTAAGATTTTTCTGCTCCTGTTAAAGTGCATACAAGTTTGGGGTTTCATACTCCTTTAAGTCATGTCTCTTTCAAATGTTGTCAGTCATGTTTTTGTTTTTCACTATATTTCTTCGGGATTGTATTTATTATAATTATGTACGGGAAGAATGTACGAAACGAAATGAAAGAGATAAAAGAAAAACTCGTCTCCACAATATTTGGTAAAAAGGGAACATGCATATACTTGGGTTGAATTTGAATCAATATTGCGTAAAACGTACTTGAAATTTGGTAAATTTTACACCGTAGTAAGCAAAGTAATACCCAACAAACATGCATGTTCCATGAAAACACAATTACAATTTGAAGCAAATGGCAATTGGTTTGTATGTCCAAATTGGTTATCTTTCTGCATGCTCATTCATGTTGTAAACTGTAACTGTAATTGATAATCATAAAGTAGTTAGTGGCAGACCAAAATTTCCTGCGTAATTAGGTTTTGGGGAAATGCAAACCATAAAAGCTCTCTTTTCAAACATCTCCTTTTTTATATGTTCATGAAAACCCAATCACAATTTGAAGCAAATGGCAATTGGTTTGTATGTCCAAATTGGTTATCTTTCTGCATGCTCATTCATGTTGTAAACTGTAACTGTAATTGATAATCATAAAGTAGTTAGTGGCAGACCAAAATTTCCTGCGTAATTAGGTTTTGGGGAAATGCAAACCATAAAAGCTCTCTTTTCAAACATCTCCTTTTTTATATCTTCAGGCCGTTATGAAATATTATTCATCCATTGTTTCTTTGCTTTATATTTATTCTGAAAATATTATTACATTTTGCGAATCTATTGATTAGCAGATCAAATCAAATCATTAACACATTAGACTTATTTGACGCCATGTATAGCTTCCAATGATACATGTATATGCATCTTTAAAGCTTTGGAAATGTACGTTTAAAATCTGTTCAAAAGTGATGGGAATGCAATATTGCACGGCTGGCAATGAATTGTTTAAATGGAATTCCATTAGTATTTCTCCTCTAGTTATACAATGACATGAATAGTTGTATATATTTCGTAAATTTCTTTTAAAATGAACATTAATCTTCTTTTCCTTAAGGTCTTTCATTCTTAACAAAATTAAAATAAAAAATTCAACTTCTTTCACTACCGAGTCAGCATATCGAAAAAGTCTTTAAATGATTGATGTGCATCTTTAAGTACCCCTAGTACCGTGTCTATCCAGTTATCCAGGCCATCGTATTCGCGGACAATAAAGCAATATAAATTGACCTAACTGCATCCCATGTCTACTCAAGCGAAAGTTATTACAAGTTGATGCATGTATCACGCCAGACTGCTCACATATGGGGAAAGCAGCATATAATTTCATGACTTTTGAGACATACTAATTTGCCAAATGAAGCTCTAAAAGTGATCAGGCGGAGGCTTGTGTGTGCAGTGCATTTTGTCGATTTTGTCCGTTTTCATAATTATGTGGTATGTCTGAACTTTTATAATGTTTTTGTAGGATAATTGACTCATCACTTATATCTAAAATGAAATTATAATAACAGAGGCCTACCAATAAAGACAGAGAGAGAGAAACTCATCAGTATACAGCAAGGTCATGTTGTAAATGTAAAGTATCTAATGTACGAATTAAAGGGAAATCAAGCCTCGATAAAACAAAATTATTCGATTTTTGGAATGCTATGGCTTTAAGTTTCCGAAACGTCTTCTTTTTCACGCACAACTGAAATCGTCTGAAATGCAATATTGCTGTAGGCTACGAATGCACCCTATTTCAATCTCGCTTGTATCTCTCTCTCTCTCTCTCTCGTCTCAAGTTTTGTTCTCACTCCTCACTGCTCGCTCTCTTTTTCAAGCATTTCGTTCTCTCTCTCTTTATCCAGCTCTCGCTTTCTCTCCAATAAATTTCACGATTGAGTCTTTTCAGAAAAAAAGTTTTTCCCACCCCCTTTCTCTCTCTTTATCAAAAGCACGTCCCCCCCTCTCTCTCTCTTTCTTAAAGTACATCCCTATCTCCGTTTCTCTCCCTCCGTCCAAATGATATTCTTTCCTATCTGTTATGCATTATCTCCCATCCATCTTTAATCATTCTATAATATTCTAACGTGTGTTATGTTTTCCTCTCCCTGTATACATTTTCTGTTTAGTGCATTTTACGCTATTCGTATCGAATCACCATCTCTCTCTCTCTCTTTCTTTCTTTCTCTTTTCTCTCTCTCTTCCCTCCTTTCTTTCTCCCCCTCTCGCCTCTCTTTCTTTCTCTATATATATTTCTTATCTCTCTCAACCCTGTGACTCCCACCAGATCCTCAATCTTTTTGTTAAACAATGAATCCATTCACTAGAAGAAAAAAAATATGATTGTGTTTACGTGTGCTTCGTGCGTACTACCGATTCTGCAGTGTTTGCAGATGACAAATGGTAGGGTTTTATAGCCTATTCTGAATTTGTACCTATTATATGAGTCTGTTATATGTTCTGATAATGGAAATTTACACACCAATATTGAATATAAAATCAAACAAGTTATATTTCTCTTTATCAAAGGATTGTACCCTACAAACCATGTAGTCTCTACAATAACAGAGGAGGACCAAGGATTGTCAAGGATGGGGGGGGGGGGGGGGGGGGGGGAGGGGCAAGCGGATGGCCAAATGTATTTCCCCGATAGTAATTCTTTTCACTAGAACAAGATTTGGGATCCCGCTGGCTCTCTTCAAGTCCATAAAATCTACGAGAAAAACAATGAAATAATAATCTTAAAAATGGTTCTCACTTATAATACAGAACCGAAGAAACCCTTAGAAGCCATGTGTGCTATATAACGAGGTTTTGAGAGGGGCGGGATCGAGCGGCCTTTCTTACCACTAAATGCTTGTTTTAACATGTTCTCCATTAAATCGGTCTATGACTAATTCCAAAAATATTTTGATGAAATACGTTCGACCCATTGATCTATAGGACATGAAGAACAAATAATGTGTGTTTGATGTTTGCAATGTTTGTAGATACTGCGCCCGATGGTAAAGTATTGACGTATATGACAAGCCCGTCTATTCTGGTACAGCAAAAATCAGAATTATATTATTTCGAAAGTGCATTTATATTAAATCTGACCCTAGAAAGCTGGGGATTTCAGCAAGGGGGACTCCATACTCTTTCACCTTTCATGATTTTAAAACGAAATAAGCAGTCGGATACAGTCATTCACAATATGCACAATCTTTGGCGCTGTTTCGTTTTGTTTTGTTTTGTTTGTTTGTTTGTTTGTTTGTTTGTTTGTTTTTTTTTTTTTGGGGGGGGGGGAGGGGTTGAGTTACAATCATTCATTTGCTTGTAGCAAGCTGGATACATCCGCGCACGATGGTATATAATGTAACAAGAGACCTAAACAAACAAACCAACAAAAGAATCGGAGGGGAAAAAAAAAATCAAAATTCCAAGTTGCACGGTCCTCAGTATAATTTCAAGAGTTTATTGCCACTTGGTCTAATAGCCAAATGGTCTAACACCATTCGGTGTAATATTAATTGGTCTAATAACCAATTGGTCTAATCATCATTTCGTCTAATTACCATTTTGGTATAATTGTCATTTGGTCTAATTACCATTTGGTCTATAGTCAATTCGTCTAATAGTCATTTTTTCTAAAACAATTTGGTCTAATAACCATTTGGTCCATTATCAATTGGTCAAATTGCCATTTCGTCTAATCATCAAATGGTCTAAGTGCAATTGGTCTAATACTAAGTTGGTCTACACATCATTTGGTCCATTTGTCAGTAAGTCTAACCCCAGTTGGTCTATCATCATTAAGTCTACACCCATTTAGTCTAATAACCATTCGGTCTAATTGTCATTTGGTCTAATAGCCATCTGACTAAACAGTCAGGTATCGGTTTGGCACACCAGCCGAAATTTTCGAAATTTTTTGCTGTAAGTGTAGGCCTATGTTTATTCATTTATTTATTCATTTATTTATTTATTAATTTTTATTTTTTATTTTTTAATTATTATTATTATTACTATTATTATTATTATTTCTTTTCTTTTCTTTTTTTTTTTGGGGGGGGGGGGGTCGGAGGGTAAACAAAGAGGAGGAGAAAAAAAGTGACCTGATGGAGCATGGCATGAATTACATGTCCTTAATTTACTATCTAGTGAATAAATTGATTGATCATTATTAATCAATCAAAAATATTTTAGTGAATTTTCAAATATTGTTCTATCATTTCTCGATATTTAGCTTTCGTTATGTTATTCCTTGCTTTTATCCTTTCATTTTTCCATCTTTCCTTTAGTTTTGTTTTTCTTTTCTTCCTTCTATCACCTCTTCCATCTTTCTGTATGTGAATCTTTATATTAATTATTCTATTATCTTTCTCTTTCTCTCTATTTTTTCGATCTTTATTTCTATGTTTATGTATTTCCCCGATAGTAATTCTTTTCACTAGAACAAGATTTGGGATCCCGCTGGCTCTCTTCAAGTCCATAAAATCTACGAGAAAAACAATGAAATAATAATCTTAAAAATGGTTCTCACTTATAATACGGAACCGAAGAAACCCTTAGAAGGCATGTGTGCTATATAACGAGGTTTTGAGAGGGGCGGGATCGAGCGGCCTTTCTTACCACTAAATGCTTGTTTTAACATGTTCTCCATTAAATCGGTCTATGACTAATTCCAAAAATATTTTGATGAAATACGTTCGACCCATTGATCTATAGGACATGAAGAACAAATAATGTGTGTTTGATGTTTGCAATGTTTGTAGATACTGCACCCAATGGTAAAGTATTGACGTATATGACAAGCCGTCTATTCTGGTACAGCAAAAATCAGAATTATATTATTTCGAAAGTGCATTTATATTAAATCTGACCCTAGAAAGCTGGGGATTTCAGCAAGGGGGACTCCATACTCTTTCACCTTTCATGATTTTAAAACGAAATAAGCAGTCGGATACAGTCATTCACAATATGCACAATCTTTGGCGCTGTTTCGTTTTGTTTTGTTTTGTTTGTTTGTTTGTTTGTTTGTTTGTTTGTTTTTTTTTTTTGGGGGGGGGGGAGGGGTTGAGTTACAATCATTCATTTGCTTGTAGCAAGCTGGATACATCCGCGCACGATGGTATATAATGTAACAAGAGACCTAAACAAACAAACCAACAAAAGAATCGGAGGGGAAAAAAAAAATCAAAATTCCAAGTTGCACGGTCCTCAGTATAATTTCAAGAGTTTATTGCCACTTGGTCTAATAGCCAAATGGTCTAACACCATTCGGTGTAATATTAATTGGTCTAATAACCAATTGGTCTAATCATCATTTCGTCTAATTACCATTTTGGTATAATTGTCATTTGGTCTAATTACCATTTGGTCTATAGTCAATTCGTCTAATAGTCATTTTTTCTAAAACAATTTGGTCTAATAACCATTTGGTCCATTATCAATTGGTCAAATTGCCATTTCGTCTAATCATCAAATGGTCTAAGTGCAATTGGTCTAATACTAAGTTGGTCTACACATCATTTGGTCCATTTGTCAGTAAGTCTAACCCCAGTTGGTCTATCATCATTAAGTCTACACCCATTTAGTCTAATAACCATTCGGTCTAATTGTCATTTGGTCTAATAGCCATCTGACTAAACAGTCAGGTATCGGTTTGGCACACCAGCCGAAATTTTCGAAATTTTTTGCTGTAAGTGTAGGCCTATGTTTATTCATTTATTTATTCATTTATTTATTTATTAATTTTTATTTTTTATTTTTTAATTATTATTATTATTACTATTATTATTATTATTTCTTTTCTTTTCTTTTTTTTTTTTGGGGGGGGGGGGGGGTCGGAGGGTAAACAAAGAGGAGGAGAAAAAAAGTGACCTGATGGAGCATGGCATGAATTACATGTCCTTAATTTACTATCTAGTGAATAAATTGATTGATCATTATTAATCAATCAAAAATATTTTAGTGAATTTTCAAATATTGTTCTATCATTTCTCGATATTTAGCTTTCGTTATGTTATTCCTTGCTTTTATCCTTTCATTTTTCCATCTTTCCTTTAGTTTTGTTTTTCTTTTCTTCCTTCTATCACCTCTTCCATCTTTCTGTATGTGAATCTTTATATTAATTATTCTATTATCTTTCTCTTTCTCTCTATTTTTTCGATCTTTATTTCTATGTTTATCTTTCTATTATTTTGCCTATTTTGCATTATTCTTTCTTTTTATCTTTTTGCTTTTCATCTCTAATTTCGTTGTTATTCTTCATCTTTCTTTTTCCCCTTTTTGTGGGGAGGGGGGGGGGGGGGCTTTTTATAATCTTCTCTTCCATCTTTCGCCATGGTTTTCTTTATTCTTTATCCCTCTACCATCTTTTTTTTTCTCTCTCTATCTTTACGTTACGTCTTTATGCGTTTATCCCTTAACTTTCAATCCTACCTCTTACAATGTTAATTATCGATATTATCTTTATTTCCGTCTTTCGTTTATATTCATTCTTCCATCATTTCTCTCTCTCATTATGTCATTCTATTTCTATTCATTATTATCATCATTATTATATGTACCACAATGTAGGGAAATGTTACGTTTTGGGGAGTGGGGACTGACTCCTCTTGCCCGGGTACCAATTACCCTTTTCAACATTTTGCGAGCGAGCGGCCAAACATTATTACAATGTATTATCTTTAAAATGTGATCTATTTAAAAAAAATATATATACTGTACATAATCATTAAGCAAAATTATATGAAACGTGTCTACTCAAAAAGTGAAGGGGCTCCAGACAAAATGGCTATTAGACGAAATGATGATTATTAGATCAACTGGTTTTAGCCAAAATAGATATTGGACCAAGTGAACATTAGACTGATTATTAGACGAAGTGGTGTTTAGACCAAATGTGTATTAGACCAAATGGGTTTTAGACGAATTGGCTATAGATGAAGTGGTGATTAGACGAAGTGATTATTAGACCAAAATAGTTATTAGACGATATGTTGATTAGACGAATTGGTGATGGACCAATGGAAGTGTTGTTAGACCGAATGATGTTAGACCAAGGAGGTACTAGGCAAGCTCCTTGGTTAGACCATTTGGCGAGTAGACCAGTTGGAATTAGACATAGTGGCAATTTACCATTTCAAGGCAATCTAATAATCCGCACAACTGTCCTTCCCAACTGTGTCATGCATGAGTACATGGGCGTCAATCCTCACAGGAATTCTATTCAAGTGGGGGGGGGGGGGGGGGGGAACACACCTGGATGCAACAATGGGGTGTCCCCCCCCCCCCCCCCACTTGAATAGAATTCCTGTGAGGATTGGCGCCCATGCATGAGTAGACACTTCTAGTGCTTAATTCTATTGAACAGTTACCGAGTTTGGACGAAAATACAATAATAATAGAAGAGGCATTCAAATCCCTCGACTGGTGCGTACGTGCTCATAGTTTCCTCACTGTAGTCGGTGAAAAACAAATTTATTTAAAGGTACGTCTGCAGATGAATAAAATATGTGCGAGTTTCGGTTGCTTGGACAAAGAATGTATAATGAAATAAAGCTGATAATTTCTGCGATTTCTTCCACATGTCTGTGCTGTCCCACATATCCTGTGTTTAGTGTTTCATTTTTATTTTTAGATTTTCAGCAAGCCTGATAAATTTCTAATCATTTCCTGATTCTAAAATCTAACAGAACATTCCGATTTATTACATTTATTCAGGATAATCTTCTAGACAGTTTCTCCCATAAGTAACGGCGTGACCAATAAACCGCATCGCCTTATACGTACTGCTAAATAGGCCCACTGGTCATGCAATTTCATAGTGAAAAAAAAGAGCCGTCTGAACTCTGAAGGTTAATATGGTTAATCATGGTTATAAGAATTAATTTTGAGGTCATCCAGTTTACTAAGCTTTCTGGAAACAAAATCGGGCCCCATATACATGTAGAAACACGTGTTAAATTAAAGCACATCAACAATTCATATTTGAATAATCTTTCTACAAATATCGTTTGAACTGAAAGAGTAGAACTACAATGATGGTACAACAAAATTAGGTACTTTATTTGGGCACTTATTTGGCTACAGCAAATATTGTGAAGGCTGAAACGAAGCTAATCACGAACGGCGATGTTGCACTGCTGTAAACAGCGGAAATGCACTGTGATCAAATAATTCCTCTAAAATACACCCCTGAATACACCAAGGTGTCCAAGCTTTCACATACGGTGAAATACTTATGAAAGAATGTGACTTCTAAACACCATTTACCTGGAATAAATTTACAGCCGACAAGTAGTCAACTTTATATGATTATGTTTGATCATCTACCGTTACATCTTCTTTGGTACGCCTGTCCAAAATGCATCGCAAGCGGATGAATTGAATTTTATGTGTGCCCTTCTGATCATCACACACGTTGAAACCAGACATGATGGGACTTAAAGTGATTTGGTAACAGACGCTTGATAAAATATGAGCTGCGTGGTCTTACATGCTATTAGTGTACGTAATATGGTGTAAAAATGAAGCCCATGAAAAAAAGCTCTTCAAAATCATCAAGTGCTTCACAAAAGTAAACATATAAAAGTGACCGGAAATGCCAGACTCATTTTCCCCATAGACTACAGTGTTAGACTAAAGCGTATGGCCATTCGCTTTCGTAAATGGCAGTGTTCAGTCATAAATATCTTAATAATAGCAGCGTATATTTGAAAACCTTTCTATGCCTGGCTATTTATTTATCCTCCTGAACACCATTATACAAGACAGATATCAAATTTCAACAATTTATTAAAGCAAGCCTCCACAAATTTACCGATTCCCTATGGCATCAAATTTTTGTCCTAAGATTGAAAATATATCGAGTCCTATTTGGAAAATTACGGTACTTTAAGAGCAGTCCTTTTCATGCCACACTGCTTATTATGTGATGGTCGTCTGCAGGCATGGAAATAAAGGGAATGGGAAAGCTTTAAAGTGATTGTCACCTATACCAGAACTCTATCGTCTCGTTGAAAGTTAAAGGCATTGTGGAGGCTTGATTTAATAATTTGTTGAATTTTGATATCTCTCTTGTATAATGATGTTCAGAAGGGTAAATAGATAGCCAGGCATAGAAAGGTTTTCAAATATATAATGCTATTATTAAGATATCTGTGACTGAATACTCTCATTTACGAAAGCGTATGGCCATACGCTTTAGTCTAACACTGAGTCAATGAGGAGAAATGAGTCTGGCATTTCCGGTCACTTGCATATGTTTACTTTTGTGAAGCACATGATGATTTTGAAGTGCTTTTTCCCTATGGGCTTCATTTTTACACCATATTACATACACTGATAGCATGTAAGGTCAGACAGCTCAGATTTTATCAAGCCTCCACAAAGTTACCTAATCACTTTAAACCGACCGCTAGCACTTTTCTACGAGTAGCTGCTAGCCATCGGGGGCAGGTGGTTTTCACACCGGAATCAATCCAATTGAGAACCTTTTTCATCGAGGAGCTAACGCATATTCTTTTCAATTTGTCAACGCTCTTCCCGTTCCATTCAAACTCTCGGCATTGATGTATTGGAAGATTTCCGATCGTGCGGCAGGGACTTTCCATTTCTTGATGACATTTCCCCATTAAAATGCATACCGTGTAACAGCAATCCAATGCATTGCTGTATGTTAATGCTATCTGGTTGTTCTATTATTGCAGAAATAGAAATTTACTATTAAGCCCTTCTAAATGTACTTCTCAATCCTTAATCTTCATTTATTTAGTTTCCCATTGGTAGCAAAGATATTAGTTATGAAACATAATGCTTCTAAGACTTTTACTAAAAAGCGAATTACGATACAATGGGTACCCTGTACTTCAAGGCTGCTTAAAGGGGTAAATACTTTGATATTATACTCACCCAAAATAGCAAGTTCCCCATGAAACGTATAATAAGTGACTTGCTTACATTGGAAGTACATAGGAAAGCGGGATGTTCACCTTTTTTTTCCAACATGGATGTTTTATGTTTTAGTGGCCCGCCATTGTTTTTATGCATTTCAGAGCCAACCTTGGTAATAGAAACATTTGGCGTTGAAAACCCACTATAAACAGTAAAATGAAATAGCTGGTTAAGACCCACCAGAGAACTCAGGGACCTGGCATTTGTTCCAAAAGGGCCTAAAGGACCAGTTACTCACGAGAGTCGAAAAAGTGCTTTACTGAGCTTTTCTTGAGGTAATAGAAGCTCAGTAAATGGCTATTATGATATCAAAATACAATGATACATTGTGGGTATGATAATATGGTGGCCAAATATGAGTCAGATGCCCAAATTCCGATTTTAGAGGGCCAAATGTAACATAGGTGATTATAGAGGATTAAACTGTTGTGGCATGACAAACTTTCTTTCTATAGATATTTGAAATTGTGTTCTACAAATAGTATTTTCCAAATCAATCAAGATTACATCATTTTGGGGGCACCATGAGAGCCCTGAACCTTTTTATTACGGCCCAATTGAAAATGCATTAAAATTCATATATTTCACTGACTAACATATCAAAATATAATGATATGCCGAACTTACTGGTGATAGTCATGTATAATAAATACACGGTGGGCACCTATAGCTTCCAATAAAAAGGTTCCGGCCCATTTTCTTAAATAAGGGCCCATCAAAAGGACCGTTGTCTCGCTCAAATAATGCAGTGAGCTTTAACAATACTGTTCTCTATAAAGTGATCTTAGTGCAAAAAAGTGTGTACAAAGCACCATAGTTCGAAATTCCAGCATTCCGGAAAAATATTTGAGTGCTGAAATCAAAGTTTGAAAACACTTTTCCAGCGAATATGACAGGATTTGTAGAACAGTGCAATATGTAGCTTTTTGTGTGCTCCCATAAATAAAGGGCAAAGAATTTATGTTAATTCAAAGTTGTTAGCTTTTAATTTACATTACATCCTCGTATCCAGGATTATTTTATTTTTGATTTTTTTACTTATTTATTTATTAATTTTTTTTAAATTTATTTATTTATTACATTATTTATTTATTTATTTATTTATTATTATTATTATTATTATTATTATTATTACTTTTTTTTTTGGTTTTTTTTTTTTTTTTTTTTTTTTTTTTTGGGGGGGGGGGGGGAGGAGAGGGGGGAACGGTCGGATTGCGCACGCAGTCCGTGCGGCCTGGGGGGGGGGGGGGTGCGTGACCACGGTATTTCGATCTCCCGAGCGGAGCGCGGAGGCTTTGACATCTATTAAACTCGAGAGTGAAAATTTCCACTTGTCGATACATATTATTGCTGTTTTGATACCCCGTTTGATTTAGCTTTGATATTAGTTTAATAAGTACTGCTGTAATTCAGTCATAAGAAACGTTTTCACACTTATATAAATAAGAGTGGATAAATAACAGAACTTACATCCACAAAAATGTATACAATCTATACGTATATCAGAATAATAGTGCAAGTAAGCAATTTCAAAAGTTAAAAAAAATCTTTTTTTAGGTAAGTTTATATGAAGACAATTCATTTCACAAAACATATTTTCATTCAACATAAACAAATTCTCGGTTCTTATGGTAATCTCAGGGGCGGCGGTTTTTTTTTTTATACAGGCCACCCGTAATCAGGCACCTGGGAACGATTTTGTTACTGGGGATGCTGTGAGCAAAAAAAAAAAGGTCCTCGGCATTTTGGGGTCTATTTTTACGTCCCAAAATCTCTGGCAAGCAAAAAAAAAAAGGGTCCTCATTGTTTTAGGGTCTTTCAACCACTCTCTTGCTACAGCACCCCCAGCATTCTCAGCCTTTAGGGGCCTGCCCGTAATCGCATAGAAGGGTAGGCCTACATCTACATCATCTGCATCTACAATACATTGCTGATTCTTGCCCGCAGTCAATGAGCGACTTTTCACGAGCGTTATAGGAAATTGTTTTTTCCCCTTCCTTTATTTTTCTCTTTTTCTCCCCTTTTCTTGCTTTGCTTTTTGTCTTTTTCCATCTCCCCCCCATTTCCCCCCGTTTTATATGAGATGTTAGCATTTTGATCAACGTGTTTAACTAGGCCTATGACTATGAGGGAATCTGAAATCAACAACTCCGACCCCCAAATAGCGAGCAAACCATAGACAAATTACCTCGCTATTCGTAAGGACCTCCATTCATAAGGACCGCTATTCATTACGCGTGTTAAATGAATATCGCTTTTCTATGAATAGCGGTCCTTATGAATGGCGAGCGGACACCGACCCGACTACCCCTCCCTAAATAAAATCATCAGTCTAAGTGGCTACGAGAGTGTAAACAGAAAGCTATAAACAAGTTCCACTGAACACAGTTCATTTTTAAAATCTTTATGGGAGTGCATGGGAGGACACAAAAAGCTACGTATGGGACTGTTTTACAAATCCTGTCGTATTTTCCAGAAATGTGTTTTATAACTTTGATTTCAGCAATCAAAGTTTGTCGTGGAATGCTGAAATTTTGGACTACGGTTGTTTGCAAATACTACTTTGTACTGAGACAAGTTTAAAGAACAATATTCTTAAAGATCACTACTAACATCATTTAGGAGGACTATGGGTCCTTTGATCGACGGACCCTTATTTACGAAAACTGGTCCTGATATCTTTTTAATGGAAGCTGTAGGTACCCGTCATGTATTATACATGACTATCACCCATAATATCGGCACATCATGAAGCATATGTATCGATATGTACTAAGTCAGTAATATATATGATTTTAATGCATTTTCAATTGGGCTGTAATTAATAGATTCAGGAATCCCATTTCCTTTCAGGTGCCCCCAAATGATGTAATCTTGATTTTTTTTTAATAAATACTATTTATAGAACACATTTTCAAATATCTTTAGAAAGAAAATATGCCATTCCACTATAGTTTAATGTTCCATAATCACTTATGTAACATTTGGTAGATTCAGGAATCCCATTTCCTTTCAGGTGCCCCCAAATGATGTAATCTTGATTTTTTTTTATAAATACTATTTATAGAACACATTTTCAAATATCTTTAGAAAGAAAATATGCCATGCCACTATAGTTTAATGTTCCATAATCACTTATGTAACATTTGGTAGATTCAGGAATCCCATTTCCTTTCAGGTGCCCCCAAATGATGTAATCTTGATTTTTTTTTTTATAAATACTATTTATAGAACATATTTTCAAATATCTTTAGAAAGAAAATATGCCATGCCACTATAGTTTAATGTTCCATAATCACTTATGTAACATTTGGTAGATTCAGGAATCCCATTTCCTTTCAGGTGCCCCCAAATGATGTAATCTTGATTTTTTTTTTATAAATACTATTTATAGAACACATTTTCAAATATCTTTAGAAAGAAAATATGCCATGCCACTATAGTTTAATGTTCCATAATCACTTATGTAACATTTGGTAGATTCAGGAATCCCATTTCCTTTCAGGTGCCCCCAAATGATGTAATCTTGATTTTTTTTAAATAAATACTATTTATAGAACACATTTTCAAATATCTTTAGAAAGAAAATATGCCATGCCACTATAGTTTAATGTTCCAGAATCACTTATGTAACATTTGGTAGATTCAGGAATCCCATTTCCTTTCAGGTGCCCCCAAATGATGTAATCTTGATTTTTTTTTAAATAAATACTATTTATAGAACACATTTTCAAATATCTTTAGAAAGAAAATATGCCATGCCACTATAGTTTAATGTTCCATAATCACTTATGTAACATTTGGTAGATTCAGGAATCCCATTTCCTTTCAGGTGCCCCCAAATGATGTAATCTTGATTTTTTTTTTATAAATACTATTTATAGAACACATTTTCAAATATCTTTAGAAAGAAAATATGCCATGCCACTATAGTTTAATGTTCCATAATCACTTATGTAACATTTGGTAGATTCAGGAATCCCATTTCCTTTCAGGTGCCCCCAAATGATGTAATCTTGTTTTTTTTTTTTATAAAGACTATTTATAGAACACATTTTCAAATATCTTTAGAAAGAAAATATGCCATGCCACTATAGTTTAATGTTCCATAATCACTTATGTAACATTTGGTAGATTCAGGAATCCCATTTCCTTTCAGGTGCCCCCAAATGATGTAATCTTGATTTTTTTTTTATAAATACTATTTATAGAACACATTTTCAAATATCTTTAGAAAGAAAATATGCCATGCCACTATAGTTTAATGTTCCATAATCACTTATGTAACATTTGGCCCTCTAATATCAGAAATCGGCCAACCTAAATTATCATGCTCACAATGTATCATTGTATTTTGATATCACAATAGCCATTTACTGAGCTTCTATTACCTCGAGAAAAGTATCTAAAGCAATATTTTCGACTCTAGTGAGTAGTTGGTCCTTTGGGCCCTTTTGGAACAAATGTCGGGCCCCTGAGGTCTTTGGCGGGTCTTGACCATTACCATATTTCATTTTACAGTTTATAGTGGGATTTCAACTCCAAACGAACTTTTCTAGCCCCAAGGTTGGCTTTGAAATACATTAAAAACAATGGCGGGCTATTAAAACATAGAAAATTGGCACTTTGGGCACTTTTTATCAAAAATCAGTCGATGCCATCGTTTTCAGCTATTTCCCATGAGGAGCCTTTTGTGTACCTATCTATAAATTTAGATCATTATTATTTACTCTCCACCGTATCTCTTGCCATCGTATTATTCATACATACCATACAACTCAATTGCAGTCCTGTTCCTTATTCTCTAATCTCCTCTTCTTTCTCTCTACTTCCCTCTCCTCTTCTCTCCCTCTCTTTAACTTTCTGTGTCCCTTTCTGACTTTCTTGTATTAATTTATATCGTATTTGTGTACTGTGTACCCGTTACAAGCGTCTGCTTATCATGGTTATTGTGATCGCACATTCTTCTTTGTATTGCATTTTATTGATTATAACCATGTACTGTATATTCATGTAAATTCTACTATTTGAACAGAGTGATGATGAATGTTGTCAAAATCTAATGGAAGAAAATAGTTAATTTGAATTGAATTGAATATAAATGGAGGCTCCTTATTTTTACGACGACAAAGTCATGAACGTTATGGAGAAATTCTAAGGAATAGGGTTAATGTATGGCATGTTATGATAGATGGGATGGGTTTTGGAGTAGGATATAGACATGATTTAGTTCAGGGATGAAAACTTTGCCCTTCTTGTTGTGGGGGAAACATAAATCGGGGAGGGGGGGGGGGGCGTAGAAGACTTTAAAAAATGTCACTTGAGATAAAGATATCTCCTTATCGCCATTAATGATATAAAGGCATCCACTTTCATCATGCTTAAGATGAACTCTTCGTAAGAACTCATACCTAAATGGCCATCTCAGGGGCCAACTCCTTGAAGAGGATGAAAATGAAGAAGATGAGGGAGAGTCGCGGCTCACGTTCCCATGGGAACCTCTCATCCACCTTCCCAATCCTCTGCGAGCGTTAGAAGCGCAAACACTCTGCCTTAACAAAAGCCTCCTCCAAAAGCTCTGCGAGCACATTTTCTAGTCATGAATAAATAACCTTTAAAGGGACTGCGGTAGATATCATAATGCATAATTTATTTCCTGGCCGCGTGGCCGTGGAGTTATCAAGAGACGAATCTTTTACTACCATTGAGATGTGCATCCGAGGGCTACATACATGTACATCTTACTCGTAATCATATTTCATTCCCATGATTTCTACGTATATTTTCCGCGTGCATAGATTTCAAAACATAACATTATTTTCAAAGAAATGTATTTGAAAATTGAGTCAGATCGTTTGTACAAATTAACAGCCATATTTCCCCTCGACCGAAAGTTATTTCACTGTGATTAAACTAAACTGTCAGAGCATTTTCTTTTTACTTGTTTTATGATTGGTGTAATAATCACAGAAGCTTTGCTGTGTTGATATTCTAAGAAGAAATGATATCAAAATGACATTCGCGGTCGGTTACCTTATTAGGTAAAACGCGGAGCATACAAACTCGCATCGCTCTTCAAGATGTTTTGTCCATTTTTAGAAAAGAAATATAAAAATTAGAAAAGAATTTAGAATTTCCCTAAGTGGGGAGGTTACAGAACTCTCTCTGTATGCCTTTTGTATATAACCGAGTGATTTTGACACTTGACTGGAGAAGCTAAAGTGGGGAATTCAGAAGCCTCATAAACGCCCTTTGACAGGGGATTTATTTGTCACTCTTGATCCAGGTGTGATGTCATTTTGCGAAGACCTTCGTCAATTTTCTTGTAAAATACATAAATTATACAGAATGGAGGATACAGACTTAAAGTTTTAGTCATTGCATTCTCATAACATTAAATGTGTTAACTGAAATGGTTGCCCACCGATATTGTGTTAGGTACATAAGAGCATTGCAACGATACAAAAGACGTACTTACCTGATAACAAAGACACTACTGCCGCAACAACGAAGGAGAGGACAATGGCTGGTCCGGCCACCTCACGGGCTACTTGTCCAGCAAGGACGTAGATACCTGCCCCAAGGGTGCTCCCTACCCCAATGGCTGTTAGATCCCACATGCTCAGACATCGCTTTAGTTCACTCTGGCCGATATCCTCAGAGTCCAACTTCTTGGTCCGACTGAGACGATGAAAGCAACTGATGAAGAAATCCTTCACCGTGGAGGCGTCTAAGACCATCATTGAGAAGGGCCTGTGGATGAATTGGTGGGAGACCTATCACTCTGAAATCCAATGTCTCTTTCAGTGTATGTCGTCTCGTGAGAGAGACCAGAAGATCCACATTTAGTCGATAATCTTATCCCTGTAGAGAGCAATGCAAAAAAAAAAGTAGGAGCATCATTATCAACAAAATTATTATTTTTTCCTTGTATAAAAAGGTCGGACGTGACGATGAGGAGGCTAAATTTAGCGAAAGATTTCTAGATGTAATCTCGAACCCTGATCAATGCTGGAATAAAATTTACCCTTATCCTCTATGCTGGAATGGAGTATTTCCCCACTGTGGCTCACCTACAAGCGCAATTATTTGATTTCTTAGTATAGTAAAGTAATATATCATCATCGATCGATCAATAATTTTCTTTACTTAGCTGATTTCAGAAATCTGCAATTTTATATTATCATTTCTTTGTTATTATGACCCTATGAATTATTTTCCATTCCGGGACAGGAATTTACCAATAAACAATGAATTGACTTAGGGCTCCAAAACGCCATTTACAAAATAAAATTAAAAGTTAAAATGTAAAGTGTGAATCGTGACAATAACGCCAAACCCTGCATGGCAAACATTATTACATACTGAAATTTATCTATTGGATTACGGGCAATCGAAATGCCAAGCCTAAAAAAGTACACAGACAAACATGTCAATAGGATTCACAAGGAATACTGTCTAAATACTGACTCGTGAACAGAATAGTCATACAGCACGGACATGACTGTGATCAGCAGAATGGCAAGGACTTGTACAGAGATGGAAAGAGACAGAGATAGAGAGGCGGGGTGAGAGAAGGAGAATGTTACTTGCTAATAACAATACATACACACACACACACACATATATATATATATATATATATATATATATATATATATATATATAAATGATTTATGCTGTGATTGGGGTGCACATTACATTCTTTTCTCTCTGTTTTTTACACCATTTAACCAATGTTGTGAGTGCTTTTTATACAATGGTGTAAACTTTGTTGGAATACATGCCTTTAGATGACATTTCATTGTTTGTATGTTTTTATCAATTATGTTGTAAATCATTCGTAATTCAGCCACTGGCTGCGATGAAATGATAATAAAATCTTCAATTCATTTTGGAACTATATGCGATATCATTTTGAAGTGGAATCTGTCGAATATTTATATGTCAAGGATTTCGTCTTCATGTCATCATTTACTATACAGCCCCATGTACTGATTTTCATGTTGGATTTTCTTCTACTTTAACTTGGAATAGACCTTACAGTCCAGTGAATACCAGTATTGCAAAAGTCAGTGACCAATGAGTTTTAATCCTTCAATAGTAAGTCTTTCCAATCTACCGAAGATAAGCTTCGATTGTCCAGCATGCCGACCCCTCCCATTAACACGAGGGCACGGTCAAAGGAAAATCCTTCTCTCACAGAAGAAGTTCTTAAAGATCTCTTGCAGAACAAAAGCTTTTTAGCGCTGGTACAAGACTCTGTTGAGAACAAGATCAGAGTCTTGGAAGAAACTATTGAAAAACAAGAATCTGACATAATGGACCTGCGGATCAGAAATGCTACCAAAGAGAGGGAATAGAAGACCTGAAAAAAAGGAAAACGAGCACACCGATCGGCTGAAAGGAGTCAGTCAGAACATCACTGCACAAGAATAATACTCGCGTTGTAATTGTTTACGTTTCTTCGACTGCCCAGAGAGAAAAGGTGAAAGCACAGATAGCATCGTAATGAAGATAGTAAATGACATCATCAAAGTCAACCTAAATGTTGAGGACATCGATTATTGTGAAGTTCAAGTCATATAGGAAACGTTAAGAAATAATAGCAAATACACGAAAGCTGAAAGGACACAAGAGAGCAATAGCGGAAGATCTTACAACAAATCAAAAGCTTCTGACTACCACAAAAGGACATCCTAATGCTGAAACTGCCTGGAGCAATGACGGTAGGATTATTGCTCTACTGAAAGGAAGTGAACATAAGAAAAAACTCATAAGAAATGAAGATGACCTGAAAACATTGCAAAATGATAAATGAAAGTGTAATTATGAACTGTTCTAATCTTCTGGAAGGTAATGTTTTTCCTTTTCATCTGAAAAAGTGAACATTCACTTAATTTCATACTTGTACATTTATAATTATACTTCTTTCCTTATATATTTTTTTATTTGAATTTTTAATGTAGTAAATTTTTTATTCATTCATGTTTGTATTTTCTCAATTTTTTTTCTCTGATGTATCATACTTATATGACCGTCATGAGAGAGTGTAGACATTTAGATTTTTCGTGGTTTGCTCATTTATACATGAGCATTTGTTGTATGTTTTTATATCAAGGTTTCAGATTTCATAATACTATCTCTTACAGAGTTGCATTTTCTTATTCTTCCTCTTTTGCAGCAATCAAAGCATGTAATGTTATCGATAAGAACGTACTTTTGTATGAACAACCCACTTAACGATCTTGATCCTGAACGACAAATCAATGGCTTATCAGACTTTTACATTTGTAATTGTTACACACCTTTTGAGTTTAATGAACATTTCACAAGTTGTAACGAATTCAGTTTAATTCATTTCAACGCCAGGAGCCTTCATAAAAACTTTTACAATATCTCTGATTTTTTGTCCATTCTAATTAACAGCTTTTCAGTAATAGCTATATCAGAAACCTGGATATCTGGGTCACCAGTAATTCTATTTCATTTAGATGGATATAATTTTGTTAATTTTGATAGACTATCTGATAGAGGCGGAGGCGTTGGTTTCTTTTTCATTAAAAGTGATATACATTTCAATATAAGAAACAGTATTTCTCATTCCGTAGAAAGAGAAACCACTTGTGAATATTTATTGGTTGATTTATTTAGACATGTTTGAGATAAGTTGACGGTTGGTGTTTTTTTACAGAAAGCCTAGCACAAATATTAAATCATTTATACATTTTTATTCTGAAACACTTAATAAACTGAGCACTGATAAAAGAGAATTAATTATGACAGGTGATTTTAATATCGACCTGTTGAAATTATACGATGAAAATACAAATTATTTCTGAATATCGATTTTTCATTTGGTCCCACTCCTGTCATAGTCATCCAACTCGAATCACTATGAGTACTGCTTCTTGGTTGATAATATTTTTATGAATTCATTCGAGACAGATACTGAAAGTGGAAGTTTCTCAGTTGATGTAACAGACCATTTACCTGTATTTCTTGTTTTAAAATATACTAATTTATTATCAAAGATACAGCAGGATCCCATTAATTTTAGACGCGTAATAACGATTGAAAGAGTGTAGAGAGGGGACAGGCAGTAAAGTGCGAGAAAGAGTGACAAAAGACGTATCTGTTCTGAAACCCCATGCACTCATTGAACTCACACTGTCACTGCCTGGTAACTTGTATACAGTTTAACTTCATCGCCGACCCAGGGAAGACATCTCAAAGCGCTTTGTATCCAGTGGAAAAGGCGCTATATAGGACCATATACATCGAAAATAATTTAGAGGAGAGAGTGTAAGCAAGTGAGGCAGAGGGTAAGTGAGATAAAAGAAAGGGAGAGAAATATAGAGAGCATTAGAGAGAGAGAGAGAGAGAGAGAGAGAGAGAGAGGGTGATGTGTAAGAGAGAGAGAGAGAGAGAGAGAGAGATGCGTCTTCGCATCATTACATAAATTTGTCGTGCGCCATTGACCTCTGTGACAGCGTCTTACAACGTCACCAATTCATAACCGACACATTAGGCGACACCAAAATAGCTCCTATTATGTATCATAGTGTAAAGAAAAAAGATATCTGGCAATACAGGGCCGACACACTGAGAGGAACACTCCCGTGATACGAATATACATACTTAGTAGTGTATAATTTAATATTCTACTTTAAATCTGAAATTGATAATAAGCAATGTATACAATCCGAGGTGTTAAAAAGCTTTGAGCTTTATCAAAAGACTTATTATTAGCTCTGCTGAATAATCATAGAATACTCACCAGTTAACAGGTCGAGTCATAAATCCAAGTTGTACCAAGATTACAAAAGTGGATCATGACTTTTCTGAAGACTATCGAGAGAAAGTGATTAATGTGAACAGAAAACGCTACCAAGTTAAAGGGAGATATCAGCACACGAAAATTATAGAGGATGCAAATGTCATCAGCATTCGTCACTGCGACTGACATGAAGGTTAGGCTATGGAAGTAGAGTCCCGTTCAAAATCACCATACCAGACCATCAGTTAAAGTTTAAGTCGGCCATTATGTATTCAAAAGATTGCCAAACAAGCCTACGACTTGATCATATGTTGACAAATAGTTTGATTTCTGATGTAACAGCTGTTCTATCCACGCATTCGATCTCTGTGTAATTGGAGAATGTGCGATGACAAGTCGGTCTCATCAATTAGCGACGCTTGACTATTGAGCGCATGGAGCAAATTGACTTCAGGTGCGAGGCCAAACAAGGATGTTTTTCAGCAAAATGAAGCAAAATCTGAAGGAATAGATCTGCAGTACTGTACAATATGGTATCCGCTTCGCTGTTTACGCGTACGTGTGTATGGATACGGAACGCTAGCTTTGCATTAGCAGGCGCGGGAGTGCTGGGGAAAAAATGGGTTCGACGAGGTCTTTCTATTGAACATAGTACGTATAGTCATAGCAGACGATACACACTTTTTCCCCACTCGTTTCCCAGCATGTCCAGTCCGTGGGTTTCCAATGTACGTGTTTCGGAGGATCGAGAGCCCACCTGTGCGAATCTACGTCAATTCAATGCATTGAAATTGTATATGACAAGTCTATGTATGTGTTATATACATTGTACATAATACACACACAATATTGTGTATTTACTTTGTTGTACATTATGTATAAATAAATGACATTTTTTAAAGGGAAGTTATCAAGGTGACAGTAAAATTCTTTCCACCTTGTACAAACACACACAGATATAAAAATATGCAAATCAACACGATTATTTGCCATATGCCGAAGTGACAAAGTGCTTAAATCGAAATGTAGATAATATCATCAACCGTGTCAGCAGGCACTCGAATAAGCCCTTTATAAGGTCAGGCATAATTGAGTTCATTGAAAAGGGCAACAACGGCTTGTGTTCTTTACCACTCGTTGTCTATCTCTCGGAGCTGCACCCTGTCTTCCCTTCTCCTTATCTAAGACACAAGACAGACAGAAAGAGAGAGAGAGAGAGAGAGAGAGAGAATATGAGCGGCGGTTTCATTTGGACACCTTTCTATGAACTATATACAATTATGTAATTATACATAGGTGTACATACATGTAATATATCCCTATTTCCGTTCATAGGGGGAATCCTAACAATGCGGTTTATTCCGTCACAATAGAAAATCGGCGTTAAATTCGACGTGCGTTACGGGGAATGATAACAATAGGCTGAGATAAAAGGATTCCCCCCTATGGCTGCAAATAGAGTAATATATATATATATATATATATATATATATATATATATATATATATAATGATATTTCATAACCGCGTGTTGGAAAAGCATAAAGAGAGATACAATGAATGAATTCCAGAGAAGACATTGGTAATGCATTGAATTCCAACTTTTATATTTATTTTCACCAAATTTTCGATCCTCACGGATCTTCCTCAGGGTAATGAACAAAGTGAAATGTGTATGTGAAGCTCTGCTCAGAAAAAGTTGACAATGTAATATACCATGGTAACGCGCTTAGTTGCTAGGTAAAGGTTTGAGCGCTTATTTTTGAATGAGCTCAAAGTTTTATATATATATAAATTATATACTGGGCGTTTTAAACAGGGAAACCCAAGTTTGAAAATTTGCTGTAAATATAATATATATCTAACGGCGTTTAATTGCATATCATATGAAAGAGCAATTAATTTGCTTTCCAGTTGTAATTTGTTTAGGTTTCCAGGGGTACGTATCACTGAACACCATTGTCTTCAAAATTTTTGTGCTAAATTCTCGTTGGCTCACTTTCTTGTAAAACAAAATAGGCATGGTTTGGGTAGAACGGCTTTGTTAACCAGCTTGGCTGCTCTTCATGGCCATTGGTTTAGCAAGCAAATCTCATAATGATAAAATGAACTTCGCAAAGCATAGAACGAGTTGTAAGCCATAAATTTTGACCAAGAAGAAGTGAGATCTTTAGAGAGTACAGAGAACATGTTTGTTGTCTTGAGTGCTTCAGGTATTTCAACAAAAAGCTGACATTTTCTAAAATCAGCAAAGTAAAATATTGAAACACATGTATGAGTTTTAGATTTTCCTTCTATATGTTATTTGTTTTTGATTTGTATTGCTTTTTGTGATGTTGCAATCCTTCTGGTTGGCACTGGTTCTTTGGCATGCATACTTCTAAAAATTAACTGAGACTGTCTTCTTTGAAAAACGATTCCTATCTGAAAAAGGTTTTACAAAGCAAAAATCCTGAATCATGGGTGAGTAACATGTCATTAACATAAATTTGAAAAAGAAAATCATCCATATTGAGAATTGGAGCACTCAGGCCATGTCAGAAAAGGCATCTCCTAACATCATGCCTACTATGTTTTAAAAGAAAGTGAACCGACTAGATTTTTGAACAAAATGCTGAAGACAATGGTGTTCAGTGATGCATGACCCTGGAAACGTAAACAAGTTACCATTGGAAAGAATATGAATAACTTTTTCATATGGAATGGATTTCATTGTCAGTAAATATGTATTTTCATTTACGGGAATTTTCAAATTTGGGTTTCAATTTTTTGAAACGCCTAGTATATGCACTGGTCACGGGTCATGTAATCCAGGGTCCCGGGTTCGAATCCCGGTCGGGGCATTGTAATTTTCTCACCAACTGAGCTATCCGGCTCCCGTCGAAGCAAAGTAACAATCTCACATATAGCCCCTCTCTTTCCATCGAGCGTAGTGGGTACATCCATACCAATTCCATGCGTACGCTATATAATGGCCTACCAATGAGACAGGTCTTCCCTCTAAAGTCGGGCAAATCCATGCCAACGAATTTCTATAGAGGACAATTTGAATTGTAATTTTCTCACATTTACTTTCTTTATGATATATTCAATTTACTTCAATCCTATCAATTATGATATATATATATATATATATATGTTTGCTTGTGTATGTGCTTGTGTTTGTATATGTCTTTGTTTAATTAAGCCCCTCCCCCTCTCGCTAGTCTCTCTCACTACAATCATCACAATTTGTACTCCCCGAAAATCTTACATGAAACACAAGCCCACACACACACACACACACACACACACAATGAATTCCGTCTTTTTAGAAACATAAAATTAGAAGGGGGGGGGGGGGCGGGGAAATCAATTAAGTCAATGCTTTTATCTTTGCATTCATGAAACAAACACACATCAATGCCAGTTGAAGTGTAAAGGCTTCACCTGTAACGTGTTTTTTTTTTATTTTGGTGACATGCCGTTGTAAAAAGCTGTTATACATCATGTTCCTGATTAAAGGACATAATTCAACATTAAACCATCTTAAATACAAGAGAAACTACAAAAATGTCATAAATGGATATTACAATAGTGCATCAAAATTTCCTTGACATGGGAACAAAACTATGATATGATACAGAGAAGTAAAGCGATGGGGGAAAAGATTTAAAGGGTTGAAGGGAGAGAGAGAGAGAGAGAGAGAGAGAGGGGAGAAGAAAGAACAAATAGGACAAGGAGAAAGTAAGGAGATTGATTGAATGAATGCAAAAGATTTATATTTATTCAGTAGAATGACAAAAAGAAAGGAACAACATGAAATAAGGAAAATAGAAGGGAGAAAATAAGGTGGATGAGACATAATTACAATATGCAATCATATTGATCAAGATTATAACATAACGATGAATCTTAACATTATTCCAGTATGAGTAAAATACATTTTCTAATATGAGCGCTTGAAGGATGTGTTTATGCCTAGCTCTCTCTCTCTCTCTCTGCCCAGACAGATATTCACGTGTTTAAAGAGAAGGTTGATTTCTGGGAAACGTGAGAAATAATTTGTGGTTTGTTAAGCATTGTGAGCGTCTGTAAAAAGGCGACTGGCTGAAATGCTCCCCAGGGAGTGAAGAAGGAGCCTAAATCCGATGACCAGGGTAATATAGTATATCTGTAAAATGCTTAGAGACATCGTAATGTATTAGGCCCTATATAATCCGGAAATTATGGGTGTTGTTGTTATCATTATCATTATTATTAGGTGCGCTGTATTTAAGTACAAACCATCTTCTGTTTTTGTACGAAATTTTCTTTATTATTATTCTTTATTTTTATTTCTACCCACTTTTTTGTGTGGCCTATATCTCCAAAATGTCTTTGTCAAATGTACTCAAGTTCGGTACAATGGTAGATATGGTTATTCTCTCGGCACACGAACACAGTCATAGCATCGTGACGTCATCTAGGCGCCATTTTATAAAATTCCGACATATGCTATATCTCTGCAATGGAAAGTCATAACAAAACCATATTTGGCATGATGCAAGTTAATTAAAAAGGAAATTAATTGAACATAGCGTACGCGCGCGCGCAAAATCTGAAAATGCTTAAAATGGTCTACAATTGATTTTGGGCATGTTTCAGGCCATTTTAAACATTTCAAAATTTTCAGCGCGTGCGTCAACGGCCTTAAGTTCTTGATACAGCATGAAAATGACTTATCTTGGACTGTTTTTGCATTTTAATTGATCCTACACGATTTCTAGAATATTTTCTCAAACTCGCGCGTACGCGCATATGCGCACAAACGGTAAAAAATGCCTTAGAATGACTGGAATACAGTTTGCATGTGTTATAGTTCATCGTTGAACATTTGCAATTGGTGCGTGCATTATAACCGTCTAGTATGCCCATGTACTGTACACGCATACGCGCAAACATGTAAAAATGCAATGTAAAATGGTCTAAAATGTATTCTAAAGTTGATTTCACATCATTTTGATATTTCAAGACACTGCACTGGGCACGCGTCAAAGCTGTTATGTAGGAACATGCCTACTTCATACATCAATATTATTACTCTATCGCATTTCAAGACTTCCCCAGCCCACCTGTATAGTTGTACTTGTTCAACTCTAGTTATTATTATTATTATTATTATTATTATACGATTACTATTATTATTAATATTATCTTTATCATCATCATTATTATTATCATTATTATTAATGATATTATCTAATCTGTATGCCACTCTTATAAAATTATTATTTTATTCGGCAAAGATAAAACCAAGATATATGTGAAAACAAAACAAAAGTACAGTTAGAAGAGAGTTACATGGATGCCGAGAAAAGAAAAGGATTCACTAAATAATTATGACCCTAAGGTCTTCCTTTTCAGTCCATTTGACTTTGAATAAATGAAATAGGATAAGATAGTGAGATACAACAAAATAATTAATGACAGTTGTAATTTGTAATTCATGTACATGCTATGCTTTGTTCGTTGCCACTATTTGGCATTATTATTTATACGTAAATGTAATATTTTACACTTCAGGCTCAATAACGAATAAGTTCAGCTTTTATACTAGGCTTCATTATATCTCGTTCCTACTTTATTAAAAACTGAAGCAAGCAGCTTATTTCCCTTCTACATTCTTGGATGCCTATTAAAAAACAAAACGAAACAAAACAAAACAAAAAACCCCTCCCATGGCATATTTGACTTCAGACAATTTGTTGTTGATGATTTCAAATGAAGACACTTGATTGCAATAATACGAAGAAATCAATTTATAATCTATCATATATCTTTTACATAACCATATTGTTCAAGATCAGACATCGACCTAATAAACATTGTACTATTAAACAAAGCCTTTAAGTTATAATGTAATGTTTATAATTATGGTAAGTGCTCAATTCCGAATCCCCTTCACTGAATATAAACAATTCAGGACATTAAACCTTTCAAGACAATTGACATTTTGTGGTTTTGTTTAATTACTTTTGAATCAGAGCCCTAAATCAGATTTACCAGATGCATGAGTAGAAAGAGCAAAAAATTCTGCACACTCTATGTCCAGTTTTGTTGCATAACCATATTGCGTTTGATGCCAGAAATGTTAAAAACGATAATAAGCTTTAAAATCCTTAAATTGGCAAAAAATTGAGAGGATCAAAATCACTGTGTTTTGTTAATATTTGGTTCTTTTTTTACTTTTCGACGTTAGCACTCAACCATGTACTTTACACGTTATTAGAACCATGTAGCATTAAAAGAAAAATATTTTGTTGCCAACTTGAAGAAAAAAATGTGATCAATTTAGCTGTTAAATAATTCTTGTCATGAATGGGTTAATACACAAAATAATTAATGTATAATGTTTTCTTATCGAGTACGACTTCTATTATCATTTTGCGCAAATATATCTAATAATGGTGAAACTTTTATTTTCTCCCTCGTGCAGTTTATGTTTAAAGTTTAATTGATTTAGCAGTAGGACTGAAGAGAAAACTTGTCATAATTACCATTCCTCTCCCTCTTCTTTTTCTCTAGTCTTCTCAAAGTACATTTATCGTTTTGCTGATTCCCCCTCTCTCTCTTCTTCTTCCTCTTTACACACCTCCGTTTTTATCTTTTGTTTATCTTGTCCACTTATCATACACAGAGGCACATTACTTCATTTTATTTACATATAATTATTACTCATCACCCACCTATTTCCACTCGTCTATCTTTCTCCCCATCTCTCTATCACATTCTCCTCTCTAAAGCCTCTCATTTGTACTCAGTAAAATGACCTTTTCAGGTCCTAATTTGCGTCGGAAGGATGGGGGGAGGAGGTCGGATGTTCCTTTTTAGTAAACCCATCTATATATTATTTCCAATTTATGCTTTTGATTAAAATCAATGTTTTGATATAATAGTGTCATTAGCAACAACACAATGAGTCGTAGATTTGCGAGCGAGAGAAGCAAGCGAGTTAAATGTTTTGCCTTATTGCGTTGCGATTAAAAGACATAATTTTATGTTTCATTCTTTATAATTTTGTATAGTCCATGCATAAACTACTAAACATGTTTATAGATACTGCAGATTTTATTTCAATTTAAAATGTAACAGGGACGCCCAAATATGCTTTGTTTGACTTGACACGTACCTAAATATTAGCTTTGCCGATCTTTTTCACGGCTGGCTTCAAAGCATCTACCTCACAACATTGTAACTATATATGTCCTTAATTTATGAGGTTTTAAGAGGAAGTTGGTAACAATTAACTTTAAAATAACTGCTTCATAAGAGTGGAAAGTGTTAGTTAGTTTTCTTCATGGTTAAAAATTTGTCAGGGGTGAATTGCATCCTTGCCCTCTACAAACACAGCGGTGAATTCTGGCAGTCGAACCAAAGATCGTGAGTTTGAATCCAACCCACTTCGTTGTGTGTTAACGTGCTCCTCCCCTGTATCATAGACGCAGGCTAGGTTACAGCGGAAACCACTCGGATAGGACGTTAAATGAAGGTCCCGTTTTTAGGAGAGTCACTATCTTTGCGAGTTAAAAGAGAGTTATCATCTGTGCGAGTTAAAAAAAATAGTGGGAGATCCCAGTGTTTTGTTAGACCTGCACATCCCAATCAGTTTGACCGGTGATACCCGTTGTTCACAGTGAGTCACTTTGCGTTTGCCCTCTTAGGCTCAGGTGACTTCGAATACTAAATACTAATAATTATAATGATAACAATGATAATAAAAATAACATTAACACCAGGGTTTTTTCAGTTTACATGTGCGTTCCTATAAAGGGAGAGCGAGCCAACTACGTTGTTTTGTTAATTTGGAAATCCGACGTGTGAGGATGCATTTGAAGACATGCCTGAACACCGGGTGTTTCCAGGCATAAACGAACGGGTTTAGACAGCTGTTTAGTGCGATCATTGCCACGATGATGGCGCTGGCCTGCATATCATCGGATATGAACAAGATGATGATGGATGGGGAAACGCAGAGGAAGAAGAGGATGATGATGATGAGCATGTTCTTTGTGATCTTGGATTCGAGTTCTCGCTTGCGCTTCCCAAATCCTGCATTCACCATCCTTGGTTTCTCGCGTGGTCTTGTGGCCTGCGGCAATTCAATGGTCGACGAATTCTTTGTGGTATTACCAGAAGCCGGTACCTCATTAGAAGACGCTACGCTACGCGTATGGCCCTTGACATGTCTATATATTTTGCCGTAGCACACCACAATAACGATAAATGAAATCAGTAGCCACACTCCAGCTGGATAAGAGTATTCTATACCTCCATCATGAAAGCATATTCCTTCGCGAAATCCGAACGTTGTAATTCCTGTTACCGCGAGTGCTACGTTGAAAAGGGAAACTCCGCCTCCATTAACCAGTAGCATTGCTGCAACATTCCTTTTTGTGAACAACCGAATATAATCTATTCTTGTCTTGGTAATCATGTAGAATCGGTTGTAGGCGATCAGGGCTAAGATAGAGACACTCAATCCTAGGAAGATAGATATACACACAGCAGCAATAGCACAAATCCAGTCAACAGCGACTGACTTTCCAATACCAAGGAGAGACATCACTTGAACGGGTAAGAGAAGGCAATTGAGGAGGTCAGTGACGGCGAGAGCGATCACGAATATGTTGGTTGAGGTCTGCAGTTGCTGGGACACAGTGACGGCCATGATTACCAAAATGTTTCCGGGGATCCCGAACACGAATGTCGTAGCAAAGATGCAGGCGGCAATATTACTTTGGACACTGGTTTCAAAGGCGGTCGCTGTGCTGTTACCCGTCGGAGACATCATCGACAGAGGATGTGTAAGAAGAAGGCCTACAAGGTTTAGTCGTCGTGACGCCACAAACGACTATGAGTAAAAAGAATCACATAAAATCCTAAATTTGTAATTGACGGTTCGGTTTTTTTTTAAACTATCGAGTCTCTTTCATCGAGGAAACAGACTTAACTCTGTAGTAATTTCATCAAAAGTAACATCAGTCTTTGAATCGAAATAGACTCGTCCTACCAAATCTAACGTTGACTCAAAGTAGTGTAGATGGGTAGAATGCAATAAACGTAAGTGGTCAAATTAAAAAAAATTATTCATGGCATCTGAAGTCAAACAATGACAAATGTTTGTATGACTTTCAATCAGTTTCAGTTTATTTTTTTTCTTTTCACATACGAAACAGCAAGTACTTCTCTATACACAAGAAAGCTGGAAAGTTCAGACTACCCGATAATATATTTACAAATATAATTACTTTTGTTTAAAGAAATCGTAGAGTTCTGGTAATGGTGAAAATAATGTGTGAGCTTTCTATTCTTTAAAGGGGAATTAACCTCATAATATAAATGTGCTTATATTCAAAGATGTAATTCATTCCATCTTGTTGTTCTACGTAGTTTTGCATTTAAATATACGAGATTGATATAAATCAAGATTTTCTCTGCAAGATTTATCGTCTGCTAGCGATACCCGGGGGCTGCCATTTCTTGATGTGTACATAAAGATATGTTTAATTCGAATGCAAAATTGTCTTTCTTCCTGATACAAAATGTCATTTGAGATTCAAAATATTTAACAGATATATACACATATTCTAAAAACGAAAATGTGTTTCAGATTTCTTCAAAAATTACGATTTTATTAAATAAAAATCTATTTTCTTGATACCATGACGTACGCGACGGAGCGAATTAATTCAAATTTATGCCAGATGACTTTCCCGAGCGTCAATACGGTAGTGACAAACTATGCATTATGTTCCGCTCTGCCAGGTGAGTCCAAGAAAACGATTTCTAGTTAGCAAAACCAGAGAATTTAAACAGAAATCTATAAATTTCAAATTTAAAATATATGTATACACCTGTTATGTATTTTCCATCATATATGGGGATTTTTCATAAGATCAGCAATTTAGCTCCAGGATTAAAAATATCTTCCTGACCGGAACGGTTTCCAATGGTTCATGTACAACTCCATGTCATCAAGAAAATGAAGAAAATCAAGAAAAGTGTTAGCAGATGATGCTGTGAGCTAGAATGTGACGTGATTAAATATTTTTGCGTAGCACACAAAAATAAAAAGGGAAATCAAAAGCCACACGCCAGATACGTAACTAAAGGCATTTCCTTCTGCGTGAACGCATATGAATTTGTAATGTCCGAAAGTGGCCATTCTTGTTGCCGCAAATACTACAATAAGGGTGGATATTGTGCCGCCTACTCCCAGAAGCATGCATGGCTACCATGTTTCTCGTTGTGAATAATCGAGTGTAATCCCTTCCTGATTTCGTCATCATGTAGAACCAGTTATAGGCGATCAGGGTTAGGATAGAGACACTGATGCCTAAGAAGACGTGCATACACACAGCAGCAATAGTACAAAACCAGTCAAAAACGACTGGCTTAGTCCGAAAGGGTGGGTAGCGTCGCGTCGCGTTGACGTGAACGCAACCATTCGTCCAAAGCCCCCCCTGTTTTGCCGAAAGGGTGCGTTGGGAGCGTCAGGTCGCGTCGCGTTGACTGGAACGCCACCATTCGTCCAAAGCACCCCGGTTTTGCCGAAAGGGTGCGTTTACTTTCTTTTTTTTTCTTTTTAAATACAGGGTATTATTATGATTATTATTATTAGTAGTAGTATTATTATTATCAGTGGTTCCAGGATTTTGTAAAGAGAGGGGGTGGGGGGGGGGGGGGCACAGAAATGCAAGTCTGTCAGGGGCGGATCCAGGATTTTGTAAAAGGGGGGGGGGCACAGAACTGGTTTGTCATCAGGGGCGGATCCAGGATTTTGTAGAAGGGGGGGGGGGGCATGGAAATGCAGCTTTGTCATCAGGGCTGGATCCAGGATTTTGTAGAAAGGAGGGGGGGGGGGCATGGAAATGCAGGTAGGTCATCAGGGGTGGATCCAGGATTTTATAGAAAGGGGGGGGGGGTGGATCCAGGATTTTGTAAAAGGGGGCGCACAGATATGCAGGTCTGTCAACTTTGGAGGGAGATCTTTATTTAAATTGCTCAGCAGTGGGGGGGGGGGGGGGGGCGGGGTGTGACGAGAATTTTTTTTGCAAGCCCTCCAAAAGTCCAATTTTCCTCCCATAATTCTCTGACAAGCAACAAAAAAAAAAAAAGTTCTAAAGAGGGGGAGGCATACTTTTCTTTCAAATGGAGGGAGCACGGGCCGGGATCCGTAAATCTGCCACTGTCACGAATATTCTGTTACAAAAAGTCCAAACGTACATTTTCGGCAAAACTGTGACGGGATCCTGGATCCGCCCCTGATGACCTACCTGCATTTCCATGCCCCCCTTTCTACAAAATCCTGGATCCGCCCCTGATGACAAACCAGTTGTGTGCTCCCCTTCTACAAAATCCTGGATCCACCCCTGATGACAAAAACTGCATTTCCATGCCGCCCCCTTTCTACAAAATCCTGGATCCGCCCCAGATGACAAAGCATTTCTGTGCCCCCTCCCTTTTTACAAAATCCTGGATCCGCCCCTGACAGACCTGCATTTCTGTGCCCCCACCCCCTTTTCACAAAATCCTGGATCCGCCCCTGACAGACCTGCATTTCTGTGCCCCCCTTTCACAAAATCCTGGATTCGCCCCTGATGACAGCCCTGCATTTCTGTGCCCCCCCCTTTTTACAAAATCCTTGATCCGCCCCTGATGACAGCCCTGCATTTCTGCCCCCTCCCTTTATAAAATCCTGGAACCGCTGATAATAATAATAATAATACACTGTATTTAGAAAAAAAAATGTCAACGCACCCTTTCGGCAAAACCGGGGGTGCTTTGGACGAATGGTGGCGTTCCAGTCAACGCGACCCGACGCTCCCAACGCACCCTTTCGGCCAATTCGGGGGGGGGGGGGGGCTTTGGACGAATTGCTGCGTTCACGTCAACGCGACGCTACCCACCCTTTCGGACTAAGCCAAAATGACTGACCTTCCCAAAACAAGCAGAGACTTCACTTGAACGGATAAGAGAAAGCAACTGAGGAGGCCAGTGACGGCGAGAGCGACCACGAATATGTCGGTTGACGTCTGCAGCTGCTGAGACAGAGCGACGGCTATGATTACCAGGATGTTTCCAGGGATCCCGAGAAACGATGTCACAGCAAATATCCAAGCGGCAATAATACCCTGGACACTGGTTTCATAGGCGACCATTGAGTCATTGCCCGTTGGAGAAAACATAGTCATATACGATGTGTAAAAACTTGGCCTACAAGTTGAGTAGGAATGACGCAACAAACGACTTAAAGGGATTTATTAACTTTGCCCAGGATTGAAAAAAAAATCACTGTTCCAGCTAATGCTGTAATCATAATTGCAAACCCTTTAGGTCAGACAGGGATCGCCTGAGTTTTATAAGCTGATCGGTCGTTTGTATATCAAGAATTTACGATTGAACATTGATGTCGGGATAGAGTACAACTCTTACGGTTGGCATATCGCGCTCTGTCACAGAATACCGTACGGGCTGGAAACCCACTCTGAAATCGCCAAGCGCTGGTGCTTGGTTTTTGTGACTACAGCGCAGCGAAGAAGCCGAGCGATTTTCTCTTTTTTAGGATAGTAAACGGGTTCCATTTTCTGTCATACTTTTACATATCCTTCATTAAGGGTACATGAGGCTGAAAAATAATTTGTGTATAGTTAGCTTACACAAAATCAACCCCAGAAAACTTAACACGACATTCAACGGTGACAGCATACAGGAGTTATTGATTTTTGAAAATAAAATACAACCAAAAATAATATGAATAAGACTTGAGCAAAGACTAGTCGATCGATCACGATAGCTCACCTAACGATATATCGATTTAAACGTTTTTTTTTTTTTTTTTTTTTTTTTTTGGGGGGGGGGGAGGTTTTAATCTATAATATTCATTCGGTATGATTAATTTGAGTACACTGTGTACTATACATGTATATTTACTTATATTATGGAATGCGATAAAGAATGCTAAAACAAAAAAAAAAAAAAAATAGGGAGGGGGAAGTGGGGGAAGGCTATGATCTATATTATTCATTCAGTATGAATGCTACAAAAAATGTTTTGTGCAATAAAGAATGCAATAAAGAATGCTTTAAAACAAAACAAAAATAAAACAAAAAACAAAAAAACAAAACAAAACAAACAAAACCAACTACAAAAAAAGCTTTGTGTTGAACACTTGATTCATCTGTTGGTTTGTTTGAGTTGTAGATTCAAAAAACCATTTTGCGTTGTATACTTCATTTATTTCAATTTTTTTTTCGATTCGATAAATGTATTTTGCGTCTTAGCTCTAATTTATTTGTTTCATTTTGGTCTGTAGATTCTTTGTAATTTATGCGCCGAACCAATTTCCAATTCGATAAAAATATTTTGCGTTGTATCATTCATTCATTTCTTGTTTCATTAGGGTCGAATATTATCCGTATATTCCGCCCCAAATTAATTTCGAGTGCTTGTCAACCCCGGCAGTGCACCTAGCAGACGACAAAGCGATAATGTGATCGCGATAATTCCACTCTTGCGTCTTGGCCTTCGCCGAACGTGCACGCATAAAAAAAACCGCACACGCATAGAAAACTGCTCGCGCGGAACTCAACTCGAGTTGAGTTCCGCTCGTCGATCGTTTACGCTGTCCTTTATTTTCTTCAAACTCCTTAACCGCTAACCTGCAGAATGCCGGGTAAAGTTATTTCGGGTTAATTTTATACAATCTAACTGTATACAAATTATTTTTTTGGCCTCAGAGACCCTTTAATGATATATGAAGATAGAGGATTGCACACAGTTCACTGGCATTTGAGCTGATTTCACAAAGTTAATCAATCCCTTTTAAAACATTCATCTTTCAAAAGAGTAATCGAAGGTTTTGTTACTGTTTGAACTATGGCGTCTTTCATCATAGGCAATATACTTATTTGGATAGAAAACAATCAAGCATGAGATCAGAAGCTGACTCTAAAGTTGTATCAAGGTCTCACCGTCCATTTGTGGTAGAATGGAATCCACTGAAGTGTTCACAAAATATTACTGACACTGGATAGAATATCAGGATATAGGTTCGAACCATTATTATAGTATTTTTGATTTCCGCCCATACTCAATCATCACTCACACATATAGTAACTATTAGAAGTTAAGCTGACCAAGTCACATGTTTATATGAATGGCAGAAATTGCATGACCCCACTCAGTTTCAATTATATTCATATAAAAATACGACAAAATAATACAAAATACAATGCTCGTAAACTTCGCATTTACGTTTTTCACCACTCTGCAATTTAGCTTGCATACAGTTAAGCCGAGATGACAGTTTTCTGGGTTTCTTATCTTCTCTATCCCCCGCGATTATCTAAATTTTAACATTTTTGTGATGCGTTTGGATCTGTGGGAAAGGTGGCACTTGCGTGTGTGCACCGATAAAAATATGCAATTGTTGTAAACAGGGTGCGTGGATTTGAAGTGCCATTTCCCCATTTTTTAACTAAGTCTACGTGGAAAGACAAACAGGTACAAATAAATCAAAGAACAGGAATATTCCCTTTTCGTTATGTTTAATATAAAAATAGATAATTGAAATGACGAATAATTGCACAATAATAAATATCGATATACCAAGTATCTAGCAGAAAGATTAGAAGAGGAGTATTATTGTGCTAAAATGTTAATGAACAAACTAGAGACTAGGCAATCGAATAAATGCAATGCAGTTACAAGACAAGATAAATGTACATGCTTACAATGACGAACGAATGAATGAAGCACATAATGAATTACCAATGAAGTGTCCTATGTGTCCGTGAGTCTGTGGTAAAATGAACGATAAAACGTGCAGGAAAAAGTCCAGCTATCGCGACCAAAAGACTAGTGAAGACGAACGAGGACAGCGAGAGATGAAGGAGAAAAGGGCGCTCGACGAGAAGTCAGTTCACGGAGACGATTAGCTCAGACGCGATGACGATCTCGGAGTCTTTGCGGGATGCGACACTCTGCCATGTCGGGGCTGAAGAGCCTGGTGGAGGTAAAGAGATGGTATGCCTAAATGAAGACGGAAGTCGACGATACACGGGACGGTGAGTCGCCCGAAGAAAGTCGTTTGGAAACGGCCGTTAAAGGAAGTGCTGACGGTCTCAGTGTTCGTGGCGTTGGCGGCTGAATGATCCATGAGAGACATTGCGAGTTGAAGGCAGCAGTGGGTCGTGCCGGTTGATGCAATAGTTATCTCTGGAGATGAGGCGGGAAGACGCCGAACAAGCTGAGGTATGAAAAAATGTTTATCTGTGCTGGGCTAGTGCTTTGAAGCTTCCGTGCCGCAATCTTCGATGAGGAAGATGGACTGCGGCCGGCGATGAAACATCTCAGCTAGCGTTGATGCAAGGCACGAAGATAGGTGTGTGTAAGTCTCGAGCAAGCAGAGTTGCAAGTTATTGACTCTAGCGTAGTTGTAATGGGAGTGACGAGAAAAGTGTAAAACTGTCCAAATGGAAATTCGCGGCGGAGTTACGCGATACATGATTGGACCACAAAATAGCGTATTCAAAAATAAGACATGACATGAACTGAACATGATTAACAATAACAATGAACAACATCGTGAATTAACATAAGACGCAGGACGATCACGCGATGTTCATGTGATACAATCAAAAGAGTTTAGAAAACCGGTCTAGACCAGAATTGAAGCTAGACGGTCAATGAACTTTCTGTTGATACAAATTAAATAACAATTTTGCCAAAAATTCAATTAGTGACAGATTGAGGTCACTACAGATCGCAATGCACAGCGATGTTGAACAAGCTGTACCTATTGCACAAATACAGTGTACATTTACATGGTAGTTTCGGGCATGATATAGGCCAAATGTCACTATCATAGCGAACTAAATTTTTGTTTTCATTTATGCAATGTATGAACGACAGGTTTTTGAGATATTCTTCTTCTTTATCCCACGTAATTATCTAAATTTTAACATTTTCGAGACGCATTTCGATCGCAATGCAGCGATTTTCGGACTAGCTGTATACGTAAGAGTTGCATAGCCAGCCTTGCGTGAATTCTGAGTGAGTGATCGAGGAGCAAGCTGCATGGCACTGGTAATATTTTCGTGGTAGTTTCGGGTATATATAGGCCTAATATCACGATCATAGCGAATAATATATTTACACAAAAATAATAATCCGCACATATTGCTAGAGTGAAAACAAATTTAATTCGCCGTGATCGTGATATTAGGCCTATAATAATCCCACTAGTAGCATGAAAATATTTCGGTACACAGCTCTTTGCCAAGGACGTATGCAGCTTGTCCGAATATCGCTGAATGCTATCGAAATGCGTCACGAAAATGTTAAAATTTAGATAATTGCGGGGGATAGAGAAGAAAAGAAACCCAGAAACCCGTCGTCTAGGCTTCACTGTATGCAAACTAAATTGCAGAAATGGTGAAAAACGCATAAAACGGTCTAAATGCGAGCAATGTATTTTGTCGTATTTTGTCGTATTTTGACGTTTACGACTACTGCGTGAATGCTAATGAATATGCAGTAGAGATCAGTGCGTCCATGCGCATACGTCATACTCGACAGACCATTTTTATCGGCGGTCTTCCCCATTGCTTTTTTTCCAAAAGTACTTCACTGTGCTTATTTCACTTTTCCACTTTTGTGTCAATGCCTGATAATAGAATCATTTTATTCTTGCGGTTTTAAGCTTCCTGATGATAGGCCTATATGAAAAAAATGAATGCATTTCTACTTCACTGGCCTTTTATATATAATTCAGTACAATATTTCTGGGAAGTATTATGTCACTGCTGATTAAACGAAGACTGTGAGATTATTCGTCTTAGTGCCCAAGTGAAAGTATATACTTTGACGTATCAGAACGAATCCCCCTCTTTAAACATTCCTCCAGTTATACCATCAGACAAAGAACTGGGGTAAATGAATAAGGGGAAAGTTGCAGTAGCGCATTCAGACCTTGTAGTCAGAAGGGGAAAAACGATCCGAACTTACAATATTTACAAGCAAGGAAACTTTCTTTGATATGACCTGGTCCTGCTTGTCAAGCATATTATGGTCTCCTGATTATATGGTGTCACTTGTATTGGAGCAAATGGAGTGTCAAGCGTGACAATAAGGAGGTTCCACTACTACTACTACCAATGGCGTATTGGGGGGGGGGGGGGGCAATCCCGGCCTGTGCCCCTCTCTTTTGAAAGAAAAGTATACCCCCCCCCCACTTTTAGAAGTGATAACCTTTTTTTTGCTTGCTTGTCAGATAATTATTTATCCTCCTTCCAATCCTTTTGTTTACGTGTGCGTTCCGATGAGAGAGCGAGCCCACTGTGTAGGATCCTTAATTTTGGAAATCCGTCGAGTGAGGATGCATCTGAAGACATGCCTGAACACCGGGTGTTTCCAAGCGTAGACAATCGGGTTCAGGCAGCTGTTAAAGGAGATGATGGCCACAATGATGGAGCTTGCCTCGTGATCTTCGGGTACGAACAAGATGACGGTTGATGGTGCGACGCACATGAAAAACAGCACAATGATGATCAGCATGTTAGTAGTGATCTTAGATTCAAGTTCCCGCTGGCGCTGCCCAAAATCTGCATTGACCCTTTTCGGCTGCTCGTCCGAGCCTGGTTTTTGCGGAGATTTGATTGTCGTTGCGTTCTCGTGGACACGCTCAGCAGGCGATGCCTGCTCTGACCCTATTCTTCGCAGATGGCCCTTGACGTGTTTATATATTTTGACGTAGCAGACCACAATAACAAATAGTGAACTCAGTAGCCACGCTCCAGCTGGGTAAGAGTAAGAGTTGCCTTGAGCATGGGAGCATATTCCTTCGTCTAATCCGAATGTGGCAAGTCCTGTTGCGGATAATACTATGTTGAACATGGAGATTGTACCGCCAGTAAGGACGAGCATTACCATTATATTCCTTTTCGTGTACAACCGAATGTAGTCTATTTTTTCCTTGGTAATCATGTAGAATCGGTTGTAGGCTATTAGAGCCAATGTAGAGACACTAACGCCTAAGAAAATACTCATGCAGACGGCAGCGGCACTACAAACCCTATCAAACGTGACTGACCTTCCAATACGAAGGAGAGACATCACTTGAACAGGTAAGAGAAGGCAATTTAGGAGGTCAATTACCGCGAGAGCGACCACGAATATGTTTGTTGACGTCTGTAGTTGTTGGGACAGAGAGACGGCCATGATTACCAGAATGTTTCCAACTATCCCTAGGAGGGACGTCATAGCAAAGAGCAATGCTGCACTGATTCTCTGGACACTGATATCAGAGGCATCAGCTGAACTGTTACCTATTGAAGACATCATCTTTGGTAGATATGAACGTATGGTCAGCGGAAAAGTTACAATGTTTTCAATACGTCACGAACGACTGTACCGCAAAGACACCACCTTGTTTTTTCCTTCTAATCGAGATAAACAAAATTGGACATTTCAGCTGCTTTCCACTATAAGTATCCCTTATTTAATGGAGTAAATATCAACTGCATCAGATGAAAAATGACAGCGTCGTAGCAACAAAAGTGTTTTAAAGAAATTACCGCTCCATGCAATATTATCAAGAGTATTGCGATATCATACCCTCGTACGTGCGCATGATACTGAGTATACATCGTTAATGGCTGATCGATATGTCAAAAGCACAGACACAATTACTAATTTTCTTGCGGGAAAAACCACGTTTGTTCAACAAATGAAAATATGGACCTTACAACTTGATTGTTTGATGAATAACATTCCACTTTCCCCCTTCACAGACGTACTGCTAAAATCTCAAAATGCACTGAATGGTGACGTAGGATATTACAACAAAATATGAGCTGACGTATACATCCAATATGATCTTTACAAATAACAGGTCTTCAAATTAACAGCGTACTGAATCCATTAGTCTTTCTGAATAGTTGAAAGGGAAAAGGGTAGAGATAATAAAATATTTACTTCACTTCAACATATCTTTTCGTCACTGAACTCAACAACAAAGAAACCATACACGACCACTGCGACTATGTTCACACAGGGGCGGTGGAAAAGGTATTTTATTTGAGGCACATATCCCAATATCTGACAGGCAAAGAAAAGGAGCAAAAATGTTTCGGTCATGTTTGGCAAATTGAATTGGGGCGTAACGCCGCTTCATTGTTAGAATGATGACTCCATTAAATTGTTTGATTTTTTAATAAAAAAGGAGTCAAATCAAGGTAAATGCATGAAACCGTTGCTTACATGCATAATTTTACACATTTAAGTGTAAATCGAAACCTTTTAAATTGTGCATAAATATTTTTAACAATTGAATGTGCGTTTTAAATAATGTTAAAAGAGACATTTATATCTCGTTTTCCTTGCCTTGTTGGAGTGTTTTAAGAGACACGAAAAATTGTTATCTAAAAGTCAATATTCTATATAAAATGGTTCACTAATTATTTGTTTTATTTAATTGCCCTTGAGAATGGTTAGCACTTGTTTTAGCGTAACCATATGTGCGGTGGTAGCACGATTAAAAAGTCAGTAGGTCATACTGATTTTGTCAACCGTAATTACCTGTTGGGTAAATTACAGAGAAACCATTGATTGATTTTTCATTTATAGATAAATATCATTGTATGGAAAAATATTGCACTTAATTGTCTGTTGTGAAATACATGTAAATCAAATCACATGAAATCAAAACAAATATAAAATAGAACCTATGTATGTTCGGAATAAATCCGAATGACATGTTTTATCACAACAAAGTCTTTACATCGAGAAAAAACTTTCACATAGGAAAAGATGTACACTTCAGACGTTTGTACGATGTAATGGGTTGTGATCATATTTACGATTTCCCATGGTGTGAACTGGGTATTCTGTTGACTTAAATTCTCTGGGCTTTCGCAGAAAACCTTGAATAATGACGAATGGTGCATGCTATGTCACTTTAATTGTACTTTAATTGTACAAAAAAACACTTATATATATTTACATTAAAGATAAGATAACCTAAAGATAAGAATATGGAAACCGATGGGATACATGCCGATGCCAAGCACTTATCAATATAATTCTCTTTTTGTAAAGAATCCGTTCATACTATAGACATGGTCAAAAATCGGATTACAATCGGGACTATAGTAATTACAACACCTTCACCATGTCCAGGGAAGGTACTTTGAGCCCTGACTTTTCATTTATTATTGACTAATAATGTCATTGTTACAAGGTGGCATACCGATTGCTCTGTCAGTTCTGATAAAAAAATTAACAGTTACATATGGCATGCACATTCACAAATAGACTTTTGTATTTTATTCAACAGCAGCAGAGTCTAATTCAGCATTCATTGCTCTGTTTACGTGTGCCGTCCTGCGGAGAGAACGAGCCCACTGCGTGGGTTCTTTGATATCGGCTATTTTTCTACCAAGAATGCACCTAAAGACGTGCCTGAACACCGGGTGCTTCCAAGCATGGACGAGTGGATTAAGGCAGCTGTTAAGGGTGATAATGGCAACGATGATGGAGCTGGCCTGCTGGTCACCTGGTAGGATCAACGTCAGGATGGACGGAGAAACGCAGAGAAAGAAGAGGATGATGATGATCAACATATTGGTAGTAATCTTGGATTCAAGTTCCCGCTGGCGCTGCACAAATCCTGCATTAAGCAAATTTGGTTTCTCATGTGGTCCTGAGGCCCGTGGCAAGTCAGTAGTCGGTGTGTCAGTAGTGACGTTTACAACAACTGCTTTCTCCTGTATTGACACAACGTTACGCAGATGGCGCTTCACGTGCTTGTATATTTTTACGTAGCACACCACAATGACAATTAGAGAAACCAAGAGCCACATGCCAGATAAGTAAGTGTATGAGTTCCCTTCTGCGTGAGCGCATATGCCTTCGTAATGTCCGAAAGTGGCGATTCCTGTTGCCGCAAAGACTACAGTAACGATAGATATTGCGCCACCTACTCCGAGAAGCATGGCTGCCATGTTCTTCGTTGTGAATAATCGAGTGTAAGCTATTCCTGATTTTGTAATTTTGTAGTAACGGTTGTAAGCAATCAGGGTCAGCGTAGAGACACTGATCCCCAAGAAGACATACATACACACTGCAAGGATGCAACAAACCCAGTCAAAGGCCAATGACCTTTGAACACCAAGGAGAGACATCACTTGAACTGGTAAGAGAAGGCAATTGAGGAGGTCAATGACGGCAAGAGCAACTACGAAAATGTTTGTTGACGTCTGCAGTTGTTGGGACAGAGCGACCGCCATGATTACCAAAATGTTTCCAGGGATCCCCAAAAAAGAAGTCGTAGCAAAGATCCAGGCGGCAATAATACCCTGGACATTTGTTTCAAAGGCGACCACAGAGTCATTACCCGTTGAAGACATCTTCATTAGATGTGGATATCTGATCAGCATAAATCTTTGTGATTTCACAATAAATTTTAGATTCGAAAGAGTAACATCTCGCATCGTTCGAAGGAATCATCATTCCTTTGACAACAGGCATCTAGTGATACGGGTAGAGTAATCTTCATACGGTTCACCGTGACGAAGTTAACTTGTTCACAAAAATGGTGCAGTCACTGGATGAAATGGATACAATAAAAGAATGATAGTAAATGGTTTATCAATAAATTATGTCTAACAGAGATACAACACTAAGTTTATTGTTTCGTTAAAGTCGACACGCGCACAAAACAATACTACTGTACATAATCAAATCTAATTGTGATGTTTAAAGTGCTTGGGCAATAATTTGCTACTATGCATTGCAACCCACCTCTTAATGAATTAATAACATTGAAACTATGGTAGGTTAAAATGCTGGTCACTTTTAGGACAGGAACTATATAGCCCAAACAAATATCACGATTGCACCATTTGTACTTTTGAATTATTCATGGGGCAAGTTCCAACGAGACACAGAAACAATATTTCAGTTGAATCGACATCTATATATACATGTATATTTGATGTCCTTGCACTCAATAAAATATTGACAGAAGATATTACTACTCCGGCCAGGAGATGACTGTAAAAGAGACAGTTGGATATACGAAACTGCTTAGCAACCGAAGAAAATCAGATATTGTTAAAGCTGTCAATTACATGTATAGTTTTTCGTTAAGAATTATTTGTAGCTGTACCGGAAATTTGTTTACCCCGTGAATTCAAAGAATAAGCATTTTGAATACACTCGTTTTGCTATATTAAGTTCGACGACCACAACACAACAAAAATAGAGTAATTAAAATAGCTAATATATTTTGGGGAGTAGGAAAGGTTTTTCCTTTATAGTCTACCCATTATATCCTCCTTTGATTACTAATTCAAAATATGGGTAAAAATATGTGTCCTCGGTTCAGTTACCGATGATAAAATGTATGAAAGTACCCTGCACTGAAGGCTTTTTTCATTTTAAATTCCAAAGGTTTCTTGCTCTGGAATTAATTGTTACTCCACACAGGCCATAATGTACCAGTATGCCTTTACTGTAGCTCTGTATAAATGCCAACTCTAAAATAATTACCTCTCAGGCCATAATAGAGACGACCGCTTTATAAAAGGATAATTTTCATTATTCAGTTTTGATAACTCTGCAGTCGTATCCGATTATGATAATCCCCCTATCCGAGAACGAGTATTTGCGAGTGGTGATACCTAATATATAAAGCTCACGCTTTCAATTTTTACTGATTACATTTGCTGGAAAGGAAATATATGACCATCGATCACTGACTAGTCCTGAACGAAACGTTATGACAATATCTTGTATCATACTCCCATTTAAAACGATGCATATAATAATAATAATTGAATTTAACAGTTTCGCTAGAGTGTATTCATCTTCTTTGTTTTTCCTTTTTTGTTAGCTAGGATATTTGAAATATGAAACATGATAACATAAAACGCTATACATAATCCGTACACTTTAGGCCTCCTAGAATATGTAAATCTATAATGCCCCCCCCCCAAATACTTCATTCCAAAAAACTACTTATCACAATACATTTAAAGTGGGCAGACTGCCCCCCACCCCCCTCCCCCCTCGGTTAAAAAGAAAACACCAACCAAACAAACAAACATAACGATGATTATGACCTACCTCGTACGTCGACGAGTTGGATTGCGACCACCATGGTTGTGACGTGATCACCGATTACCACCACCATGCTTATAAGAGATTCAATATCTATATGTTTCATATTCCAGCAGTTTGGCGATGGTCATGACGGTTGTGCTACTCTATAAGTTCAATACTGGAATGATGTTCACATTTGAGGACACATCGAACAGCAGTGTTTGGAGGGTGTGTTAACACTCCGATTCAGATATCGTAATGACAATCAAAGCCACGCGATTATTACAGAGCTTAAAGCGTTATGGAATTCCGTGATGAAATATCATTAACATATTTTGATTCTAAATTGGCGTTACTATGGATCCACGGCGAGAAGGATAAACATTGGATTTTGTCACCTTGGGTCGAGGCCTACGGTAAAAAGAAGGTTGAGACCTGGTATAAGGGTGAAAATTATTTATGAGCTTTCCCACTCTCTACAATCTTTTAACTTAAGGATATTATTGTAGCAATATCCCATGAAAACAGATTGCTCCATAAAATTTGCTCTCACATTCCAACTGTGTCTTGAAATATTTTAGAACCTTGGACCAACAAATTGTAACGAATCATATAGGCCTATTGTGGCCACAATATTTATCTTATGGCCACATTAAACACAAGAGGCGTGATGGCTTAGTGGTAGAACACCAATTTCCTGTGTTCAAAGCTTAGTCAGAACCCTAGTGCCCTTTGTTAAGGTACTAATCCTCAACCAGTCCCTTAGATAGGACTCATAATCTAAAAACATTGCATTGCTTTCTCTGCAATCAGGGCCCTGTTTCACAAAACTTGTTATAACAACTTACGATAATTTGATATAAGCTACTAAAATCGTTGCATTTGGCTGGTGAGCAAATTTGTCATACAAATTTGACAGTCGTTATTGATAACAAGTTTTATGAAACGGGGCCCCAGGTCAAATAAGCTTAAACAGAATAAGCTTCAACGACTTGTTTCGTTTGAAAAAAAATGGATGCGTTACTAAACAAAACATATTGTGTTCGCTGTTTTATTGATCATTATCAGTAACCACTCATTTAACATGATTGAAGTTTACATTATTGAACGAAACCAACTGTACCATTAGACCATGATTATACTAATATGAATCATATAAAAAAGTGCTTATATTTATCAAAATATGCATGAAATGAATACATACTTCAGTTTGTCATCCTGCCTGCTTGGAATTATTATCAGCCCCTGTTTCAAATGAGATAATATTGCACTATTTTCGAAAGTGCACTCTCTTCTAAAAGTAAGGCTGTTATTGTAAAAGAAATCATAAAGAGCTGAGTTAGTTTAAGGAGAAAGCAATCTAATCGAGACAGGTCGTGTGAATCATGTAAAGAGTCTGTGTTTATTTATAAAAAGCAATAAATGAATGGAGAAGATATCAAATAATATTTTTATTTTAGACGAAAAGGTAAGTTTAAATGAAAATTCTAAGAATCAGGCTGCGTTTTAGGGATCCTTTTTGTTTCAGGCCAGAATCAGCATTCTGATACGCATTTAGACGAAGCATTTTGGGGAAATCCGTTTGGACTGAAACGAATGACTGAAACAAATGATAATGTTACGGATCGAGTTATCACAAAAATGGATTCGTCTTCAAACAATCACATATCATCTCGGCCTGCTGCCTCCGTATAACAGAAATTCCGCAGGTTGATTGACCGTATGGATACTGTATCATATTGAAATCCGGAGAGTAAAATAAGAACAATATTTCTGCTCCTGTGTTAAATTTTGAATGTAATTTCTTTTCTTTTAATCTTTCGCATTATCAAAAATTTGTCGACGTTTAAGCAGTGGCAGTACAAAAAAGAAAATGAACTGTGAATAAGTAGTAAACTCCTTAGACTCCTCCATATTTCACTTATATTCTATCCCAGTCTTTTCAAATATACTGCATGCACGTTTATATAAGATGTATTATATTCCACATACACTCTTAGAAATATTGGGCAAAATTTTACCCAAATTTTACCCAACATGAGGGTCCTTATGTGTCCGACCAACTTTTGGGTAAACTTTACCAATTTCATTGTTATTTTTGACCAATGTTGGGTAAATGCATGCAAAAGTTGAGCAAGATTTAACAAACCTATGCCCAATCTTCATTTACCCAGTGGCATTTACCCAACATTTCTAAGAGTGTACTAAGAATCTTGCTGTTAGATTGGTCAAAAGGTAATTACGTGATAAAGCGTAGTTTTCCCCATCAATCGACCCGAGAATTAGAAAAGTTCGTGACCTTGACGTAATAGTACTTATGTGTTTTGCTGATCTCTTCAGTCCATTATCAGTGATTCTTTATCGAGTTCTACAGGGTGTTCAGACGCTAAAAATCTATACCAAAACGCCACAATTTTCAGATTTTTAGATCCTTAACAGGGATATTTTAGATTTTGCAAAGTATTGTACACCCTATTCGAGGATTGGATCTTATCTGCCCTTATTTTGTTAAAAAGGAAGAGTTAAAGGCAAATATTTGCTTTGGAACCCAGGCTTACAGAATGATGTTTTTATTGAAAGAATAGAAAAGAAGCTCTTTGGATTAATGAAAAAATTTCCAACGGAAGATTTTCAGATGCCGCTTTTGCTAGTTTATAAAGCTAGTATTAGGACCTTTCACAACAGGAACAAATGAAAAGATAGGGAGGAGGTACATAAAAAAACACTCATTCAAATTCAATGATAAACATGGGCCACGAGGATATTCATGTAAACACTTGCAGAACTTGATGATTTGAAAAAAACTGTATATATATATATATATATGCACACAAACTTCAACACTACATTCATGGATCAGTCACCAAAAACCAAATTGACAAGATGGCATAATATATATTTTATGAACAATATTACCCTAAGCCTTTTGAGATGTTTATATTTCTTGGAGTTGTGATAAATTAAAGACAATTGCTACACTTTATTACATAAGATCAATACTATGTATTTCTATTTCAGTAAAATTTGAAACAAATCATTTTGTATACTAGCTACAAGAATCATATATACTCAATTTATGATGAAATAAAAGGAATCATGCTAAGCTCCTGGGCAAATTACACGTTAGGAATGCACTCCTATGGCAGAACTATGTTGAATGATGACAAGAAAATGGTCTGTACCAGGGGTGTCGATCCGTGTTCACGATTGGGCGGCGGGGGGGGGGGGGGATGACCGGCGCGGGGGCGAAGCCAGTGGCGTATCTCGGGATTTTGGCGCCTGCATGGGGCAAAAAATGAAGTTACGCCCCCCCCCCCCCCAGTGCCCAAACTTTTCTACGTTAGCGAGGGAGCAAAGCGACCGAGCAGCAAATTTTTTTTTAAACTCTAAAAACCGGAATTTCTCGTGCATTTTACCCAGGAAATTTTGCAGTTGACTACCGCATTGAGCGGTAGAGAAGCTCGAATTTTATACATTGATAAACGGCTTTCTATTCACTAACTTCTATAATCGGAAGCAAAACTAACGAAAAACCATATAGGCTTGAGGAAAAATCGAGAAATGCAGCAAGGCTACCTACAGTTGAGATTTCTTTCAGAAGTTGAACCTTTGCAAATGCGGTTTTATACATTTTATCCTATATTGGGGGCGCAATATTTAGCAGGAGTCATATGAAATTTAAATGAAAGCAATTACATCTTTATTTTGAACCCTTTAAGCCCTGGGTTCTTAATTATTTTGTCGGGGGGGGGGGGGCAATTGGGGGGGGGGGGGAGAGATGTTTTTAAAATTACGTCGCGGGCCACTGAGTATTACACATACATATAAAGACGTATGGGGCTCACGTCTCAATTGCCCGAATACATGTGTATTAGCTTTCTAGCTTTTCGATTTAGTGAGCAAGCGAAGTTTGCGAGCAAAAAATTGACACTTTAAAATCGTGAAAATCTAATTTCGTCATCAAAATGTGCTAATTTAGATCATCTGAGTTATAAAACTTACAAAGAGACCATTTCACTGCCCGGAAATGAGATGGCGGTGCCCGAGTGCAGGAAAAATTTATATTCTTCGGGGAGAGGGCTTCAGCCCCCACCCCCGCCTCAGATGTTAATGCATACATAACCGAATGGCTCATGTAAGGACAGTTGAACGATTTTAGAATACTCCTCCCGTGTCCTTACTTTTTTTTTTCGTTTCATGTTTGTTTTGTGTTTTTAAACTATATGTACGTGGTAGAACAGGGAACGGATAAATATGATACTGCTTGCGAGGGAGCGAAGCGAGCGAGCAAAAAATTTGATACTTTTATTCATAACAAAATTTAGGATGATATTATATTATGCTTAAAACAAGATTAATATTTTTTCTTACTAGATATTTTTCGCGCGCTTTAAGAACAAGGGCTTTAAGCTATTCAAGAACTATAAAGGCCTACTGGGGCGCGAAATTACAAGATCTTGAAAGAAAATAATTATGCGAGGGAGCAAAGCAACCGAGCTTTAGAAAATTTTCGCATTTCAAACCTTCCAAAACTAGATTTCTAGTGCATTTACCCTGCAGATTCATCTCCCCTTTTTTTCTCTCTCTTCCTTGCGTTTTATTACGCCCCCTCAGGGCACGTGCCCACTGCCCCCTTAGATACGCCACTGAGCAAAGCGAGCGAGCGGGGGAGGGACTTTTTCAAAAATCTGTCTATAAAACTTGCATTTTAGAGCATCCCAAAATGTTTTTTTTAATGAAAAGAAGGTCAAATAAAGTCAAATAACTTAACCAGTTTGTGGACGGCAGAAGGGTAATAAAAAAATCTGTAGGCCACCGTATGTTCGTTCACAAAACCATAGCACAAAACACCAAACCGCGAAAATCTTGCCAAAACCGGGGCGAAAAGCCGCGTAAATACAAAAGTATTTCATGGAATTCAAGTGAAAAAAGCCCAATCCCGCGGAAAATAGACCAAACAGACTACAAATAATGAAGATTCCCGAGATTACTGACCGATTATTAAGCATAAATCGGCAGCTGTTCGTTGGGCTCCTGACCGGCTCCAAAATACTGTCAAATTTAAATTTTCTACCCTTTTCGAGGATCTTTTCTCATCACTCGTGAATTTGATACCATTTTTTCAGAATTTTCCTGTTTATGATACCCTAAACGAGATACCCGGGTTACCCGTCTGGTGTTGAAAAAACAACCCTTTTTACTCGTTTTCATGGACGCGGATGCCGTACAGGCCTCAATGAGAATACCTCCCCCCTCTCCCCCCCCCCCGTGTTTGTCCCATCACCTTCACCAACGGTCATTATTTGCTTACTAACCTTCTATTATTTTCTCAAACAGCAGATTACATGTTTGTTTGGACCATTTTATCTTGTTTGTACTATTTATATTGTTTGTACCATTTATACTGTAAAGTGTGAAATATGAAACAATAAACTGAGACTGAAGTTGAAGTATACAGTAAACGTTACTCTGAAACAGTGTGAACGCGCTTTATACGTGGGACAGGTGAAGCACATCCTGATCTTTCACGGCTACCTCCCCTGCGATGAAAGAAAAAAAAATATGTAACAGCTTTTACCTGCAACGAATGACGCTTCTTGGCGCCTCTGTTCTGTCCCTGGCTTCCTTCCGGCTCTACCTATTGTGCATGTCGGGAGATGTGGGTTGGTCTAGTAGTCAAAACTAGTGAACAAAAAATGTATACTATCAACGACACAACTGAAGCTTTTGCTTTCTTTGGCCGAGGTCGTGTGAATAATTATAATTATTAATTACATTGGAAAAGTGGACCTTTCTGAGGGAGCGAAGCGACCGAGTACGGGTGTCGGGTCAGGGGGTGTACCCTACATGGTATGGGCATGGGCGTATAGTCAGAATTATTTGATAGGGGGTGGGTCAAATGTGAAGCCCGAACATATAATACCACATGTGTAGGATTCCCAATACTGCGCGCGAGCAAATCGAGCGGGAGGAAAATAAAAATATACTTTTAAATGGCAAAATTCTATTGCATTAGTCACCAATAGGTGACATGTAAAGCTATATGCAGGCATCATTCATATTAATAAAGTTTTTAGGAAGTGAAGCGAACGGGGGGGGGGGGGCGCAATTTGCTGTTGTTCTTTTATGGAAAGGTAACCTTAATATCTGGGCGCTATGGCGATAGGGCAGTGACGTGCCGAAAATTGTCATATTTATGGACCTCGCTGCATGAAACATCTCGTTTATAAGGTTTGCGAGCGAGCGAAGCGAGCGAGGAGAAATGCAATTTACTTTGCTATTGCACATTTCAATATAGAAAGTGGACCTAACAAGTATTCAGGTTCAATGGCGATAGGGCAGCGACGTGCCTGAATATTGCAATAACATCCTATATAAAGTTTTAAGCAACGAGGTCCATCAATATATCTCATTTCTAAGATTTGCGAGCGAGCGAAGCTAGCGAAGCGAGCGAAGAAAAATGCACTTTAATATGTTGTTGCTCATGTCAATATAGAAAGTAAGGTAACCATAATTTCTGGGCGCCATGGCGATAAGGCAGACGTGCCCGAAATGGTCATAACATTGAATATTCATGGACATTTTTTATTACAATAACATGCTATGGAAATATTCTCGCTGCCTGAAACTCGTTTCAGAATTTTGTGAATGAGCGAAGCGAGCGACGGAAAACGCTCTTTACCATCTCCCAAATGTTTCCAAAACACCCCAAGTGTTATACTGGGGCATCTTGTTATTTCTGATTATAGTTTCCAAGAAGTCGATGTTTTATGAAATACTCCCATCATGATGGCACTCCGGTTGAACAGGCTGTATTAGAGGGCCATGATTGAAGGGCCTGGATGACTAGACCGGGCCCGCCAGGAGTATTCAACTTGAGAGCGGGAAAATTTTCCATTTTAAAGTGAACAGACACATGAAATATCCCTCTCTCTTTTCCAGTAATACTTTGAATCCTACACAGTGTTAGTATATGTTCGGGCTTCACAAATAACGCTCATGTCATAATACTCTTGGAGGGGTACACCCCCTGACCTGACACCCATACTCGGTCGCTTCGCTCCCTCAGAAAGGTCCAATTTTTCCAATGTTGAACCCCCGCCCCCTCACAAATCCTAGTTACGGGCCTGAGTATGGTTTCTATATTTCACTTTTATATTCCATTACCACAGATTTCATTTGAGTCTTCTCATGCTTGTCACTGCTTATCTTCCCACGTTATCTTTGTATGGTGTTTTAAGCAATCTATCTCCTTGTATTGTCAGGATTTCCTGTCCAATCTAACACTTCTCAAAGATCAAAATACCCTTCATTTTCGTCCTATAGTCTGATAGGAATCAATAATCATCCAAATGTCAGATGTCTAAGAAAGTTTAATAATTAAAAATGTCATTCAACAGTTTCAATGGTCAATCAACTTCATCATATCTCCATTCCATTTTCGTCAGATTTCATTCGAATTCGTCCGACCTGGCAATCAGCTGCAAAATTTATCATCGAATTCATCTTTGCATGGCAAGTGGATTTCAAGAATTGTCCTTCAAATTCGTCACATAGACAAGACCTTACAACGAGCGGGTGACGATTTTGAATAACTCTTTGAACTCTTTCAGTCTTCGATAGCAAAATTAAAAATATATTCCAAAAATGAATGGCCAAAGACGTATGTTGACTAGGCCTTATTATTAAGTTGCAGGACAAAAGCAAATAAAAAAGTGTTCAAATTGACTGGAAACCCGGCTGGAAACCCTATTATCTCACATTAATTTCCACTTTCCTTCCTCTCTCCCCTTTCATGTGACCCCTTGTGCGCCCCTCCCCTATTTAAGCCAGTTGGTATGAAAATTTAAAAAAATTAACCTAAAAATCACTATTCTGATGTCACTTTGGATAATTTTTTTCGCTTTATGATTTCTGCTCGCCAGCTTGGGGGCGATACTACAAACGAATTTGAATAATTCTTTGAATGACGCTTTGAAAAAAAATCGAATCAATGATTAAATGGGGGGGGGGGGGGGGCTAGTTAGTCTTTCCTCTAGTCCTGCCCGATTCAATTTAATGTAATGTTAAATTGACATTAGATTAGACTGAAAAGAGTAAACCCCATAGCGTTGTGAGTTTTAATTAACCAATGAAACTAAAAGTTAGAGAGATTGAATTTTAAAAGAAGTCAAAGTATGAATGTTTTTGTTTCTTTCAGTGTAGCAGGGAGGGATATGCACTATGGTAGTCCTTTTCATTTCAAGGGAGGACCAAATTTTTTTGAAAGGTAGTAGTAAACAGTATCACTATCAATTATCTCTTTCAACTTGTTTCTTTCAGATGCACATGACAGGAAGAACATGCAGACCTACCAAGTGTTTAGTTATACAAGTATAACGTATGAACGTACAACTATTGCCACATCATACTAGTTACTACCAACAACTGGAGATGAAGGATGAAGTGGAAGGTACTAGGATGCCACTTTATTTTCATTTCCCAGACTGACAGGTAGGTAGTTCTAGATTTAGAACTCCAATACAGGAAATAAATATAAACTGGCAACTCCAATTTTTAATGGGAATGGGGGTCGGGGATGTTACTTACATCCCTGACTGAGTGCCAAAATTATAGACAAGTCAAGAATAGACTATACACTTTGACTTAAAGAAGGTTACCCATCACGTCATGTGCCCCCTTATTCTGCCAACAATCATTTGAAATTAATGTAAACTAGGAGCATACAGCAACTTAGAATATGTTCGAGATTCTTGAGGAGTTACAAATTTTAAAGATGGAATGATTAAAGCTTGAGCTTTAGTGTCAAGGATAGATTATCTATAAGTAGATGAATATTACTTTTTCTCCTCTGGTGTAATTTTAAACAAAGAGGGTTTTTAGGGGATCTCAAATGTGTTGACAAATAATTATGTTAGTTCCTTTGAAAGTGTGGTTCAACCCTTTTCAATAATACATGCACGCAAACAAAAAGCAAGTAGCATATTAAAAGGAAACAAATTATGAACTTAAATTCATTTTGAAATATTTTTGAAGAAGGCATTACAGTTTCAGCTAGAATCTGTGAAAGGAACATACTTGTATGTTTTACTCTAGAATTAATGAGGCCCGCATGAATGGAGTATGAATTCTTATGTGATGTATGAACTGTTTCATTTTTTCCAGGATGATGCTTCCCTTCTTCAGTTACAATAGATGATGAAGGCAATTCCCAGTTTGAGTACAGGTAAAGACAAATTCTGAGAGGAAGAAAGAACTACCGACCTGCTGAAGTTTAGAGAGGTAGGCTCAGCTGTATGAATAAGTTTGCTTTTTATACACTCATACAACTGAGGTACTTAAAGGATCTCCTTGGCTCATTCACAAAGATAGATGTCCAATTTTGTGAAAGGGGGCACAAATCTCTTTCTGACAAAAAAAAAAAGGTTATCAGATTATTTCTGGTCCTGCTTTTCTCCAAAATTCTCTAACAAGCATTTTGGGCTCTCTGTCGTTCAAAATTTGCTAACAAGGAAGGAAAGAAAGTTATCAGTTCAAAAGGGGGGGGGGGGGGGGGGCACAATTTTAAAAAGAGTGTACAGTGTACATTTTTCTTTCAGGGGTGGGGGCAAAAATCCGCCACTGTGTTCAATGATTTGAATATCATGTGCTTTCAACGTGATTCATTTCATTCTCATTTCATTCAACATGCATGCATGGAGTTCAACCTGACCTCTTCAACTTTGATGGCGGCTGCAAATCCTTCATATTACCATCCTGAGTGTCTGAAGTTATTGTAAAAAGCACATTTAAGGGAAAAGGGTACTGCATCTAAAGCCTTTCACATGTGGCACCTTCACAGCCAATTCTTTCATGTAGATGTATTATAGCTCATTATTGAAATGGCATAGGGACATTGTAGGGCCCCTAATATTTATAATGAAGTGACTGCCAGGCCCAGTGGGGTTATGCTTTGATCCATTATGCATCTCAACAGATTAAAAAACAACTTATCCAATGAACTGATCGTATGATGATTGAAATTATGACTTTTGGAAAGTCTGTACTATCAAATACTGTTTATATGACATAAAACTATTTAAATAGATCTGTGTAAGTTCAGAGTAAAACAATCAGTATTGATAAATTGCAATACATTTAGGTAAGTAATCATTAGTTTGGGGTTCATAATTATAGAGAGCTTTTACAAGAATATACTGTGATTTTATATATATGATTAACATAATCATCTGTCATTTTCTAGTCGAATATGCCCTTGGTATGTTTTTCTTTGTTTTCATCATTCTATCTTTCTATCTTTCATTCTATTCTTGTTTTTCTTTGTTTTCATCATCCTATCGTCTTTTCTTTCTTTAGATTTCTTATGTTTTTCTTTGTTTTATCATTCTATCATTTTCTGTTCAATCTCTCCCTGTTTTCCTTTGTTTTTATCATTCCGTCATTTCATCTTTCTATCTTTCCTTGTTTTCATCATTCTGTCGTTTTATCTTTCTGTCTTTCTTTGTTTTCTTTTGTCTTTCTTTACTTTTAGTCATTCTATCATTTTCCCTTTCTATTTGTTCTTTCTATCCATCATTCTATCGTTTTTCTCTTTCTATTTTTCTTTGTTTTCTTTTGTCTTTATTTTTAGTCATTCTCTCATTTTCCCTTTCTATTTGTTCTTTCTTTTCATCATTCAATCATTTCCTCTTTTTATCTTTGTTTTCTTTTGTCTTTATTTTTAGTCATTCTACCATTTTCCCTTTCTATCTGTTCTTTCTTTTCATCATTCTATCATTTCCTCTTCCATCTTTCCTTGTGTTTTCTTTCTATCAATGGCCTGTACTTATAGGACAATCAAGGAAAATCACACGAGATTTCCCGTGCAACACACACACTCACTTCCGTACGCTTTAGGATCGCTTGCGTTCACATTGCCACGTTGGAGCGGTCTAAGAACCGTTCCTCAAGACCACCTCGCGAGGTGGTCTTTTGGAGCGCTCCAGAAGAACGCTTCCTGGACCACTTGAGCATTCACACTCACCCGGGAACCGCTCCTGAGGAACCGTTCTTAGAGCGCTCTAACGAAGTGAGTATGAAAGGGCTCTTTGAGAGAGAGAGAGAGAGAGAGCTGGTCAATCTTCCCGGGGGGGGGGGGGGGCAGAGTTAAATTCCAAGTTTGCTTCAAAATATCAACATGAAAAAAGGAGAATACAGTCAACCTCGCCCAAGTCGATCATGACGGGACTGAGTGAAATGCGTCGACATAGGCGATTTTCGATTTGTGCGGAAGTCGAAGAAAATCCGACTTACTCGTGTAATTATATAACACGGGGACGCCGCGGCGCAGACTGTGGCTGGCGGCCCGGAGGATTGATCGATTGGGAGTTCTCATCACATAATGTACCATGATTTATAGTGTGCCGACATCGAGAAGATAAGAACATACATGTACTGTACCTTTCATGTACCCAGTATATTACTTCACACTCCTGTTACAAGTTGGACAATATAGAATAAAACAAGACACGTCCAGTGATTAATTTCAATGTATCAAATCCTCCCTTACATCCCTTTATATGCACATGGATCGCGCCAGAGATCGCGCCAGCAAGTCAGGGAATTTTTGTAAACAAAATCGGCGTGTGGCAGTTTCGACAATGATTGATTTCACATCGCTGTCTAGTTCGACTTGTGCGGTGTAAATTTAATTTTTTTTCATGGTATTGTTCTGAGAATTTGTTCAATTTAGGCGAGTATTCGACCTACAAAAATCGACTTGTACGAAGGATTAACACACGTAAGTCTATGAGGAAAAATTGGGACTTTTTATTTTCATCGACTAGAGCGACTCTTCGACACATGCGACGTCGACTTAAGCGAGGTTGAGTGTAATTATATTTTCTAAATTACTGCCAGAAGTTCCCACGTATGGATTTGTTTCTTTTGATACAGCTTGACCAAGTTGATTTCATATTTGTTTCCAAACAGTGAATTGATATGTATGGTACGTAGCTTGCTTACTGTTTATCATTTCAATATTGATTTAGATGAAAATTGATTATTATAATTATATTGGAAATGGAAGTCACTGATTCGCCAATGCTGCTGGGTCCTCATTATCCAAATGATGAATACATTAAAATACATGAATAAATTTAGTTTACATAACCTCTCTCAATGCACGTGCTCGACGCTGACTCGCGTTTTTGTTTCTGTTGCGTGAAAGTATGTGCGGATGTTGGGAGCATCTTGGAAAATGAATAATTCATAGTATGTTAATGGGGCTTCGGGCGCGTTCAAATCGTGTTTAAACGTCCCTGTCAAAATGGCGGAGCTTTAGGGGCCTGGGTAAAATCAAACTGGTGCGTGCATCGTGGTGCGTACAAAATTACAGCATATAAAGTTCAATTGTACTCGGTACAAATGACCTTCATCTGCAATGCGCAAATTGTAATTACGAACCGGCTTATTGATTGACCTTGGCCCTCGTGCATAAAAACATTCAACGCAACTTGAATTTCAACCAATCAGGATCGCGTATTTTGGACTTGCGTTTAATTATCTGAGTTGAGTTTAATCGCAACTTTTTATGCAAGAGGGCCCTTGTTTAATAATATTTGCGTTTCATACAGTGAGTAAGAGCAGTGGTCCCTTATCGTCTAGACACACGCTACGTCACAGGTGTGTGATAATCATCCCAAGACCTGCATAATAATACGCATTCTCTCGATATACATAACAGTGATGCACAAAACTCATCCAGTGACATGGTTATAAAGGGCTTTATTTTGTTCAAATAAAATCGTTTTAAAACGGATGATTATTTAAAATATTTTTTGCTATGTTTATTATTTTTCTATCTTTTCTATCCGTGTATCTTTTGATTGGTTAAAGTCAGATGGAAAACGAATATAATTTTTGATCAAATATTGATTTCAAAAGATCCCTCATTTTGGGGGGTAAAACTTGTAGCTTTATTCTAGGAGACTTTTTTTCTAGTCGCACTCTAGCCCCAATTTACTCTCCTTTATCGTGATGATGTTTCTCCCCATTACAGTCCCTTTATTTTCCGCTTTTTCCCCTTCTGAATCCGAACCAGCCGATGACAACTGTTACACTGCTTCCATACTTGGTCATCAGATGGCGTCCTGCATACTTTGTCATCAGATGGCGTCCTGTATTTTAGCCTCATCGTGGGCTTTGAGTCAACTCCCTGTCTCGGCGGTCCCTGTCTCGGCGGGAAGGCTTTGCACATTAGGATGATGGACACGAGGACAAGAAAGGTTACGGCAAGCACGATGGCGCCAAGGTCGATGTAATCATACGTGGTCCATTCATCGTCGAGGAATTCTGTCGAGAAAGATCGACCACAACACGACGAATAAGATTTTTTCATTTTCAATGGAAAAAAATGGTAATATTCCCCTTTTGTTTGAAGCTGTCGGCCTACAGTATATACAGGGGCGTCGCTAGAACATTTTGAATTGGAGGGGGGGGGGGGGGGTGATACCCAAATCTGCCGACAGATATTTAGGGTGTGACATTCAAATTTTCCGACAAAAATGCTAATGCCTAATGTCCCCCTCTCACAAACAATAAAAGAAAATCGCACATGAAGAGATCTTGATCATACAGGCCCATTTTCGCAAGGAGGGGGTTAACGCCTTCTGCCCAAATATCAACTTTTCAATTTCTAAATGTTCTCAAGCGAGCGAAGAGAACGAGCAAATTAAAAAAAAAAACTTTTCATAGTGAAAATGTACAGAAGTTACATACACAAGTTACATATTATTATCTGGGAAGCTTACTTCCCAAATATTTGGATATTCTAGCGCCTTGCTGCCCGAATATGAATATCTGAGCGAGCGAAGTGAGCGAAAATTTGTTAAACTTTTCGTAGTGAAAATGTACAGAAGTTACATACTGTACATATAATATTACTATCTGGAAACCTGCAGCCCATTGCCGAAGGGGGATGCCTTTTTCCCGCATACTAAAATTCCAGTGTTCTTGCGAGCGAGCGAAGCGAGCAAAAAATCTGCCAGTGTTTCCTTTTTCTTTCCTTCCCTTTTCTCTTCCTTCTTTTCTTTCTTTTTTTCTTTGTTTTCCTTTCCTTTCCCTGTTCTTTTTTCTTTTCTTTTACCTTTTTTCCTTCTTCTTTCTCTTTTCTCTTTTTCCTTTTCTCTTTCCTCTTCCGTCTCCCCCTCCTTTTCTTTTTTTTTTGCCGACAGGGTGGGGCATTTCCTGATAAAAATTTTGAGTGGGGGTGGGGGGCCTGACACCCCCCCCCTCTAGCGACACCCCTGAGTATATAAGGTCAATTGACTCTGTATGAATAGATATCATTGTAAAATTGCCACAGATTTTCTTTTGTAGGATAATCGGGGAATGCACCGTACCAGTTCTTGATACATAATAATTATGTCCGATTCAATCTATATGATATCGTTTACTCTCTTTTCACATGCAAACATTGTTAACGTATAAAACCATTGCCAGCAATGCGCTTATGTGAAATGGCGATTTAAGCAAATTATATTTATAGGCCTATTCTTGTTGTGAATTCCTGTTTGCAAATAAGCCAGCTCGTAATTAGTAGGCCTACATGCTACAAATGACCCGGAAGTGACCCCAAAAGCCAGTACGTAATTACAATTTGCGCATGTCCAGATAAAGGTCATTTGTACAGTTGAACTTTCTCTGCATACGGTTGTGTGTAAGTGTTTAAAGTAGATATTCAAAGAAAATCACAAATATGGCAATTAATGTATCACTAGAAACTGGGAAGCTTACAGATGGCAATCGTATAAGTTTTATGTCAACTGCGTATCTGGTGATTATAAAAACAACACAAATAAAAGCTCTTCTCAGCATCTGGAATATCCGAGGATTCGCCAGAAATATAGCCATGTTTTGAAGTCGTCACACTAGGGATCGATCCTGCTTAAGCAAACGACGTCCTATAATGAATGAACGTAATTGCAATGCAATTATTTATCAAATTATAAAGAGTTTGGTGTATTTAAACATGACCTTATTTCACACCATTATAAAGGGAAAGTGAAACTGATTCTGATAGCTAAAACCGTTTGATTGTAAATACATAGGAGAAGGGTCAATGATCAATGAAATAAACCCCACTTTCAAATTGAAAAGCCCTCCGAATAATAGCAGGATGGTATTCGTTCCCTCTTGAAACGCCGAACATGCCCCGGTGCAAGCAGCTGAAAATACAATGGCGTCTTATTTTGTTTACAAGTGACTGATTCCTTTATTTTTTTAACTCTGCATTTTTCATCAAAATAATACCATACACGAAGTTAAGAGTGAGGCAACAGACTAACATTAACACTGACGCTAGTGAAAGTAGAACACTCAAGAAAATCACAAATATGGCAATTAATGTATCACTAGAAATTGGGAAGCTTACAGATGGCAATCGTATAAGTTTTATGTCAACTGCGTATATGATGATTATAAAAACAACATAAATAAAAGCTCTTCTCAGCATGTGGAATATCCGAGGATTCGCCAGAAACATAGCGATGTTTTGATGTCGTCATACGAGGGATCGATCCTGCTTAAGCAGACGACGTCCTATAATGAATGAACGTAATTGCAATGCAATTATTTATCAAATTATAAAGAGTTTGGTACATTTAAACATGACTTTATTTCACACCATTCGAAAAGGGAAAGTGAACTGATTCTGATAACTAAAACCGTTTGATTGTAAATACACAGGAGAAGGGTCAATGATCAATGAAATAAACCCCATTTTCAAATTGAAAAGCCCTGCGAATAATAGCTGGATGGTATTCGTTCCCTCTTGAAACGCCGAACATGCCGCGGTGCAAGCAGCTGAAAATACAATGGCGTCTTATTTTGTTTACAAGTGACTGATTCCTTTATTTTTTTAACGCTGCATTTTTCATCAAAATAATACCATACACGAAGTTAAGAGTGAGGCAACAGACTAACATTAAGACTGACGCTAGTGAAGGAAGAGAAATAAGTGAAGAGGAGATGAAAAATAGGCTCTGAAAAATGTGTAAGATGTTATGGGACATCGTCTGCTTAGACAGGACTGGTCCAGGGTGTGTCGTCACATATCTCAGCAGCGTTCGAGGAGCTCTTCAGCTGCTATATCGGGGGCTGTATTTTACCGTTTTATAATTGATAATAATCATTACTTCAAATGTTTCCAAGCGTTGAATTTGGATAACCTTGTTTAATTTATGCCATCTATGCAATAATAAGTATTAAGCCAATATTTAAAATCATTAACGTTCTACTTTAAGTGGTGGAATATTACCAGTAACATTTTCGGTAGGCAAGTTCCCCACATATAAGGTGGCAAAACATTTCCTCAATCCACAAGACATGACAAAATATTTTTAGCGAGTTTAGCCTTATTGCATGTTCAGGAAAGTGGTTCAAATGTTTCTCACTTTTCGTCGGAATGTAAGAAATGTAGCCCTAAAAGTTTTACGAAAAAGTTCATGTTTAGTAAGGTAAAAAAAAAAATGATAATTTCCAATAAGAACAATTAAAATTCTGTTTGTGCACTGTAAAAAGTTTTGCGGTTTTTCTCAGGGAAATTTCCTGGCCATCAGGATGCCGGGAATGCCCGTTTTCCACAGAAGATTGACCGCGGTTTAAATTAAACCGGAGTTCACAATACATGAGCAAATGTTTTTTTTAACAGTGTTTTATGTCGGGCGATTGTAAATATCTGCTGATTTCCGGTAAACCAACAAAATTGATGTTGTTTTACAGCAAAAAGTCTGTAAAACTGAAATAACGGCAATAACTTGTAATTTCAAAGGCCAAAAAACCTGTCGTAGTGGTTAATTTTTACAGTGTACCGCAGCGTGACTCATACTATATATATTGTTTTTCGCTACCCATACAAATCTATGCATCCCAGCACCTTTTCGACCAGATTGTCAGCGTCATATAATGACAGCAGTAAATTAGATAAATATTAACGAATTAGTAGTCTTATACTCTTATTGATCATCAGATCATGGCGTCGAAAGAACTTACTTGACTTTGCTAGATTCAGTTCTTCACATCGCGTTCTCTTTCTAGATAAATCTGGCCAGGGCGCCCCCAATGTCCAATCTGCAATCCAGCCTTGTGCTGAAATAATCAATTTACAGCAAAAAACAAATCTACATACCATTTTCGTGATTTACTATAAAAAAGAAAAAAAAAAGAAAAAAAGGGAATCTCTCAGCGTTGCGCCCAAACAGTATTTGTGTTAAGGCTATAATGATTGAGCTGAGGACGTAAACAGGCGACTACCGATTTAATGGTAAGAAGGAATCGTACCACCCCCCCCCCCAAAAAAAAATAAAAAATAAAACAAAATGACAGTCATTTATGGGTAACCCAATCGAAAGGTGAAAAGAAAAAAAAGGAGCGAAAAAACATCAACAAGCAAAAAACGAAAAAGGAGAAGATAAGGAGGGAGGGAGACCGAATACAGTGAAAAGGGAAAGGGAAATATCCTTCCCTCATTCGGTGGGCCTTGTTCTCTGACAATCATTCAATCCACCCTAAAGTTCCAGCCCCCTCAAAAAAAAAAATGTACACTCCCGCCCCCTCACACGTAATTTGATGGATTTCAAGACGGATTAGATGTACTGCGTTACTTAATTTAATGATCATTTTTGGTATCTTGTCCCTTTTCTTCATAAAACAGATAATACGCAAATATGGAGTAAAATAAAAGATGGATTCAGGGGAAATACGGGTGGGGAGGATCAACAGAAGGGAAAAGAAGAGGGGATTTGATAGAATCAAAGGTGACGAGAACATAATTCGAAAAAATAACGGAAGAAAACCCTTCATAAATCTTAATATTGTTCAATGTCATAACTTCGACCGCTTCTGAACCACGTAGGCCTAATATTGCACTATCAAACGAAAAGAAAAAAAAATGTCAGAATTGTAACCCCAAAGCAATAATATTCATTCTTTAGCAGTCAAGGACGTAAGTCTTTATTATACTCCTTTCAGAACCAACCCAGTCTCACACTTAAATAGATGAATAGAGTCATAGTACAAATCACCGTTAATATGACACTCTTGGTCAATTTAAGGGACATTTATAATGGCGCCATCTACGTTTGCAATCGTGCGCCTGTAATCCAGCTACCAGTGGCAGTTATAAACTGATTCAGCGGACCCAGGTTCAAGACTGAGTCACATCTTTCGGATGGTGACGTTAAAGGTCGGTCCCAGACGTAAATAATCATATCTGATTGATAAACGTCTGTAAAAACCCAATTACACACACACACCCAAGAAAGCTGAATCGATCATTATACAAATGATGCACAGGTCTGAGTGTGTCGGTAGGAATTGTGTGCATAAGGTAACTATGGAATGTTTAACCCACGAGGCGCAGCCGAGTGGGTTTAGACCAGTTTCCATAGTTACCGCATGCACACTATTCCTACCGACACACGAAAAAACATGTGCATCATCTGTTTTATAGAACGGTAGACAAATTTTTGCCAAAAATTCATTTTTTTTTTCAATCATTACCAGTGCATGGCAAATTTACCGGACGCATGGCAAATTTACCGGACGCATGAAAAATTTATCGGACGCATGAAAAATTTACCGGATGCATGATAAAGAAAAAACCCTTATACAAGGCCATGCTACAGGCTTGAACTGGTAAATCACTTTTATGCATCATAAATAGATTTTATGAATTTAATAAGTTCCATAGAGAACTGAAAATCTGGCTATTTTAGGTTAAATTTCAGAATTTCATTTTTCTACAAGTGTTAGAGTCTTGACCCTAAGGCTAAGCTAACTAATGTCAACTTTATTTTTTTTAAATTTAGATCCGAGTAAAATAAGAATCCACCACTACAGTCAACAACTAGGCTAAGTTAGATCTAAAGGTAATCCCTATTTTACATGAAATGAATTAACTTTATCAATCAATTTGAAGAATTCTTACAAAGATTCTGAGAACATCAAGTGAAAGTCTTGCCGTCAATTTCACTTTTCAGTCAGGCCAGTCAGTGTCGCTGCATAGTGAATGTAACCGATGCGAATGTATGCAGCGTACAGCCTGTGACTGTAACGCAGCAGTGGCACTGCACTGCACTACACTGTGTGATGTGAGCGAGATGTGTTAATTTAACGTTGAATATTTTCATTCTATCGCTGTATCTGGGTTTTTTTTTGGTTTTAATCAGGTAAATTTAATCGGATAAAATTGGGCTTACCATCAAAATCCGAAGTCAACAAACATTAACATCTAATCTTGTCTATTTCTTGCAATTCTCTGTCTGTAAACAGTCACATATCGTAGCTCTCTCGCACTCGCATTTTAGAAGGATATCGTTTTGATCTCGATATCGATAGTGCATATCGCGGCTTAATTCATGCATCCAGTACAAATTGATCAATGCCTCTCAGCCAATCAGATTGCAGGGATTTCTCCATTTTTTTTTTTGCATTTAAAATATGTCTTGTATTTCAAGGTTATTTCATGGAAATGTGTAAAACAGTGGCGTTATCGTGAAATAAATCGCCCCTCATTCACTCCTCAGAGTTTCGGTTTATTCCGTACAACGCTTTAGTGACTTCATTACACCTCAACTCTGCCGAAACCAATATCACGATTGCAAACGTAGATGGCGCCAATATAAATGTCCCTTAAATTGACCAGGAGTGTCATATTAAGGGTGATTGGTACTATGACCTAGCTCTTCGTCTATTTAAGTATGAGACTGGGTTGTTCAAAACAGTTTACCCGCTTAACTTCACCGGTGAAAACCTTCAAAGTTTACGAGCACGAATTCCTGCGGTTACGCGGGGAGGTACAGGAGCACCATTCAGACCGACCTCACTTACCCGGTGAAGTTGCCATTGGTTACGAATTCCATGTTCGCTCGGCCGGAAGTCGGGTCTTTCAGAGCGCGCGTGTTTGTGTAATTCGCGCGGAGTTTTTAAAATGAAAGTCGCCGTCGGTGTAGAAAAGTATGGCGTCGACGTCGTGTGCTGCACCGATTGCAAACTCGTAAAGAGTATTATGACAATTGTAAAAGTTAAAAATAAAAGAATAAAAATCCTCATCAAATCATTAAAATCAGATAAGTATTAACATATTTCCTGTGCAGTTAGTGTTCATTTTCAGGATAATATGAATTATAAATATTATTACAAAATAACAGTTACACACAGACGAAGGGCCATCAGTTTATGTTATGCTGCTGCGAAGGGCGAACTGGCCTTAGCGCGCGTAATCTCGGCGACAGGTCGAAGTGATAATTGACCTCTGACGTATTTCACCGGTGAAGTTCTCCGCTTCGGTTTCAGACCAACCACTCGCCCGCTTAACTCTCTTCACCCGCTTAACTTCTCCACCTCACGAGGTGGTGAAGTTAACCGGTGAAGTTAAGCGGGTGACTTCTCCGGTGTCCCTTTCAAACCAAAACTTTCACCATGTAACGGGTAACTTAAGCGGGTGAATGCTTCATTTGAAAGGGGTATCAGTTACAGGAATCATGGAATAAAGTGTGAATACATGTTGCCCAATGCGAGCAGTGGCGTAGTGCGGTTTTTTCAATTATTGAGGCGGTACTGGAATCGGGGGGGGGGGGGAACTTGTTATATTACTCTCACCTAACTGAAATAAAGTACTTATTACTTCTTCTTCTTGGTTGGAAAATTGCCACGGGGCAAATTCGCCCTTGCCCAGTTCAAACAAGCCAGTTCCCAGCAAATTGTGGCTTCGGATTCTGTTCTTGAGGAAGGGAAGATTTATTTGATGTCATCTCACCACCTCGCGCAAGACCGATATCTTTTCTCAAACAAACATTTTTGACAGTGATATATAAGATGACCTTCGGCAAAAGGCGGGTCAAATACATTACATCGATTGGATTTGCAGTTTAATTTTGTTCTGCTCCATTACATCCGAAAACGTCGAAATTACGAGCAAGCGACAAACACATCAATCACGAACCGTGTATTTCACATATCGTTGCCTTCGACCTGGATGCGATCTGTATTTCTATTTTTTTCTCACAACTTACCGGCTTTACACGAGCTAGTCATTAACTCAATTAAGAATGACAGAAATCCCATAACTCGAGTCGTGAATGAATATTATTTCTTCTCATTATATTTAAGACGTTTCTTCGGCTGACTTAGCCCGTCTTGTCGTGGGATCGATGGAGTTTTCGCTGTAATGGACTTCAGGCAGACTTGATGCATAGATCTGGACCGTGTCTTTATTTTATGTATTTTGGAGCCTGCCGTATTTGCATGGTAACGAGTTAGCTCGGTCATTGCGCATTGCCTATGATGTCATAAAAGAGACGCGCGTTTGGGGGAGTTGGGGGTGGGGGGGGGGGGGGGGGGGTAATATGTGCGCGTATTTCACAACCTGCAATAATCATTATGACGTCATCATGCTGGTATTTAATATCCGCGAAGTATGCATGATGGCTTTGTAATTATTTGGCTCTTATGCATGTTTGTTCTATTAAAGTTTGTTTATTGATTCATTTTTGTATATGACCGTTTACGAGGCTTGAGCTAAAAATTAATAGTTAAGCTGCATCAAACTTTGTACACTGATAGTGATATGGAAGCAGTCTATGTAATTCCATTATATGATTATTTTGATATTAATCAACGTAGAAATATACTGCATCGTTCTTCCACATATAAATCCCTTGCCAAGTTGCCATATTTATCCCATCTGAACGGACATACCATCCCTTCATCTTTCTGCATTTACGCCCATCCCCCTTCTTTCCTGTTCTCTCTGTCCAATTAAGGCTAGAAAGCTAGTTGCTGGCTTCGTTAGGGCTTAAACAATCGGAAATCGATCACCTGATCATTGAACCAAGGGAAGTACAGAATGAAGAATCAGAGAAAGAGAGGGAGAGAGAAAGAAAGAAAGCGAGAGAGAAACGAGATAGAGAGAGATGGGGTATATTACAGAAAGGGAGAGAGAGAGACATACAGAGAGAGAGAGAGAGACAGAGAGATAGGGAGAGAGAAAAAAATAATGGTGTGAGTTATAAAAATTATAGATTTTATAAACTCATGTATATAGAATCGCACTGCAGGACACACAAGTACCGTATAAAAACGTGCTATTGCTACTTTTTAGTGTACTAACACAACACATATAGAATACTTCTCTATGTGCTTAATGTTATGGTTCAATTAAATCCAATTCTGTAGAATTTGTAAATATATAATCATTATTTTTTAAACTATTGATGCTTGAGCAGAATCATGAATAATGCACCGCATTAAAGGACACCTTAATTATAGAAATGTGATTATAAGCTTTTCTAATATTCGCATAACTTGTATACATTTTCTCTCTTATTGAGATTGTTGATATTTTTAATGGGTCATCAAAGAGGTAGCCTTGATTTATGACCCCTCCCAAACAACAGGGGAGCGTTTCATCAAGTGTTTTGTCAGTGATTTTTACCGACAACTGTTATAAGCTACTGAAATCCTTGCATCTGATTGGCTGAGAGCCAATTTGTCGGTAAAAATCACTGACAAAACATTTGATGAAACGCTCCCCAGTTTTCAGTTCTTCCCTTGTGAAGTTTCTAACATTCAATTTACGTCCACTACCCATGCTAGAATCCAAACACAACCTTTAATAATTATATTCCTCTCCTTTCAGCAGCTTAACGCTGACCATGACCTTCACGCATTGCGAAAAGATTTAGATATTCATTCTGTAAATAGACAGGCAATCCAACCATTGTAAAAAGCTTATTTGTGTGATAGGAAATAAATATAGAAAAACTGTTACTTCGTAAGACGATTATTCATGAAGTAGTCTGGCAGAATTATTGTTACCGACACCGGAAAGGTGACGGCATTCACAAGCGTGAAATGGAAAGTGTAAATCAGAAGACAACAATTCCAATAGCGATGCACTAGCGAAAAGTATTACAGGTAGTTTATTCCATGATGTTGATGCGTTGTTATGGTAACGCCGTCATCGTCCTTAATTCGCGATTGGAAGAAAGTGCAGCTTATATCGAGATGCCTCCAGAACGAAAGCAGCGAAAGAGAGACAGAAAGAAATAAGTCCACTCGAGATATACGCCAGCGCGCTTCAACGTTCTTGGCGCGCGAAACAAGCAAGCAGGAATTGGTTGACAGAGCTTACGGCGTCGTCTGGCGAGGCTTCAGACGCCACGAGAACTCAACAACAGTTGCATCGCTTTTATTTCTAATTCTAAGATTTTACCACGTTGTCAAGCTTGGGTTTTTAACTACCTATCCGTGAGTGCTTGGAAGAAGATAGCAACCCATGCCCTTTTTCGGGAAATCTGGTTTTGTACAATCAATTTATAATTTTCAACAAGGAAGTATTTTCCATTTTATTTTTTAACGGCTGGATAGGTTAGTAGAGTATAACTTGTGGTGAGTAGTCATCTCCTTATTATTAATTTCCAGTGCTAATCACTGACATTGACTTGATAGTAATTTATGAGAAGCATTACGAGTTTTAATGATCTATTCTTTTTGTGCTGTAAATCAAAACATATAAAGGAACTTATTTTTTGATACTCATTTGCGTTCGAAGTTATGCGTAAAGCTATAAAATGACTGAACATGTAAATGGCACACATCTCTTTAAATTAAAAATTGTCTTTTTGATGCCACTGTAAATATTTTACTCAATTAGAAATTGTTGATCAGATTAACAAATTTAATTGTTATTGTGGCCTCGAATTGGACATGAAAATTAAGTCTAACTCGAAATATTGACAAATTATTAATTGGGTGATTTTGATAAAAGTCTGATGCTTTGCTTTTTACCTATGACATTGATTGGAATTGAATTTTTAAGGCATATGTATAGTGCTATAGTGACACTGATAACTATATAAGTGAAGTAGATATCAACTATTTACCAACCTTCGCGGACATGATCATCACGGCTTTCAAAATCAGAGTGAAATCGAGCGAGAAATTCCCTCAGTCACGAAATTAATTTCATGCATTAGCAAGCAAATTCCTAAAAACGTCTGCTTTGACATGAACATAGTAATTTCCAAATTTGATTATCACTTAATGGATTTAAAGATAACGTCAACGACATTTATAATTTCATGCAAAGTGGACTAATGTTGCCTGAAATTATTATGGACGTAGGCTAACTTTTCATGCAAAGTTGACTAACTGCGAATATGTTCTCAACCTTCGTCTTTGTGGGCAAATATTTTTTTTTTTCTGTCACTGCGGAGGTATTTTGTAAGGAAAATGAATGAACAATCATTTAGCTGATGGCTTTGTAAGTGGTTAAAACAATTGGCTTAAAAGAGGGCCTTGCACAAACAACTACAAGAAGGACATTGACGTCGATAAAGTACAGACATGATCGAGAACTGAAATATCGAATCGTTAATAAAAGGCTTGTGAGCACCCGTGTACAATTGATGGTGTAAATCGAAACAAAATGTGATGAACAGAGCTTCGATTACAACCTATTCTACAAATCAAAAGCAAATAATAGTGGAGTAAGAAATATTCTTCTTTGCAAAGATATACCAATTGATTACCTAACGCATGTTGTCATTACAGACAATTTAAAAGGGAATTTTTAACTTAAAAAGTAAACATGGTAAATAAAGTTAAATACGTTCAACATCCAGTATACATGTACATTCAAACGTGTGCGTTCACTATTTTACTAAATTTTAATTTAACTGAATATTTGAAACAGACAATTGATGCTGATTGGACAAATTAAGAATATGAATATTTGAGTGCAAAATTTAGAATAAGTGGGAATAAATGGTAGGCTTCTGCTTATAATTCTTACTGAAGTGTTTAAATTTGAAAAAGGAGAATTCTTTATTGTGTTGAATTTGAAAGCAATCCCAAAATAAACTAAACATTTGTTAAATAAGCCTCTCCTTTATATCAATAGAATCACATAATTTGTGATAGTATTGTTATATACATGTAGCTCTGTCATTTTTGTTTTCATTAAAAAAAAATGTTCTGGCTCTTGATTGATATCAAGCCATAATGTGTAAACTCGGAAAACTGCACGCTTTATGTTTCTATAGACTCGAAATATCCGGAAAGCCATGTTCATAACTCATAAGGATAATTATGAGCGAATTGAAGTTATAGTCAGTTATATATTAGAACTTGAAAAAATGTCATAATTACAAATGATATGACTGTAACAATAGAGCCATATGACTATTAGTTATGTTGATTTTGCTTAATTTCATTTGATATATTCATAGATATCATTATTCATAATTCCCGGTTGATATTATCCAAAGTGTGATTATATCAAGGCAGAAATAAAAATTGTCATCGTGAGCTAATAAAACCTTCACGAATACACCATAAGCAGGGCGTTATTCAAATATTTCATGTAACACCGTGATGTATTTCGGTTTTTAAAAGGGAGAGAAACGGGGAAGAACTGTGATACTATTACTACTACTACTACTACTACTACTACTACTACTACTACTACTACTACTACTATACTACTACTACTACTATACTACTACTACTATACTACTACTGCAGCTGCTGCTGCTATTGCTATAGCTATACTGCTGCTGCTGCTACTCCTATACTCTTTCTCCTCCTGATACTACTGCTGCATGCTAATGCTGCTGCTACTGCTACTCCTATACTCCTATTCCTACTAATATGATAAAAAATTATAAAACTTGTGATAAAGCTATAACAGTAACATAAATCACAAACTTGTGTACAGCTCGTGTAATACAGCCAACGACAAGTGTATCTGCGTATGCCTTAATATAGACATTCAGGAAATAACAACACATGTATCTCTGATCTAAGCCTATACACTTCAGACTCTCAAGTGTGTTAATTGGTAAACTGATACATTCGCATAACTGTGGACATACAAGAGACATATCTCTGTATTGTGTCGAATTTCCTATAAGGTCATATTTAATGTTATTTTCATCTGGTAAGAAATAAATCCAAACGGAAATTTGTATCTTTTTTTCATTTACTCATACAGGCATGAATACACTTAATATCATTATGTGTAAGCAGGACGGAAGGGGGGGGGGGGGTGCTAAATGCAATCCTTAATTTGATACACATGCCGGAACATTTCTAAATCCGGAATTAAAAGAAATAATATTTATGTATAGATGAGAACGTTATTATGACTCTGTGCAAAAGACATATCTTCCTATTCTATATCACTTTTATTTTCAAATTTAGGATAGGTACAAATCTAAAAGGATGAATATTCACAATAAATGATGCCTAAAATCAGCGTAGATCATAATAATAATAATAATAATTAAACATTGTTATATAGCGCATAACACATAGGCAAAATTGCATGTCTCTATGCACTTTAAGAATAGAAAACGAGAAGTTTGTACAAGAAAAGGAAAAATGCACTTGGTTCATGTTTCTGATTACTCATAAGTGGTAAAAAATACGTTTTCAAGGTACTGATGATGGTGTCATAGGGTCCTATAATTTTTAGTTGTTCTGGCAATTTGTTCCACAAAAAAGTGGCTGCGTATGAGAAAGACCTTTCCCCGTATGACTTTGTCATGGTTTGTGGAACACAAAGCAGAGGCTTTGCACTGCAGTGTGATTGAAGATTTTAATGCTTACTCGTCTGTATACTTCGATTCCTTAAAGCGTAATATTTAACTTTTTTGGGAGAAATAAAGGCGATTAAATTGTGCGAGGATTTACAGCGAGTGCTTCGAAGAGCATTGTGAGGATTTGAAGGCTAAAAGATTACAGGTAGAATGTTAAACATACAGATTTGCATTTCTTTGATTTCTCAGTGCGCCTCTCAAACCGGGAGTAGACGAAGGATTGATAGAAGGGGGATCCCGGGAAATTTCTTCCCCCTTTTTGGTCCCTTTTTTTTCAATTGGGGGGGGGGGGGGGGCGTTTTGGCTCCCTTGATCTGTATACATAAAAAGGTTTGGGGTGGGGAAATGTTACAATCATCTCCGTCTCATATTCCAGAGGAACATTTCACCCGGTGTTTGTTTTTATTAATTTTCCTTGATATTCCGAACATATTGGATTAATATTTTTGTCATCATGGATAGAGAATGAGTGGAAAAAAAAAACCAAATCTACAGAAAAAAATACAAATGGAAGTAGAGAGAGGGCAAAAGATATATAGAGGGTGAAAAAGAGGAAGAGGGGAGGGAAAGAGAGAGAGAGAGAGAGAGAGAGAGAGGGAGAGAGAGAGAGAAAGAGAGAGAAAGAGAGAGAGAGAGAGTAGGAACGAGAGAGAGAGAGAGACAGAGGGGGACAAATATAATGAAAGGATAGGTGACATTTTGAATCAACATAAAGACAAACTTAAGATCATGTATGTATTTTTATCCTGGCAAAATAAAATCAAAAGAAAGGGCTAACTTGGGGTAAATGACTGAATATTGGACTAAACAAATGCTTTTAGAACATGTTGAATTAAAGATGAATGCAGCGAATCACCATTTGTACCGGGGGGGGGGGGGGGGGGGGGGACAGTAGACACTAAAACTTTAATATATTTTTGCCTTCATATATAGTCTTATATCGTCTATCGATAGGGGGAACGTCATCTGTTGAGAGCCAGATGAAAATTAACTCCCTGTACAAGGGTGTTATAGTTCATTGCAGTTCATTTTTATTCCGTATTTAAAATACATTATACAAGACATTGAATAAAATCTATATAGCATATTACATTTCAAATCACAAAAATAATATATATTGAAGTGACAGTAAACTGCAGCGCCTAATGGCGTCATCTTTTAACAGGAATGTGATGAAACTAAATTGCGTACAGCTGATAAAAATACCAAAAGGGTTTTGTCAGGACAGCTTCCCAAATGATATATAATTTGGTAAATTAAATGGCGTAAAATAAACAGCAAGGAAAGTAACAACAAAATAATTTACGAATTGTACCTTATACCAACACAAGCCCAGAATACAACATGGTGGTCTAGGAAAGGAGATAGACAGTAAAGAGGAAAAGAAGAGGGAGGAAGTGGAAGAAAACCTTATAATTTAGATTCATTCAATAAAAATCACGTATAATAAAAAAATGCTTTAGTTTACCTTACAACTGTTACACTGTAAAAACTTAAGTGCTGTATATAGCACTTTTTGAGGGCATGCATAGGGACTGCACTCAGAGTGCTATTGAATGCACACAGAGTGCTATTTCAGCACTTTCACGGGAGCTGGACCGGCTCCTTAAACTGCTAAACATTCATAAAAAAATGATTTTGGCGAGCCTCGAACCAGGGTCCGCTGATCGAGAATTGCTGGCATTACCGCTAGACTAACTCACATCGTACGATTTAGAGCAGATCATATTGTTACATAGTGAATTTACGACACCACATAGTTCATGTTATCTACTTGACTCCCATTACTATAAACTGGATTGCAAGAAGCATTCGTTAGTCCATCGGTAACGTCAGCGCCTCTCAATCAGCGGAACCTGGTTTGAGGTTCGCCACGGTCACATTCTTTTTTGCAGGTAAATTAGCACACTACAAGTGCTATAAACAGTATTTCAGGTGCAGTCACTATACATGCCCCTAAAAGTAGCACTTTAGTTTTTACAGTGTAGAAAAAGAACTGAAGTTATAGTTGTTGGAAGCGAGTTCCAAATCACAGGTTTTATGCTCTCCTTCCTCTCAGCATGCAGACGATATCTAAGTGAATAAAAGTGTTAGAAAGAGTTGGAATTCCTCTCAAATTGTTGAGGACGATCAACAAAATCTATATCGACGAGTCATGCTAGAAGTAGTTTCAAGATATTTATCGCTCCGTATTTGTGAATAAGTCACCGGGAATATCATCGAAAAAGAGACATTTTTTAACGTGCGCACAATGCATTCGCCTTGATGGAAGAACCCATTAATGCTAACAGAGACTTGCTCTTCGAATGTGATGTAATGTATTGCACCGTGTGATTTGACAGCTTCTTCGAAATGCCTCATTATTTTCCCCCCTTTTGAATTAATGCATCCACAATAATATATTACTCTCTTCGTTCTCTATTTGGTTTATTTTTCTGTTCTACTGAATTCCCAGGTTCCCCCTCCCCCTTATCCTTCTACACAAATACATTGTTATAAAATATAGATTATGTACTACATCCAGTAGTTGGATATATGAAGGAATTCATTTTTCGCCCATCTTACCTGTATATCTTATTTTTCTATTTGCTGTTTCATTTATACAGAATAACATTGTCAGTTTCAGAATTGCTTTCCACTACGGTCCTGTCAGCCTTTATCATATACATATAACCAATAATTTTGAATATTGAAATGCAGAAAGAAAAATCCATTGTAGAAATTAGAAACGAAGAAAACACTTAATTTACGGATGTACAAAATTCAGATTTGAAGACAAACTACATGTATAAGAATAATTAGAATGAAGAAAAATGTAACACCACAATTTCCACCAATATAAAACAAAAAAAAAAAACAATAAAAAGGAAGAAAAAATAGAACGAATAACATTTAATGAAAGTTTTACTGTTTAAAGCTGACATTAAAAATGGAAACACTTTAGAAAAATAACAACATATTCTGGGACTGATCTTATCTAAACGATTTTAACGATTTTAACGATTTTGTGTGGTATGTCGCTTATACAAGAAAGTCCACAAATGCCAGATTCAAAAGTTTTACGGTAGCTGGTCCATTTTATTTTTGCTACACACCACTCTTGTATATTAATTTGTTTCCAACTTGTTTATTTTTTCTTATAATTTGTAAATTTATGATTTAGCCTCTGGATGCGAAGGGAATTTAATAGATGAACCATTTCAATTCATTTCAATTAAAGAATAATGGTTATTTAATAAGGCAATTAGACCACCAAAGAGTTATTGTGAAGTGATCACAACCAGGACGGGAAGAAATTATGCGTGGTCAGTCTAGAATTTACGTGGTTTAGTTTTCAAATAGATGAATACAGTAAAATCGATCTTAAGGGGATATTGAATTATATTGAAATGAAAATTTCAGAACGTAAAAGTCTTTTTTTTAAATCAAAGATGCGCTATATATGGTATATAATAAGTATAGGTGAAAAAGACGGAGCGACGGGAGCGTCATAAACCTTCTAATCCGAAAAAGGCCGAATTGCCTGTCGAATGAGTCTTTCTCCAAGTTGAAGGCTCATTTTACATTTTCGGGATATTAATCAGAAAGAATTTACTTACAACTTTAAGTCACATTTTTAATTCTAATGCAAGTTCTTCCAAAGTCTAGTCTGTAGTCGCGTTTGTTTGCAACGGGTCATAATTTGCCAGGCATGTTTGAGCAGCTTCAACTGAAAGTACGTTACTGGAAAGCAATGTCGTATTTGCTTTACGTTACTATGGTGACGATAAAATTAATGAGGGGTAGAATAATAACCAAGTGATATACCGGTTTAGAGTTGACATAATGATTGTTATGAAAGGAAATAAATGGTTTCACTTCTAAAACATTTCCAGTCTTGAATAAGGTATTGTACGTGGGATAAATAGCCGTGAATATCAATATCATAAATTAGACGTGAAAAATACTCAGCCCTGTTCAAGGTGGTATAAAACTGTTCTATAGACATGATAGAAATGTCCGAGGAATTAGCTGAAATGTAATTTAATTCTATTAATAGCGAACACTTGTTTTTCTTGATGTATCTAGATCCAATTGGGTTTTTTTCTCTCTTATTGTAGCTCTGAACGCTATAGGACATCAAAGGTGCATGGGGTATTCAATCTGAAAGATTCTTTCCCATTTAAAGATATACTGTTCTCCTTTGGGAATTTCATATTTTTAAATCTTTAAATCTTTAAGTATATCGACGTGTTCATTATCTTACCATTGAACTGTAAATTCGGAAAGAAGAGCCGTAAGATAGTTTATCCATAATTGAGCGAATTGACCCGGGGATGTTACAAAATTATTCATCGGTATAGAAATCCTTTAAAAGTATCATCACTTAATTATAATTTTCCCCCAAATTAAGGCGTTCAAGATTACATTTGAGAGGGTGTGTTCTACCCTCACAAGTAGTATATTTAAAATGAGTAGATCAATTTTTTACCCCTTCAAATTCTGTTAATCCTTTAGTTTTTCTTTCTGCCCATAACACTTAAATATGAAGTTGAGTACTGGTCATGCGATATTGCATTATGAAAGAAACCGTCTAAAAGCTTTTGGGAACGGTTGATAATGGAATTGCACGATCATTGGTTCATATTTAGCTACACTGATTTTGATTTACTATAGTTTCTCTCTCATCGTGATATGTACCCAACGGCGTAGCTGGTGGGGGGGGGGGGGGGGCAGATGCCGTCACAAATTTTGATGCTCCATGTTCTCACGAAATGACTTTAAATATTACAACTGAAATTATAATTATGGTAATTTGTATGCCCTAGTTGTATAGGCACTATAGTGCATTCAAAATAATGTAAGGTTCCGATTTTCCAATACACAAGTTGTTTTTCTTAATTGCTATGCATTTTCCCTTACATGATTAACTATAATTTAACTATAGTTCATTCAGATTTTGTTTAAATACAGCATGCCCCATCCCCTCCCCTAGCTATGAAAAGACTCCCTGTGTCTACTTTTGAAAAAAAAAAACCTGGCTACGCTGCTTGAAGCATGCATACACTACTTATACTTATTTGAGATTTCGAGTCGAATTATACAACGTACAACAAATAACTGGACACTTTATATCGCCAACGATTTTTGTGCTTTCTTGCAATCATGATACTCGCGCCATTCAGATTCCTAGAAGGGCACTAAAACAAAAGACGCGTACTTAGAATTCTTTCAGTGCACATGCCATAAAAGCAATATAATGATTCAGACCTACAAGCTTTATTTGTGTGCATCGCGACAATTAAGGTAGGTATTTTTATCAATTATAATTGTAACAGTAGAAACTTCGACGTTTTGATTAGGCTGCACATGACCCCCGGCGAGCTGGAATGATCGATAATTATTTCTATTATTTCAAATTTCACCGCTATGGCTTGATACCCTTAGGATTTGGCAGTTTCCATCTATAAAACTCAGAGGCGGCTCGAGGATTGCGTAAAGGGGGTGGACAGTTCCGCTAAAAAATCTGACAAGTAAAAATAAGGTTGGGGAGGGGATAACCTCAGGGGGTCCATTACACGAAAAATATATGACTAAAAAAAAAGGGGGGTCCGAACCCCATGACCCCCCCCCCCCTGGATCCGCTTCTGTACATGTCATGCTCACTTTGATTGCATTTCACGTGATAGGCTGCTTCTTTCATACAGCCATATTTTGTGGTCATCAGAAGCGTCGGTTTCCATGACAACAATGATAAAGATGATTTCCGAATTTATCATAATAGGATGCGGTTAACCACACATTATGAAACGTTTAAGCCCATCAATTATGAATTATAAAATGTCATTATATGTAATGCTTCATTATATTAAATAATGCTGGAAACGTGTTTTGACGACATCCCCCCTCCCGCCCCCCCCCCCCCCCCTCGAGAAGCAGTTTTACGAGTATGTGTCCAAACTTTGTACGCCTGTAGTCGATTCAGGCATTGGTTGACTGGGGTGGGGTATAGGGTGTGGACGGGGTCAAAACGACTGCTAGAATATGTCTCAACCTTTATAGAAACACATGAATTTAAAGACCACTGAGGTCCTATCTTTGCAGAAAAGAGAAGTAATTTAGTATCAAATTGTTGATAACACAAACATCAAGATGCATTGTGTTTTTATTGTTTGGTTCAGCGACCCCTTTTCTATACTCGCCGTCGATCACAGCATGCTTATAATGCACGCATGTACATGCATATCCCGAGTACTTAAGCAAATCCTGAAATTGGAAGATGTTTACACCGTGACTATTTTCAGAGCTTTATCATTTACGTAAACGGATAGGTTGAATGTCTGTGGTACAACAGTATTTTTTAAAAGAAACTGGCAGGAATATTATATGATTTAAACAATTTTTGAATAATTCTGAATGGATGTGCAATGTACTTGTATATTCCTTAGCGGTAATTTTCGTTTTGTGAAAAGGTTAGGTAGGAAAATTTCATTTACCTGAGTAATATGTTATTGCACACTAACCCGGTGGCCTTGACACCGGGCTGTCTTTTTTTTTCTTTTCATATTTGTAGTTTAGCTCAGTAGAGTACAATTATTGTACAGCTATACACTAGAGGCGGATCCAAAATTTTGGAAAGGGGGGGGGGGGGGGGTCCAATTTCCCCAACGTCTGACAAGCAACAAGAGCAACAACAATGACAACGATTATCTAGCATAAAGGGGGAGGGGTCCCGTTCTCCAAAAGAAACCAAAACAATAAGCCAGTTCGGGGTTAGCGCATGGTACTGAGATTGTACAAATGACCCCAAATATCCACAGATATTTTAGACATGGAGGGTCCCTTTATGTGCACTTCAGAAAAATAACTCTGGAGTGATAGAGGTGCCTCATGAATAGCTTTTGTTTCCCCCTTTAAAAAGAATACTTCCACATGGATATCATGGAATGCACCATTAGTGCATAATTGAATAATGATTACATGACATTCATGAGCACATATCGAATGTTAGTGTCAGTGGGTTTTAGAATTTGGTACAGATGACCTTTATCTGCTCATGCTCAGATTGCAACCCCGAACTGGCTTATTCTGACATGTAAAACAACCATTTATTAAAGAAAAGGTGATCGAGGATATAAATGGGGGGGGGGGGGGGGGGGGGGGGGGGGGGGGTCCCAAATATCACATCCTCCTATCGGCAAAGACAATTAAGCTACCCGCAACAAGTATACATTCGGCATATTCACAATCATGGGCAACCAGCTTTTGCCTCATGATTTTTCAGACAACTGGTTCATTAGGACATAATGAAAGTTAAATGTCTCTCAATCATTAAATCACACCGCGCAAAATTTTATCTCAATTCATCATTAACACAAAATAAAATGGCACTTATTAAGAAGTCAATGAGCCTCACGCTCATAAATAAGCAAGACTGTCAACTTGTTACGGGTACATCTCCCTTTCAATGTTAGTAATACATATGATTGTATAATGCCATGGTTCGGCAACAGTCTACATCTCTAAGAGTTATGCGCAACCAGTCCTCCCAAATATCACATCCTCGTATCGGCAAAGACAAGCTACCCGCAACAAGTATACATTCGGCATATTCACAATCATGGGCAACCAGCTTTTGCCTCATGATTTTTCAGACAACTGGTTCATTAGGACATAATGAGAGTTAAATGTCTCTCAATCATTAAATCACACCGCGCAAAATTTTATCTCAATTCATCATTAACACAATAATAAAATGGCACTTATTAAGAAGTCAATGAGCCTCACGCTCATAAATAAGCAAGACTGTCAACTTGTTACGGGTACATCTCCCTTTCAATGTTAGTAATACATATGATTGTATAATGCCATGGTTCGGCAACAGTCTACATCTCTAAGAGTTATGCGCAACCAGTCCTCCCGAACAATCACATATTCGGTGCGTTTTATACCTCTTTTGTTCTTTTCTGGCTTTTCGAATTCATTTATTTGACTCAAACACCATAATCATGATGAGTACGACAGAAAACTGGACTCCGGTTACGACCGCCTTGAATCAGACAAATGAAAATTTATATTCTTTTCAACAGCCATTGTTCGTTACCGTTATCTTTATCTCTATTGGTGTCGTCGGCACGATCGGGAACGCTCTGGTCTGCGTTGTGATTGCCAGTATGCTGGCGTTGTCGAGGTCGAGAAGCGCCACGACCAACCTTCTTATCCTCAACCAGGCCATCGTTGATGTCACAACGTCTTTAATTTTGATTCTCAATTACTCGCTACCGTACCCCGTTATCCCGAAGGCAGGAGTCTGGGCAGAGTTCGTCTGTCGCATGTGGGTGTCACCTAGCCTGATGTGGATGCTCTTTACCGTGTCAACCTACAATCTTTGCATGATAACTCTCGAAAGGTACATTGCCGTTGCACACCCGATGATCTACTCAACCAGATTCAACAAGCGAACATCTGTCTTGATGATCCTCTTCTGTTGGATCGTAGCCCCTCTCCTGCACTATTACTACCCTATAGCCCAGAATTACAATGATGAAGGGGTGTGCAGGAAGCGTAGTGACCCACTGATGTTGTCGACCATCAGCATCGTGGTCTTGGTCTTGGAGTTCTTTATCCCGCTCACAATCATGGCCGTGGTGTACACGAGGATTGTCTATCTACTTCGTAAACACGAGCAGCGCTTACGAGCAGGAAATACAAACGCTCCCCAACCAAGGCGACAATGTATCCAATTCCTACAACAATACCAGCTTCAGATCTTACAAACTCAGAGGCGTCGACGTCTTCAGGGGAACTTCTCGCAGGAGCGACGTTGCGCCCCGTCAGAAAAGGCTCGCCGTAATGTCACTGTAACACTCCTAGCTGTTATCATCATGTACATCGTTTGCTGGATGCCCAACCATCTCACCTTCTTGAAGTATGAGCTAGGAGGATCTCTGTATTTTTCGGGAGCATGGTACAACTCCACGCTCACTCTTGCCTACCTGAACATGAGCATCAATCCATTTATATACGCTCTCAAGTATCAACTCTTCAGGGAAGGATTCAAGAGACTCTTCTGCTGTAGGTGATATGAAGCATGAACATCCCGGCATTCCATGAGAAAAATCATATTGTATCATGGAATGATATCAAAATCTTCAAGTGAATTTTAAAAATATGAAGTCTAAATGTGCAAACACCTCAAAGTAAATAACAACGATAATTTATGAATCTGGAAATGTCTCTTCGCACTCTCAGGAAAGTTGGATTAAGTTGGGTAAAGCAACCCGTTTCCAAGTGCCTTGGTTTCATTTTTTGGCATCATGTGTGAGCAAGTTTTAAGTTGGACAAACAAACATTAGAAAATTTATGCGAAGTAGCATTTTGGCACATTTTGGGGAAACTAACATACATAATTGAACAAAATATCAACTAGTTCATTCGTACCTAGGGTGGTATTCTGAGATTTGTTTAAAATCTTGATGTAAGTGAAATAATTTTAATTGTCATAACAAAATGTACACTTATGGCGCATCATTGGTTAATGACTGCGCAATAGTGGCTGCGTACGCGGAATAACTCTGCGCAAACACCAATGAAATGCTGCAAATTAAAATTTGTTATGACCACCCCAAAGAGGCAGAGCTGCGGGGGGGGGGGGGGGGGGGGGGGGAGGAGGGGGTATCACCCCAAAGTGCCCCTTTTATCTATGAAAAGGGCCCCTTTTCATAGCTGATAAGTGCCCCCTTTTCTTCGTATAGTGCCCCTTTTTCTTTCTAATAAGTGCCCTTTTTACCTTCTGATAAGTGCCCCTTTTAACCTCTGACATTACTGCCCCTTATGAAATCTAATAATTTCCCCATTTCCCGTTCTAAATAGTGCAATTTTTCTTTCTGTAAGTGCATTTTTTCACTTCTGATAAGTGCCCCTTTTCCTTGGTATAACTGTGCCCCCTATTCTTTGTGATATATGCCCTTTTCACATTCTGATAAGTGCCCCCTTTAACCTCAGACATTACTGCCCCTTTTGAAATCTGTGCCTAATGTCTCAAAGTGCCATTTTCCGCCTTGTTTTCACCCTTTGTAGGTGCCCTTTTCCCCCCAAATGTGCCCCTTTTTGTTGGTGCCCCTCTCCCATTTTGAAAAACGCTCCGCCGGCGCTGCTACCCCAGGGCATAAAACCGATCAAAATTATAAGAACACGTGAAGTTTGAACGTTGCCATATGCCCAGTATTTCTTATAGATATTTATATTATTTATGTTTTATTTGTCTATAATTCACAACCGGTTATTGCATTGGGTTAACTGCTGATGTTGTGGGACATTTTTATTTATTATACATGCATGGCTAGAGTGCCCAAGTCTGCCCAGTGCCCATAGCGATAGGTTTTCATGCAAAAAACGAGTCCAAAAATTGAAAAAAGGTCTTATTTCAGACATTTTATTCACAAGCCTCAAAATGTTTTCTTTTACGTGAAAATTCCCGAACTGCGTGTAAAATGAATGAGTGCGCAGACATGGCCACCATTGTTTTTCCAATGTTGAAATGACACGGCCGCCGTTTCTTGTGAAAATTCTTGTTCATTTCAGGGCAAAACCTTAGGTGCGCAGACATAGGGCTCCCCATCACACATGAAGTAGAATACAAGCCCCTCCACCTCTCTGTTCCGTTTCATCCACTTATTATGGTAGTCCCCCCCCCCCCCCCCCCCGCTCACCTTGGCAGGACCCACGCCATTCCACCCATGAAAGTGCAATAGGATGCAGACTATCGCCCAACATGATCATGATGTAATATAATTAAAGTAAAAGTATTAGGCCTATTCATGAGATATTCACCTAGATAAGAAATGAAATCTTCCTTCGTCTCGTCGACCTTCAAAGGCTGTTAAATGACACAATGAATAGGCCTTCTAGAAGTGTCGGTAGGGGTGAAGCTGACTGGCTGGATATGAAGGAATGGTTGTGCATTATTAGATGTCAGATCCATAAAGATTATGAAGAATGTTAGATGATATTGCTTATAAATGCAAAGAGCAAAAGGGCACTGTGCACATAAAATGTACTCTGGGAATTCGACAAACATATGACGTATATTAGAAGTAGGCCTACATGTATTATGGTTGCATAGAATTTATTGTCCATTCAGATGTTCTTCCAGTGACTTGGCCTATAAAAGGCCACCGCACACCTTACGATCGGTCTGCGATCCGATTTCAGAATAAAATTTAATATCATTTAACAAATCTTTTGAATACGGAAAATACTTTTGATAGAGGGTCTGAATAGTCATACAGATGATAACCTCCATAATACGGCCTTTGCCGAGTTTCTAGTCGGTGGAACGGCCAAATCGGCTCCCGGTCGTAGTGACGTCACAAAATCGTACGACTGCCTACGATTTGGAACTAATTTTGCCCTTATTCCATGTAGAAAGCTGACAGTTCATCGAAACCCTATGTTTAGTATTCATATTACTTTTCGGAACCTGAATAGGGTGGATTTAATTTGTTAAAATGCCAGTATTTAATGGCATAGCGATTTATTTCACAAATCGGATCGCAGACCGATCGTAAGGTGTGCGACCGTGGCCTTAAGTAATAAGCTGTCTAGAATCATGTTTTAAATACAAGTGCAACCTTTCAAATGGTTGCGATTTATTTCACAAATCGGATCGCAGACCGATCCTAAGGTGTGCGGCCGTGGCCTTAAGTAATAAGCTGTCTAGAATCATGTTTTAAATAGTGCAACCTTTCAAATGGTAAAATGCACGGAACGAAATTTTACTCTACCTGACCACTCTCACTTTAATACCTCATACTGCTAAACGGACTCCAAACTGATTCCAACCGATCTTTTCAGGGCCATTAGGCGTACATGTAATATTCTGTTCGGACTGTTGTCAGTCTGGTTGGAAGGACTGGAGTATTAAGGGCTGGTCATATACTTAACGATAACGAGGTTTTTAAAGAGGGGGTCCCCAAACAATCAAAACCTGTTTAACTCTAATACACAACAATACAGACCAGTGCTTTGATATCGATCTTACGATTGATTTTTTACGATCGTTGTACATTGTGATCAATGGGATTGATCGTATAAATCATCCGTACGATCAATCTAAAGCTTTATGTTACAGGGCCATGAATTACATACGTGCATTCTTGTGCAGCCCCTCCACCATAGGTCAAATTTTAGAACCAATTCATTCTTGTCATTGTTGCTGTTTGTGAGAGATTTTCGAGACTTGTGCTATCGTTCAAAATGTGATCACTTTATTTTTGTTGTTGTTGACGATGATGAATTTTGACAGTTCTGCTCCTGGTCAACATTTAAAAACCTTACTTTTTGTTCGTTTGTTCGTTTCTTGTTGTCGATTTCTTTCATTTTAGGGACATGCGCAACATGCGTCATAGAGTTACAATCCTGGGGGTGTTTCATAAAGCTGTTCGTAAAGTTACGCATGACTTTACGAACGACTGGAACATGTTCTTGGGTGCTGTACTAATCAGATTCTCAATCATTTAGCACAAGAACTGATCACCAGTCGTTCGTAAAGTCGTGCGTAACTTACGAACAGCTTTATGGGTATTCTGAAAACGGGTGGTATTCTGAAAACGATGTTATCATTTATGGTAGTAAAACGATGTTAATGGTCATAACAAATCAAAATTAGAACAAGTCATTGGTTAATGATTGCGCAAAGATGGCTGTGCTCGCGTAGATTTAAAAAAGACATCTGCGCATGCAAGCACCAATGATTAGTGTTTATTGCGCGCAATTTCAGTTTGTTAAGACAATTAACATAGTTTTCCTTAACATGAACGATAACACAGTTTTCAGAATACGGCCCCATTGCAGTCTAGTATTGGAGACCGTTGGAGTATATATCACACACACGCCCACAGGCCCACAAACACAAACACACCCTCACACGTTGGAATAATTCACGTATCAAAGCAAGACAAAACACGAACACAGCAAATCCTTAAAACCGACACTGTCTTGTCCTGAACCTTTGAGTACAATGGTCACATTTGGATTTATATTGGTCGTCATGGAAACGGATGAAGTATCTTGGATATCAACAGTAGATATGTAAAGGTTTTTTTTTTTTGCATCACATTTTCATTGGCAATAACAGCGGATGCGCATTTGGGTGAATGCATGAATCTACATTCCAAATGGATGGAGAAATGGATTTTTATTTGTAACATGTACAATGACTGCACTTAGCATGCTTATAAAACGATGTTAGAAGTACTCGAGATTCTTGGATAAGGTGTTCTCTTTCTTCAGCTGTCTATTGAAGTAAATTGGCGCAAAACACGTAGATTTAGGTTTTTCATGTGTGTAGAGAGTGGGGAACGAAAAGTGAGAAAGAGGGAGAGGGGAGGAAAGGTGGGAGAACGGAATAGGCTGAGAGAGGGAGGAAAAAGAGGGATAGAAGGAGGGAAAGTCAAAAAGATGGGATGTAGAGAGAGCTAGAAAGGGAGAGAGGGAGAGAGAGAGAGAAAGAGAGAGGGGGAGGGGCGGGGGGAGGAGGGGAGTCGAAGGAGATATCATATGAAACAAAACAGTAAAAGCAAAAAGTAGCGGGAAAAGAATGGGATATATTATGATAGACATTGAGGATACACACAGATGCACATTCATAGAGAAGAGCATAATAAGAGAGAGAGAGAGAGAGAGAGAGAGTGGAGAAAAAGAAAGAGAAATGGATTTGGAAATGCATGAAGTATGTAGTAGATATATGAAAAAATATTGATCGTAAAACGGATCAAGTTTGTTCAAGCCCATTAGCAGGATGACATCATATCAGTTTGAATGTGTCTCCATGTGAGCTTCTGTGTTCCTGTTCTTTAGGTTTTCCAATCCGTTTCGCATTCAGACCTATAGTCTAGTTCTGGACGTTTTTAATTATTTTGTCCGTAAAACCATGAAGCTATATGAGCTATACAAACCCCGTGTGTACGTGTGTGCGCATGTTGAAAGACTTTTTTTCTAAACAAAATGGAAAGCTCATAGTGATAATAAAGTGTAGAGGTGTCGTATAGTCGAGTGGCGTGAACACTGCACTGAAGGTCGTGGGTTCGAATCCCGGGAGGCACTAGTGTCCTTTGACAAAACATTAATCTACATTTACAGGTGCTAAATGGGTACCCGGTAGGATGCGAAGGTCAGTGTGATTGGATTTGCATGTGCTCACCCTTAAAAAGGCGATTACATGTAGCTGCAATGCTCCCAAGGGAGTGGAGGTTGTGAACTGCAGACCAGTTCTATTGACCGGGGTGATAATAACAATGTAAGGGCTTGGGGTCAGTTGTTTCTGGAAAAGCGCTTCATAAGAAATCGTTATTGTTAATACATGCATCATTATTAAAATGCTTATTTATCGCGCTTGGCTAATCTACACGTACATCTTTCCGATCAAGCGCCACGGCAAAATCAATAGATGTTGTAATTTAAAGTTGAAAAGCATTTTGCGGTCAACTGGCAACAACCAAGCGCGTTTTTTCCTTCCTTCTTTTTCCTTCTTTTTTGGTTACAGTTCATTTGCCTTATTGAATGACTTTCCGAAGAGGGGCATGATTTTTATTGTCGAACCTGATTGGTGATCTCACGAGCTGTTTTCTTCGTTCGTTTGCTAAATGTCTATAGACAAATATGTCGGTATTTCATTAGATTTTTTTTAAATGTCATTTTTTCAGAGAGTTTTATTCGGCAGTCCTTTTCTAATTTATCATACTGTCAATAGCTCAGCGGATCAAATTTTCCCATCATAGACCACCCCCTCCCCATTTAAAGTGGTACCATGGAAGTTATTTTGACGAAAATAAGTTACCATCAACTGATTATACCTGGCAACCGGTTAATGCTAGTATTATGCTTATAACGAGTACATCTAGACTTCTAGAGTGTATAAACGTAGCATCACCGATTAATGTGCAAATTTGTATGCCCAGAGGCATTTTTCTGACAACGATATCTGTTTGGATTCTCGAGGGGGTATTGCGTTCCAAAGTCTTTGGCTTTCCGAACTGAAGCACAACCCTGTTACTTTAAGCATGCTTGGATGTTTGAGTTGAATATAAGTTTTAAGTGAATTGTAGAATCGGTTATTTTAGTCCGCCATTGGCTTGTAGAAATTCTAGCCAAAGATTGGAAGAATGTCTGATTTGTCTCAATACTATTCCGTCTTTTCTTCGCTCATATACTTCAATTGGGTGTCAAAATTGTGATAGGCTTACAAAATAGATGTAATTAAATCTTATTTGACCCGATATCGGCGTATCTGTAGAATATCTCCGTCATAAAGGTATTTTTCAACTATTTCTTCAACAGGATTGGTATGATTTATTTACATGCACACACACACGCACCCACAAATCTATGTTTTCTATTGTTCGAATTTCAACCGATGACTCCACTATTGAATTGCGTCACAAAATTCATTGACGAAATAAACCTCACCAATTGTTGACAACCGATGACCTATTGAATTACTACCGATGATCCATTGTTCTCTTTGTTCGATGTCATCGGTTTGAATGCGTACACATGCACACCCCCACACACGCATCTGTAGAATATTTTAACTGGGCGTTGTGGCGTGCGCCTGTAATCCAGCTACCAGTGGAAGTTATAAACTGATTCAGCGGACCCAGGTTCGAGACTGAGTCACGTCTTTCGGATGGTGACGTTAAAGGTCGGTCCCAGACGTAAATAATCATATCTGATTGATACACGTCTGTAAAAACCCAATTACACACACACACACACACACACACACGCGCACACACACGTTTACATGGCTTTACTTCCGAGGACAACTATTGTTCCTCTATTGTTACTCGTCCTCGGACAGTCGACGGAATAAGGCATAAATTCATTGTTCGACGTTCGAGGACTATTGTCCGCCTTCCGAGGACCATTGTTGTCATGATTTTTTTTTTGTTCTCTGTCCGAAAATGTCCTCGGACATAATGCTAAACAAACGCACAGGCACACACACACAGCTCTACATGGCTTTACTTTCGAGGACAAGTATTGTTCCTCTATTGTTCCTCGTCCTCGGACAGTCGACGGAATAAAGCACAAATTCATTGTTCGACGTTCGAGGACTATTGTCCGGCTTCCGAGGACCATTGTTCTCATGATTTGTTTTTTGTTCTCTGTCCGAAAATGTCCTCGGACATACTGCTAAACAGGCCCACACCCACACACACCCCACACACGTACACACACAGACGCAACCAACACCCACACACATACCCCACTACCATAGTTTTATATAAATAAATATATATATATATATATGTGTGTGTGTGTGGGTATAAACGACATATATATATATATATATGTTTGAAAGAATTTGAATAAAAAGGCCGATAAAAAATAAACCGGTAATATTGAATTTCGCTATAATTACCATTGTCCGTGACGGAAGGTTTCTAATTATTAACTACATGCATATATATATGTGTGTGTGTGTATGTGTGTGTATACATACCTAGATTCAATCATGGGGCGAATTTTCTTTTTTAATCATATATATATATAATATATATATATATAAAATATATATATATATATATATATTACTAATTCCGGCCATAGGGGGAATCCTAACAATGCAGTTTATTCCGTCACAATAGAAATTGGGCGTTACGGGGAATTTCGACGGGCGTTACGGGGAATTTTAACAAAAGGCCGAGATAAAAGAATTCCCCCTATGGCCGCGAATACAGTTATATATATATATATATATATATATATATATATAAAAGACAAATATATACATACATACATATATTACATGATTCATGTCACGGTACGAATAGAATTCTCATTGGACATCAACATCAATAAACCTGTATTTCAATAACAGCTCTAACACCTCAAAGAAATCTACCAAGGTTGTATCACCCTTTGTATTTATACTTAACCCATAGACTACGGGAACCAGGTTGCTTCTGTATTAAGCCTATGAGAGTTAAAAAAGTCAGTAGTCAACGGGAAAGTTGTATGCGGTAGAAAATTCAGTATTTTTTATTCAGTATTTTGCTTTCATCATTTGTCGTCTGACATTTCTGCCATTGGGAAGTTTACATTTCTTCGGGTATAAATGACATCCAGTTGTTTTAGGAAATCACAACTTCAAATGCTTGTAGCCTGATTTTTTTTTCTAGAGTTTTGTACCCATATGAGTATTACGTATCGTTTATTTTCCAAATATGAAATGAGATATTGTAACATGATATGATATTCGGCACCGTTATTGTAAGAAATACCGGGCATAAATCTAAAAAAACAGAAATGCATGTACATGTTTAGAGCGTGCTTCTTTGAGTCATCAGAATTTTACCTGTATGCATATAAAACAATATAATTCATCATGAATTCCAAAGGTCTTTGCCAGCTCGAATTCATTCATCATCTTTATTAAAATACAAATAAAATAATAGCTATATTTTGATCAAAAAAGCCTGTTCATTTTTCAAAATGTAAATGACATCACGCATCGCTGCAAAAAAATCTGACAAAGGAGGCATTTGTTCAGTAGATAGTTAGTTAACATGACATTTTTTTTATTTGGGATATTTATAGTATTAAATTGTATCTCATGATAAAGACAACGAATTGCAAGTTCTTACAACACTCGTACATTATGAAAGATGAACATCCTCTGCAATATTTTTCACGGAAACCGGGCTTGACCGAACTTCCATCGCGTCCGTTTTTCAGAGAATATCATTACCCTACATTTGCAGGTTCATTGACCATAATTACAACAACAACAACGATAGAAATAACGAAACGATGATAATGACGATGATTGTTAAGACAATCATAATAATTATAATGAGAAGATAAAGCACGGCGTTGATATTGTTTGCTTCCCTTTTAATCAACTATTGATATAGTTCTCTGACCTGCTCAGAACTTTCCTGATCTCAATCACTCTTTCTTCTTTTTTTCTTCTTTCCTCTTTCCATTTCACTTCATTTTGGTGTACAAACACCGAAAACAACAACCCCAAAAATAGTCTTGTGTAAGTGTTTAATTCATTCCATTTCCATCTCTTTCCTTTCCTTTCACTGCTCCTAAATTCCTCTAAACGTCCCATAAGTGGGTTATTTTTCACGAAAGAATAATATTATATCAACAGCCTTTTCACAGAGGCTCCCACATGGTGTTACCGAAAACCTTCAATTGTGAATACTCTCTCACCATGGAAACCTACAGAGAACATCTTATTGATATAAATGTGAGTTGGCTTCAGTTTAAGATTTTAAACAGAATACTTTACATTAAAGATTCATTGATAGAATTCTAATAAGTTGTTGATAAACCATGTACATTTTGTAACAGCAGTGAAGAGACAATTATTCATATTTTTTTTACTGTCCACATTCGAATGTATGGTCCAAACTTGAGCAATGGTTGTTCCGTATTAAAGACCAAGGTCAAACTCACAAACCAGAACAAATTGTTCGGCTTTAACGGATGTCATAACTGACCCTTTTAATTTCATCTTACTTATTGTAAAACAAGAATTTTATTTCTGCTAAAACAAGAATTTTATTTCTGCTAAATGCAAAACCAGATACCACAATTTGAAAAGTTTTGTTAGCTGTTAAATCTTATTATGATATGGAAAGATATATAGCGACAAAAAAATCTGAAGAAAAATAATTTTTTGAAGAAATTGTTTCATTTTACCACATGTCCCGGGTTATTTTCCTGTTTGTTTGTTTGTTATACAATTGGTATAGAACTTGTATTTTGCTAAGTTTATTATCTTATATGTCGCAATACGGCCTAGATTATTTTGTTATATTTTATTGTTTATAAATGACTGATTATAAATAATAAAGGAACCCTGTAGAAGGGTAAATAATTAGAAAACAATACTACTACTACCATTAATAATAATGATGATGACAAGACTAAGAAAATTAATAATATTGTTATTAATAATGATTATTTTAATAGTAATACTAATACTAATAATACTAATACTAATAATAGGGCATTGAAGTTAACGACTTTGTCAAGCCTGTCACAAGACCCCTTATCATTTTCACACTTGTGAACAAACATACAAAAATTCGCTACGGTCAGTCGAATTCTCATTTGCGTCATAATTTCATAATTTCACGACTTGATTTCACATCTAAGATATTCCGGTGGTAACCGGCTCTGTATCTAATTTCTTTTGTCACTTTGAAGCTATTTATTTCATGCTTCGAGCTGTCTAATTCAAAAGTAGCATTTCTGGCTTGCTTTTAGCAAATGAATTCAGTTTTGTACGTGCCCGAAAAGGCTCAATGCCCCTTTATTTGATTTACATTCTTTGTTTCTTTTTCTTTCGTTTGTATTTTAATTTCCCATCCCGTGTCTTTATTGTGTATATTCTTTTTATCATACACTGGTTATCAATTTTGTTAATGCAATGGAATTTACTTTAGAGGCTTTATGTTTCACCTTCATTTACACATACTTGAAATAAGGAAGCAAAGCATGCGCCAGTCACCGGGGGGGGGGGGGGTGCAGTTCTTTTACAAGGTGGGCGAAATACGAAGAAGGGGAGGGGTCTGGGAGGGCCGCTTGCTATGCAGTATCAATAATAATTCATGTTGCTCTCGCCTATAAGACACTGGGGATTGACAATAATGCTTGTGATATTCAGTTATACCGAATGATTTCATTCTATTTTTAGAGTTCTAAAACTATTCAGAATAGCCCCTGGACAGCTTTTTTGCACTATGCATGCAATAGAATACATGACAGGAAGGAGGGCCCAAATCCATTATCAACTTTTTTAAGTCATCGAGAAAAAACTTAATATCTTGAGAAACACAATATTTTCATCTTCATGTATTAACCTGGGGGGGGGGGGGGGGGGGGGGGGGGGGAGAAGCTTTTGCTCATGCCGGACCAGCCCTGTGGAATTCACTTCCACAGGAGCTGAAGAACTCCTATCCTTTAAGGGCAACCTAAAATCCCATTTGTTCAATCTTGCGTTTTGAAGACAGATATTTGTTCTTGTTATTCATTCTCTTCTTATGTTTGTATAATTTTCTTTATGTCGTAAAGCGCCTTGAGCATTTAATAAAAATTGATAATGGCGCTATAGAAATCTTATGTATCATTATTATTAGTAATGATGTTTGTTATATCAATGTTTTCGTAAAGATGAAAACACTTTCTCTTTTATTAAAACTTATCCCGAAATATTAAATTTATTTAAATGGACTTGGGCCCTTCTTCCTCTGATGTATTAAATTCCATCCCTAGTATTCAATGTAAACTTTACGTGGGAAAAATATGTCTCTATACAGTATATGCCTTTGGGCTACGATGCATTGATGAGATAGCGGTTTTACTCTCACGAGCTAAATAAATGTCACATAGACCCCCCCCCCCCCCGAAAAAAGTAAAGTAAGATGCTGTGTGCAATTCTTCAGATTCTAAAGTCTAAAGCTGACATTGTTGACCAATATCTCAACAAATATATATCGCTGCTCTATAGACAATTTACAGTACAAAAATTGGAAATACAAGTCAAGCAGTAACTGCTGAACAAAAAAAGGGAGCTGGTTCGCAAATTAATGTCAAACTTTGTTGCTCGAGACCCGGATATATATATATATTTTTTTTCAAAGCGTGCCCTCCCCCCCCCCCCCCGACCACCATTACCCTGTCTTTCTATTCACTTTTGGCACACCATTTCACCATCCTCTTACCATGCTTACGATATTCTTCAACTCGAGAGCAATCAAGAAATCGTCCGGCTGAGCAGCATGTTGGCATGATTGCCGCATGTGAAATGTTAATCTAATTGAAAATGCAGAATACTGGTTTCTCCTGAGGGGGTATTTGGTTACAGGTGCGTTAATTGAGGATTGATATGCTAAATGAGATACATTGCTTGGAGGAAAGCCATGAGTGGTGGGAAAGCGATTATTTTATGCCACTAATTTGTAGAGTATGCTATACATGTTTTGATTGAGTATCACTGTAACTAGCCTACATGTATTTCATTATATCGAAATTTGATTACACCGAATGGTAGCTTTGTCAGTCTCTTATTTTAGTGAATGTTTATGAAATATGAAGAACTTTGTTTACCACTTCTTGAAAGTAATGCCCAAAAGGGCTGCAAAATGTCAGAAACCCAAACATGCGCTTTTCACATTCCGATAAGAGTATCTCCATCATTCTGCTTATAGGCATGATAATGTAGTAGACGGAATGTTCAAGTTACATGAAACATGTACTGCGAAGTGCATGTCCGTAATATAATTTTCAGATCAGCTCAGGAAATGAGAAAAAGAATGTACACATTAAAGAACTCTGCTTTGAATTAAAGGCGTATGCACTAGTTGCCTTCAAAGACTTGATTAGCGCAGGTAATGACGCAACGGTTAGCACGTTGAATAAAACCCGTTGCGCGCGAAGCGTCCGAGTTTCGTTGACGGGATCGGCTCACGCTGACGTATGGCTGCGTCAGCGACTATCGCGGTCTTTGACGCACGGTGTGAGATTGATGTTGTACAAAAAATGCATGCAAAATGAAAGATGCAAATATAGCTTTAAGTAACTCTTGGATGGGCTAATTGCCTTCACAGGCTAATAATGAGCACAGGTAATGACACAATTGGAATGACGAAACCAGTCCTATGCTACAGGCATATAAAACTACTAGTCTTAATAGAAATTTTGAGCTCCTGAAAACACCTCTAGTTTTCAATGTTTCGATCAGTGGGATAATTATAATAAAGGGCAATTCCACAGGTTCGTGGACATGGTAAATAATTACAGAAAACTTGCGCAAAACATCAGTAAACATGTCATTAGTGGTTTACTTTAAGAAATCATTATTAAATTGAGGGATACACTGAAGGTCCCCCTAGCATGGCTCTTTGAAAGGGTGAAATCATTATTAAAGCATTTTTAAATGTCTGAAAATGGTTTTAAAAAATTATATATTTTTGCACTTTGTAGTGTATAAATTGTGTATTTTTAGATCTCATCTGGAAGTAAAATATCCAAAGTTTTTCCAGATTATTTTATATAAAATCAAACTTAAGAGTCCATTGATCAGTTGTTAACACAAAGAAGAACCTAAGTCCTGCAAGTTAGAATCAGACCAAGCTATCTCATGGACAAAATGTGACGTGAATAATCATTATTCCTGCGAAATCTGCCAAATTGACTGGTCTAGTAACTTTCAGTTGTCACCCAGTGAAGGTCCCCCTAGCATGGTTCTTTGAAAGGGTAAAATCATTTTTCAAGAAAGCCTCATATTAGCACACTTTTCATTTAAGCCAACTTTGCAATTTATGCATGTCCAAATTATGTAACGTGAGTAGCATTTGTGAGACACACTTTCTAAGCTAGCAGTAATTACTGTTTCTTTTCTAAGGTTTAGGTTCTAGATATAGGTACTCCAATATGTATGCATTGTGCTAACTATAAAACCGATTTAGCTAATACCTGTAATAAGAGAATAAGAGCTGAAGATGTAACTCGATACCTTTTCAAATGCAATGTGAATAACCGTTGCATTGTCCTAATCATTATGACGATATATGCTAGTACATGAGCCTTTCATACAAAGCGTTTGGCTATAACTCGGTTTCAGAGAGAGTTAAAGGGAAATTAACCTCAGCGTATGAATTAGCTTATTTTGAATGGTGTAGTATATGCCTCTTATTTGATACATGCAATTTCATGTAAAAACACAGGATATAGATATAAATCACTATTTTCCAGCCAAGTTATCGTCTGCTAGCAATAATAAGGGGGCTGCCATTACTTTATGTGTACACGAACATATTTTTCATCCCAAGTAAAATTTCCTTCATCGTTAACTTGTAATTGATTTTTAGAGGACAAATATATATTAGATAAAGTCACATATTCTGAAATGTAAGTTTAGTTTTATATATTTTTTAAAAGGTCTTAATTTGTTCATAAAAAATATACTTCATAAAAAATATACGTCAAGGACGGAGAATTGACGTCAAGGACGGAGACAATCGTAACAATACCAAAACAAAGCGAGGAATCTGCTTTACAGGATGGCTATTAGAACTCATGGGTCGTCAATTATCTAGGCCCATGGCCAATAACAATCGTAATACAATCAGAACAAAGCGACGTATCTGTTGTAAAGGTAGGCTATTATCAATGCATATGGTACCTAATGATCCGTGTCATGCACAAAATGGCAGCCTCCATGGAAAGACGTAGCAGACAATAGGTGCATCTAGAATATCACGTGGGGTTAATTGTCCTTTAACACACTGCCATACAAGGGCCGTCAATTTGTTCCCACAAAGAAACCGAGTAAACCGAACTCCGTGCATAGACAGTTCTAGCTGTAATAATTATGTCTTTACGCTCGCTGGTTATGTTTATAACATGAATGTCTCAGAGTAATATATTATATCAATATTTTTCTTTCAACTAGATAAACACGAAAGCGGAAATAATAATCACTAGACGGCGCATATTCGGCGGAAATAAGGTCAGGTTTCAAGTCCGGATTTATTCTCCATTCCTGCGTAAACCTCAGTCACACACTGCCAAACCGACTTCAAACCGACAAATTCTTGTCCATGGGCGTAAAGTAATGTTTTGTTCGATCTGTTGTCGGTCTTGTATCGATCTCGTCGGTGTGACTGGGGTATTGTCATCTGAATCAGAACCGAAGACACATTTTCGCACCATACAAAACACTGCATACAATGAAAATAATACACTGCCCTCTCTTGTTGAGTTTTATAGTGTAGGAAAACGCGAAATTGTACTTTTTATAGAGTGAATACATGAATGCAAGAGGTCACATGTCCTTTCAGTAACTCTTAAATGAAGTTACAGAATTCAGTTGATGAGGTCACTCGTTTGCTAATTAAGATGGACTATGTCTAAACACCACAGGAGTAAAGAAAAAAACAGTAGAAATCGGCAACTCTATTGCATTTCCTTTTTCCTAATAAAAATTTGTGTTGAAGATACGTTGATGGAGCCTTAGATCATTTTTAATAGTTGATGTATCACCCATCTCTTATGCCTTTATGAATATTTTGAATAGAGGAAAGTATGTTGGTCAGAAGATTGCAAACGAGAATACATAGGAAACTAATTAATTGGCCGATGGAGCATTCTGCACACGAGCCATTTCTATCTGCTCTTGTCTTATATTTGATGAATTTCAATGAAGTCCGGCCCTTATGAGCAGGACCTTATGACCGTCGGAAGCCCCCACGGCACTGTGAAAAGTGGAAAACAAATATAATAGGATTTATACGCACGATTAATCTTCTCTTAGCGGCTATACTACACCCTACATCACGCTACCTTTAGAACAGCAGATACAGAAGGTAAAGATTAAAGGCCTTCATCAATCGCAGCTTCGGGCGTGACATATTGTTTGGCGCTCTTTATCTTTATATATTCGAGCCTTAATGAGGTCCAGAAAACCTCACAAGAATTCCAATTAAGCTGGGCCAGTGATGGTCATTTTTATCTTATAATAACAATTTCTCCATGGCATGAACTAGCTGAGCTCAAAAACCTGAATGATAAACAATTTCCTCTCCTGAAAAGCAATTCTGTTTCCGCCATCAAGAGTTCGTGAACATATAATTATGCAACAACAACACAAAGGGGGGGGGGGGGGAAGAAAGAAGCGAAAATTATTTGTGAGGGGTTTGGGAGTCGGTGTTTTCCTGGGTGATGATATATCTTATACACGTTGCTTGAAATTTTAACACCCATTATTAGGTTTCCGTCCCCAGAATTAATATTATTGTATAAGGCGTTGATATTATTCTTCCGCTCAAATCTGTTAATTACATTTAAGCTGTCAGTCATTTATTCACATGAAACGAGGGAAAGAAGTGAGAAACGAGATTTTCTGTAACTTTCTTTGATTATGAAAAAGTTAAATCAATCCAATTGCAGTACGTTTTCAAAACACATTTGTTATGCAAAGGTGACAAAAACTACATGGTATAAACAGACTTCTCTATTTCAAACACAAAAAACAACATCTCATCTAATCTTAATTAAATAGCCCGGAGTTGACATAACGTTACACGGTGCAAACTTGCACAATCTTTAACCTTCAAAATGCTAATAAGATTCAAAGCTGAAATAGCAATAAGATATTATCGCCCACAGTCATAGTAATATGTTTTTAACTCCCAAATGAAAATACGACTCAGTGATGGCCTGAAATTAAGGCATTAAAGGTACAAGTCAAAGGTATCAAACAAAATAAAACAAGGACAAAATAATCTTGAAATATCATTGATAAATTTCCTACTATATTACACTAAAACTACATTCTGCTACAACAAAGTCTATGAATAATTTAATTTGCAGAAGTCTATATGATTGGAAAAGACTGTGATGATATGAATAATTCGGGTCATTCACACAGGAACGAGGTTATTCTTAGGATTTTGGGTATCTACTCTCTCATGGATGTACGTCCAGTGCTTTAAGATGACAGATCTGATATTTTCCTTGTTGGATCTTCATCGATCCACGAAGGGGGTCTTAATATATAATATCCGATAATCAAATCAGAATTTTTGTCACCTTCTCTCCCAAATCCTCTTCATTACACTTCTCTTGTCACCCAGCAGTGCATTTATGATCACGTGATACCGACCTTGTCCTCGTGACCTTCACCATCACGACCGTGGTCAGCTGACAATAAATGTAACTCTATGGCGTATAACAGGATAAAAATATTATTTTATGAGTATCCGTATATATTTTATGAGTTTCCACAAATAGGCTGTGGTGCGCTCCCTGTGCATTAGATTTTAAGACAAAGGAGAAACTCTTTGAATCAAAATTAATGTAAAACATTATTGTCAAAGACAAGAGTTATATCAGTGAATATATGCAGCAAACATAAACATCCGTTAGAGGTAAATAAAAAAAAAGCAGTAATAAGTTTGCCTCTACATTACACGACATGCCTACCTCCCCCGGCTAAACCAAATCTCTCTATCGGTCACAAACTCTTGTGCCCCAAGCCATTTTGTTTCGTTGCTTGTCAGAGACTATAGAGGTATGTCTTCTGGAAAATGGAAGAACCTTTCTTTTCACTCTTTTGGGGCTTGCTTTTCAAATGTTTTCAGTCTTGTGTCGGTACAGCGGTGAAAATATGTTTGATTAGCACTTTTTTAACATGTGCATCCCCCGCCCTTTAAAGAAACCTGGATCCGTCACTGTCGAACGCTCATTTCAGAATTATCTTGGAAGTTGTTTGTAGGCCATTTTATTTCGGGGCAACCTCGCTAGTCATAAGGACCGCTAGTCATAATGACCGCTATTGACAATGACCGCTATTCATAAGGACCGCTATTCATGACGTGTAAGCTCCTAAACCTGAAGGTCCGCTATTCATAAAACGGAAAGGGGACTCATAAGGACCATTGTTCATAAGGACAGCTATTCATAATGTGAGATGAGGGTCGCTATTCCTAATTCACATTGAGGGTCATTACTCATAAGGACCACTATTCATAATACGAAATGAGGGTCGCTATTCATAATATGTATTGAGGGTCGCTATTCATAATATGGATTGAGGGTCGCTATTCGTAATAGGCGAAGAAGGTCGCTATTAGTAATCGAAGAAGAGGGTCGCTATTCATTAATACGGATGGAGGGTCGCTATTCATAATATAAGAGGGTCGCTACTCATAACAGGAGAAGAGGGTCGCTATTCATAATATGATACGAGGATCCTCATATTCATAATACAGTATGAGGTCGCTATCCATAATACGAAACGAGGGTCGCCATTCATAATAAGGAATGAGGATCGATATTCATAAAAATTAAATAAGCAAACAATATGATAATAAGAAAGGACAACCCCACGGTGCTATGTTTAAGAAGACCTTAAAACGCACTTACGGCTATTGTCATTCTATCGCTATCAAGAATGAAAAACCCGTGACCATCATCATTACAAGAACAAAAAAATAAATTTTGGCTTGCTCGCTGACTCGGTTGGAAATGAATGTCCGGATACGGACTTGAAAATTTCCGTGAGAAATTTGTTTGTTTGTTTGTTTGTTGTTTTTTTGTGGGGAGGGGGGATATCTAGCCCCGTAACAATATTGTCATAATATGGAATGATTATTTCCTTGTTTTATTCATTACAATGACAGTGATTCATGTGAGATTCTTACTAAAGTGATTTATTTGAGATGTTAGTCATATAGCAATATTATTGCTCGATTCTTCCGAATGATGGGAGATATAAAGAACCTAAATGAAAGTGAAAATCGTTCACGCAAAGTATCCGAATTCGGATGTGACTACAATCGTACCGTTTCCGCTCGCTTTCTAATGAATAAGGGAGATATTTAAACAATCAAAACCTATAGTTATGTCATTTTTCTGATTCTCTGATTCCTCAAAGCGAATAACAAGATACAAGACATTAAAGGGCCTGATTTTTTAAATCAGAATCTTCATCAGAGGCTGAATGACGAAGGTACATAACACCAGCGTAAATCCGTTTCGAGCAGTGGTGGTGGGGGGGGGGGGGGGGGGGGGGGCTGGTGGGGCCCTGGATGATGGGTCACGTACATTACTGGGGCACGCCTTTTTTCTTTATTTGTTCGATCGCCCCCTTTAGCTATGACATAACCGTGGGGGTGTCCCCATCCAATATTATCATTTTGTTTGCTTATTCAATTTTTATGAATAGCGACCCTCTTCTCTTATGAAGAGCGATCCTCATTTCGTATTATGAATAGCGACCCTCTTCTTCTATTATGAAATAGCGACCCACTTCTCCGATTATGAATAGCGACCCTCTTCTCCTATTATGAATACCAGTCCTTATGAATAATGACCCTGATGAATATAATGAGCCTTTTCTCTATTATGAAAAGCGGTCCTTACGAATACCTGTCATTATGAATAACGGTCCTTATGACTAGCGATCGGACCCCTTTATCCCCCCCCTCTCTCTCTCTCTGTCAATGATAGCTTGAGGTTCGTTCAGATTCAGGATGTGATCGGATCAAAGTTATATTTTCAACATCTTGGCACCTCCGTAGCATAAACTTGAAACGATTTGGCTTCAAGGAAAAAACTGATGAGGTATTTAAAAAGAGGGGCTTCTCAATATGTTTTGGTTCAAATCGGCAGCAATTGTCATGATTCGTCAATCCCAAAATACAATTTAAGTTTGCATTTTCTATTGCAAGAAAATAACAAAAACGAAGAGGAATACATGAAACAGTGGGGAATGGAGGGATGGGTGAGGTGGGCTACAGTGGGCACGTGTCTAGATTCGCTAATAAAAAGACAAATAAAAAAGTAACAGGATATTGATGATAAGATTTTTTTTCTATTTATGATTGTGAACTACATCGTTACAATGAAATTCTATACCAAAAGGTTAGTTGTTAGTGTCAATGTTTCAGGTATTTTGTTGATGATCTACTTTTATTTTCCTTTTTCTTCGATGGTAATTTTGTAATGATTTCTTCTTTTTTTGTGTAAATGTCCTGTTTTTGCCACATAATAATCAAATACACACAGCGTAGCCAAGGGGAACAAAGATCACTTTGTGATTAATTTAAATTCAATTTTTGTGACAGGTGGAAATAATATATTTCTCAGCATAAAAAATAGTAATTAAATAGTAATTATGCCAGCCATTATTTTGATCAAGCCCATGAAGTAATGATGTGATAACCTCGTACTCAATAAGTCATACGCTGAGCAAAGCATTGTGAACGAGAATGCGAAAGATAATAGGTTGGTGGTTTTTATGGCAGGCGTGTCCACTTTCTTGATTTTATTTTGTGGTGTTACACAACACCAGAGGCGGATCAATGATTGCCAGGAAAGTGGATGGATGGAGGGGGAACATTGTTACCGATATCAATTATATCTGTGGGCAAATTTGAAAATCTGACGACTTGCTTCTTTTTACCCTTATTGGCAATCCTTTTCTGAATTTAAGGACCTTTACTTTTGGTATGTTGGAAATTTTTCGGGTAGCTTGTCGGCAAATTTATTCTAACACCATCCCCATTTCATTCAAAATTGTTCAGCGACACCACTACATGGGTTAGTGCGTATGTAACTCTATGGGCAAACCTCTTTTCAAATGTGCTGTTCAGACAGTGCTACAACACGAACCACTTCGAAAACAATGGGGGAGGATGCCGAAAATATTATTCCGGGTTGATGCATCACAGAGCCAAAGGATAACTCGTTAAGCATGATGATGATCATGCGGGTATCCTTCGAATGCATCAAGCTGGCATCTCGCTTCCCTGATTCCATGGCAACATGTGTACGATATATTTCATTTCAATAGATAGTTGCAGAGGTTATATTACGACTCATTACCTTGCTATTGTACATGCATGAAGTAATGGCTAAGGCGGATGTATTTTTTTAGAAGACTGTATTGAAAGATGATAATAATTGTCATTCCTTATATCATTTTTTTTTTGGGGGGGGGGGGCTGACATATGACCCAGATGCTTTGTAGACCATCTCTGTAGGAAAATTCATTACTTAATTGGTCTGGTCGGTTATGAAGTATGAAAAGAGACTCTAATTACAATATTTAAGTAATCATGTTATTCCGAGACCCAGTTTCCTTTTGGGTTCGCAACCTAGTTAAAGAGCTGGGAGATAAGTATTTTTTAAGCCGTAAGACCAGCTACCCGCTATAGTCCTCTTACAGGGAATTGGAGCAGCATTCATTTTGGAAGAGACTGTGGAATATTCTGATTATAATTGACTTAACTGGATTTGTTTATGTTATCTGTTATTGTTTAAATCGCCGAAATATTATGGGGCAACGTGAGCGGCGCTATGTAAACGCGAGCTATAGAGAAGGTGCTCTATGAAATATATTTCGTATTGGAAGAATTTCATTGAATTTCGCCTTTTTAAAGATTTCCAGTCACGTTTAAGTGCACTTTGTTGGATGAGATCATGAGAGCGATAAATGAAGGTGACTGTCATTTCAATAGCTTTACCTGTTCTAACGTTATAATGATAGTGATAATGATGATAATATAATGAAAATAATGATATTAATAATGTTGAAGATAATACAAATAATAATATTAATGTTAATAATGTTAATAGTGATAATAATAATAATTAATAATAAAAGTAATATGATACTTTGAGACCATACACACCATGCTAGGAACGGTATATATCCTGCGAAAAGTCTTGAATTAGAAAGAGAAATGAAAAATGAGAAGAGGACTTGTTTAGGACGATACAGTTGGCCCCAGACTTCTGGATGAAGTCCGGTTCCTGTTTCATCTACCAACTGACCATTAGGTTGTGGACAAAGCAATGATAATGATAGTGAACATAATAATAATCAATGTGGTCTTATTTATCCCGGCTAGACTCGTTTCATTAAACTTGTTATCAATAGCCTAACAACTGCCATATTTCTTTGACAAATTTACTATCAGCCAATCAGATGCAAGGATTTCAGTAGCTTAATATCAATCATGAAACAGGGCCAAGTATTAACACTGTTCATGCTGAGGTCCCTGCAATCATTAAATTAACATGATAGATTAAGGTACGAATATAATATCACCGTCAATAAATCAGGTCAAGATGTGAACCTATTATCGCATTCATCTAATCTTGCTTAATGTTGGATTCTGCATATTCTTTTTTTTATTTCAAATATTACGATAGCGTAGTGTATTTAATAATAAAGTATAGAATCTGAACGCAATATAGTTTAGTATAGCTGCACTCAGGTGTGGTTGTATGATTTTTTTTAACAGGGAGGGGGCAGCGTTCCGAAGACTTTTGAGAAGCAAAGAAAAAAGTGAAAGAAAGTAAAATGTTTTTAGGTGCTAATTTCCGTAAAACCCCATTTCTTTGACAACCAAGAAGCAGAAGAGGAAACAAAAAGTTAGCAGATTTATCAGTGGATCAGTGAAATCAACGATTTGAAAGGAGACACAATACCATAATAACGGGCACATTTTTGTATTCAACGCGCGCCACGTTGTGTTTCCAAAGGAGGTATGGATGAGTAATTGTGTCCCGCTAAACCCGCCAAAGTCTGCATGATAGGGGGAAAGATCAGCTTTTTAGAAGCGGCAATTGAGTGTCGAATATCTATCCTGCGAGGTATCCGTTTCGCCTGATTTGCATTTCGCGGTATCCTATTTCAAAAAGTAATCCAATCTTTATCTTTACAATTGGAACACATGATGGGAAATGGATTACGGATACAGTACTAGGAAATCGTCCTACTTGTTGGATCACGTTGATTTTATGCTCATCTAAACATACAAGTGTCTTGTCAGTGGTGTAGCTTTGAGTAGTAAATGGGGCATAATTTATATAGGAGCTTGTGTCCCCACCCACTCAATGGAATAATAAATATGAAGATATATATGGAGAGGAAGAGAAGATGAGAGAGGGGGGGGGGGGAGGAGACGGAGATAGAGGGAGAGGAAATGAGGGAGGGTAAAGAGAGAGAGGGGGAGCAAGAGAGAGACGGAGAAAGAGGGGGAGACGGAGATAGAGGGAGGAAAAAGAGGGAGGGTAAAGAGAGAGGGGGAGCAAGAGAGAGACGGAGAGAGAGAGAGAGCTATACAGAGGTGATAGGGCCAAGACTCCGCTCCTTCATGAAGTTCACCCACCTGTATAGTAATTAGCTTTAATCGTGCCCCTCCCCCACCCATCTTAACTGGACTCGGGCTACGCCACGGTGTTTAGCCGCTCCAGAAACAAGTGTACAAGACTCAATTAGCATTCATACTATTTCTGGTTCCATTTATCCTTAACTCGGTTGTATCTAAATTTGTATACATTTTGTTTCGTGTCTTTTATTGGTATTGGATAAATAAATTTCAAGTTAAAGTTCAAGTGTTTTGAAGTCATCAGTTAAAGTAAGTATTCAAAGAAAATCACAAATATGGCAATTAATGTATCACTAGAAACTGGGAAGCTTACAGATGGCAATCGTATAAGTTTTATGTCAACTGCGTATCTGATGATTATAAAAACAACACAAATAAAAGCTCTTCTCAGCATCTGGAATATCCGAGGATTCGCCAGAAATATAGCGATGTTTTGATGTCGTCACACTCGGGATCGATCCTGCTTAAGCAGACGACGTCCTATAATGAATGAACGTAATTGCAATGCAATTATTTATCAAATTATAAAGAGTTTGGTGTATTTAAACATGACCTTATTTCACACCATTATAAAGGGAAAGTAAAACTGATTCTGATAGCTAAAACCGTTTGATTGTAAATACACAGGAGAAGGGTCAATGATCAATGAAATAAACCCCACTTTCAAATTGAAAAGCCCTCCGAATAATAGCAGGATGGTATTCGTTCCCTCTTGAAACGCCGAACATGCCCCGGTGCAAGCAGCTGAAAATACAATGGCGTCTTATTTTCTTTACAAGTGACTGATTCCTTTATTTTTTTAACGCTGCATTTTTCATCAAAATAATACCATACACGAAGTTAAGAGTGAGGCAACAGACTAACATTAAGACAGGCTAGTGAAGGAAGAGAAATAAGTGAAGAGGAGATGACAAAATAGGCTCTGAAAAATGTTATGGGACATCGTCTGCTTAGACAGGACTGGTCCAGGGTGTGTCGTCACATGTCTCAGCAGCGTTCGAGGAGCTCTTCAGCTGCTATATCGGGGGCTGTATTTTACCGTTTTATAATTGATAATAATCATTACTTCAAATGTTTCCAAGCGTTGAATTTGGATAACCTTGTTTAATTTATGCCATCTATGCAATAATAAGTATTAAGCCAATATTTAAAATCATTAAAGTTCTACTTTAATCTGGAATACGCGTGCAACCGATACTCTCCCATTAAATGTTTTCTTTTCAGTTCTATGACTTCGCATTTTTTTTTATCTGTGAAAAACTTTCATTTTCAGTGCTTCACAATATCAAATTTTGTTATGTCCCCCCCCCCCCCACAATAATGATCATGACATTATGCCTGTGTGAACATAATTAGAATGCAATTTCAGTTTAACATGATCAATGGCAAACCAATCATTCTGTAGTCGTGGAACATGATGAAGATTGGCACTTAGCGTTTTAATAAAAACTTCTTACAATTCATGCTCATTCTCGTCACGATGGCCTTTTCATGATTTAAAGAAAGAAAAAAACTTTACTTGTCGAAGGCCAAAATCATTAATCACCTAAGTGTCGAGGGAATGGAGGCGGATCAGATTTGATTTTCATGTAATTTCGATCAACCGTTCTTTCAGAATGTTTTCCTTTTCGGATGAACCGACGTAAATAGCTGAAAATACATTACAAGAGAATTCATTACAATCATTTCGTTATAGTAACGTGCTTCTTTTTAAATTTCTCTTTCGCTGCCCCATCCCCTCTCCTCCCCCTCTCTCTCTCACACACAATACACACACACACTGCTTTGCTTATAGCTTTCTTTCTCAAATATTTGTTTCCGCATGAGATGATAATCACATAGTTCATAACAATTTCATGCTTATCTCGACTATCGTGAAAGATATTCGCTAATTTAGGGCACATGTCTTTTTTTTTCCATTTCTGACTCGCACGTTGAAGCAAGCAGTATGCTTGAGCAAGTTCGACACAGTTTCTTTGAGCTATAATTGCACTACCAATCAACCTATTTTAAATTCGAAAGGGCATCAGAACATTAGGATGTCCTCTCTATATATCTCGGTCATTGCCATCATAACATGTTGATCAGCGCGTTGGTCAAAGCGCCTAGCTTATATACTGAGAAAATTTATGTTAATCCAAACTTTCATAATATTGTGGAACGAAGGAATTCCATACGATATCATAGGCACGGTAAAAAATGAAATACAATGTATGACCTTCATTTCGCTCGATTTTCCTTGTATCTGTGTATGGTGTGGAAATGATAAGTTTGAATAATCTCTTTTGATGGACCACAGAAAAAAATCGCACTTGAGACCGCATGGACAGGTGCAGGTGTGTGTAATGCCTTTGTCACACGATGCGTCATTTCGACTGCGTTATTTTAAAAAAAGGTGATAAAGCAAATTGTGAAGACGCATTGCCGCATGCGTCAGTAATTGAACGCAATGTTTGTTCACTTTATCTCTCACATATAGCGTCATACACTCCGCCAGTCGCTGACGCATTTTGTACGTCAACAAAATGACCCCCCCCCCGTCATATACTCGCGCGTAACCGGTACAGGGGGTATTTTGTTTAGCCGAATGTTCGTAGTTCCGAAGGCTGGTAATTCCGAAACTCGAAATTCCATTAGCAGGGGGTTCATAATTCCGAACATTTTGATGCATTACTCCGAAGGTTCGTAATTCAGAAAATGATAAAGGGGTTTAAGCTTCTTAATTCCGAAAAGGCTATTTAAAGACTAAAATACATAACTTTTCGGAATTAAAACCTTCGCAAAAACGACAAGTAACCACGGGAATAACCAATCGTTCAATGGAATAGTCACACAGCATACGATTTCACCATGTGGTCAGCACAGGCGTAGACTGAGTTGGGCGAAGCCTTAATTTAAAAAAAAATTACACTAAAACTCATATTCAATAATCTTTGATGGAATATAAGTCAAGAATGATTGACACGTATATATTATAATAAACAAAAAAAAAATGGTTTGAGACCATAATATTATTTAAGAAGTTTCACTCCCACTTTGGATTTAATCGGGGGCGTTTCATCAAGTGTCTTGTCGGTGATTTTTACCGACAGATTTGCTCTCAGCCAATCAGATGCAAGGACTTCAGTAGCTTATAACAGTTATTGCAACTTGTCATTGATGACAAGTTTAATCAAACAGGGCCTAATTGATTGGCTGTCAGAAGTTGAGTTTACGTGTAAAGATATAGAGTACGAATTATTGACAGACACCATGCCAATAGAAACACTGAAGAATTTCACTAGGTTCCTTGTGTAATGTGTACAAAGTTGCGCAAAATAATTGGGATTGAATTAAAGGGGAAAAAGAAGCCGATGCAAGGCACAGCGTATGCAGTTATGCTTCAATGAAGTTCTTATGTTCAGACAATATGAAGATGTCATGAAGCAATGGATGTTACTTTAATATGATAATGTTTTTAGTGAAACGAAAAAATCTCCTAATAGTAAAACTGCATTAAGAGTAGGAATGTATTAAACATAGACATAATACTTCTGTACTGGAGTATACAATAAAGCAATAGTCAGAATACCAGAACAGCCAGGTATATGATCGTCTCATGACACTATATATGCGACGCCTTCCGCGCCAATAAGCATGGACAACTAACAGTTATTATCTTTTCACTTTGTATCGTATTATAATTATTCAGACAGTTAGAAACCTTAAACGCGTCTTGGATGTAAAATAGATATATAGCTATATTGTATTGGCCTAGTTGTGTAGTCATTAATGTGACGGTGTCTTCACTATTATTTTTTTAAAAATATAATATTATACAACTTAATATTTTTCAAATCTTTAAGTAATAAAGGAAAAACATAAATAATGTGCAACGTGGAAAAGAGAGAACCTTGAAGAATGGAGGAATAGTATATTGACTCAGTGACAAAAAATGTGCACGTATGCTCATTGTGAAATACTCATTAAATGTAGTCTTCAGTTTCTTGCTTAAGGCCTGTTTTTATTAAGTTTGTATTGACCTATAAATCTTTTTCTAACCGAGTATTAGAAATGACATCGCACTCTTTAGAATGTTCGGGCTTGGACTGAATAGGGTACACTTGAATAAATACAATGTTAAGTAAGGGGGGGGGGGGGGTTCTTTTAAAATGTTAACTGATTATAAAAGTCCATCGTAAAATTTGTTATATTGACTCATATTTTATTTATCAAGCCAGTCCTGTAGACACAAATAAAAGATAATCAGGTCTAGTTCAATGATTCTGTTGAGCCTCCAATTTTGTTCAAAGCAGAAAGATATTCTCCTTGAATGGTTTGCGAAAATTAAAGCCAGGCAAACTCATAGGGAAAATAAAATCAGTCATGTTTATACAGCTTCCGTTTCATCTGAGCGAGTAATAAACCCATCAGACTACAGCTTGTTCATGTAGGCCTACGATATCGATTCAGTAACTCCGGATCAATAAAGTATTATAAATTGCGTTATCATCAATAACTTTAAAACCCACCGCACACTATACGATCGGTCTGCGATCCGATTTCGGAAGAAAATGTAACAACATTACTTTGATTTAAACAATTAAACACGTAAAATATTTTTGATTGAGGTTCTGAATAGTCATATAGAAAATAAAATCGAAAAAATGGCCTATCGCGAGCTTCCTAGTCAGAGGATAGGTCAAACCGGCTGCGAGTCGTAATGACGTCATCATAGCAGTCATACGATTGTCTACGATTTTAAACTGATTTGGCACTTATTCCGGGTATAAGGCTGACAGATCATCAAAATCCTATGTTTAGTATTCGTATCATTCAGAACCTGAATCAGGTAGATTTTATTTGTTAAAATGCCCGTATTCAATGCTATTGCAATTTATTTCAAAGTCGGATCGCAGTCGATCGTATAGTGTGCGGTGGGCATAGGCTTAAGAGAACAGTGCGTAGAACACTCATTGCATTGTATAACTCCATTACATGTAAAGAAATATAAGGTATAAAGAGAGAATAAACAACATTCTTATTAAACGAAGAAGCTTGATGGGAGGAATTTTAATTTGTAAACAAACTTTTAGGCATTTTACTCCCAGTGTTAAAGATCGTATGCTCGATCTGTAATGAAAAACACAAGTCAGAAAAAATTGGAACCAGCGGGATTCGAACCTGTCATCTACTGTTTTTCATTACAGATCGAGCATACGATCTTTAACACTGGGAGTAAAATGCCTATAAATTTGTTTGCAAACATTCTTATTCTATTTGGTTTAATACTTTTCTTATTGATGTAAAAACAAAGAATCGACTGAAGAATGATAGATCACATAGCACGATAAAACATTACACAAACAAATTTTGTTTCATTACATCTTCCTTCTTTCAGTATAATATATCTGTCAATATTTTTGTATATGGTAGATGGCTTTCAACGTTGAAGTTCGGTGTCGTCTTCATAGCACTAGTTAAGAATAGTGGTAAAGCTCGAAAGATGGTTAATTTCTTCACACGAATTACGATGACAAATCACAATACATAGAAATATCTTGTAGAGGAATCCCATAAAAGCTAAGACCATCCGCTTAATAAGCTTCCAGGACCGGTTCATGCCGCTGATATCCGTCACTTATTGGATCAGTCGCACTAAGACGTGTTTCCTCGAACACACCACAACACTTAAATTCGCTCCGGTGCTCTACGAACCTTTTAGGATAAATTCATAACGTTATTAGACATATAAGAGGAAGAAGAGTGAGGACACCCATGCGGATTGGTCTGAAGGATTTCAAAACAAATTAGCAGTTTGAGTGACTGAGCTTAACCGACCTAGGTATCTAATAAGGCGTCCATGAAGTAACATGACTAACAGCGTTATCATCTTCAACGAAAGCACAGGGTGACGGAGAGGGTGAGGGGAAACGTTTAACGGACCCTTTGTGAGTCCATCGTCCTGTATACCATTATTGTTATGTCTGTTTACGTGGTTGAGAGATAGGGGAAAATGTTCTATACCCTTCTTTTTTCATCGGGGTGAATGGCCATATCAGAACGGTATTTCAGGTGTTTGTTAGAAACTCTGTTTGATACTCTTTGCCTTTGAATATTATTAAAGGAGAATTAACCTCAAACAATAAAGACGATAGTGTTCAAAGGTGTTATTTATTCCTACTTGTTAGACTATATGGCTTCGCGTCAAAATATACGAGATCGATACGAATCAAGATTTTCTGAGCAAAATTTATCATCTGCTAGCAATATGTATCGTCTGCTAGCAATACATGGGGGCTGCCATTTTTTTTATGTGTACAAGAAGATTTTCTTAATCCAAATGCCCAATTGCCTTTTTCAAAATTAAAAACCCATTTGAGATTAAAAATATAGAATAGATATGTCAATTTATTTTTAAACTGAAGATTTCCTTATATATTTCTGTTGAAAATCGATATTCGCTTAATATAAATCTATTTTCTAGATACTGTGACGCAATGGACGGAGCAAATTAATTCAAATTTTATGGATGCTTCTTCCCTGAGCATCTATAGCGGCAAACTATGCATTCACCTGCTTTCGGATAATGGGACTTGAAAAGTCAGAATGCATGCTGCATATATTATGTTCTGCTCTGTTTGGCAAACCCAAGAAAATAGATTTTTGTTAAGCAAAACCAGACAATTTAAAAGTATCATTATAAAGATTTAATTTTTATAAATCATGTAAACACCCACGTTATATTTTTCGTCACATATGGGATTTTAGGTAATGAAGAAAATCAATTTAGGTCTTGGATGCAAAATATCTTCCTGACCGGAACATTTCTCAATGGTTCATGTACAAATCCAAATCAGCAAGAAAATGGCAGCCCCCATGTAAATGAGTAGGAGACGATACCGGGTGTTGGAATATCTTTATTTATACCCTTTTCTGATATCTTATTAGAAAATGATTTAGGCCAATAAGTAGGAATATATTACACCTTTCAATATAAGTAAATTTGTACTCAGGGGTTAATTCTCCTTTAATATCATTATTATTTTTTATTTTATCTTTGTCTTTCTCTGTATCCAGATGTGCTAGGAGGACCCAATCAACATGGCAGTAACAAGTGCTTGGGGTTTTGTGACAGCATAGGACAAAATGACCAATCCAGAAGTAGTCTTGAGATCAGAGTCCAAGCGCTCCCACGTCAACGACAGCCGGAGAAGCAGCATCTTCACGCTAGCCTTCGAAGAGGAAGATGGCTGTCTGCCCCACATATTCGCCTGCCGCCAAAATCTGGCCACGGAAAGAGGTAAACGACTGCAAACGATTCGTATCTGGATATTGTGTTCGGTATCACTGGTTGCCATTTTGGTTGTCGCCGTTGTCGACGTGCAGCACTACACCAACGAGGAGTTCAATAATAGGCAATCGCGGACTGCATTAAGACAATGGGAATGCATCGATCCTGTTTTACATTACTTGAGCTTAGAGGGCGCTTTAGATTCCCATCTGAGGGTGATCCTTGAAAACCTGAACAAAACTAGTCCATCATCAACTTCATCACCTTCTGTATCACTTGCACTGTCCCTCTCTAATTCTTCGATGGCATTTGAAACGTCGTCGTCAACAACTTTCATGACAATGCCCACAACTCCAACAACTGTAGTGTTGTCATCATCCATCGCAGTATTACAGAGCCAGTTGTACATATTTCGTAATTTTACTGACGCCGCTCTTGCCGACCCGTGTGTAGAGAATCTATTTTCAGAATCCTTAATCAGTAATGATACAAGTTCTTTCAATCCAAAGCATTTTGTGAACCGACTTCTACAGCACCGGAACAGCACTTCGTACAATAACAGAAGCAGCGAAGAAAGCTTCTACCAAGAACACCGCAAGGAGTTGCTCTCCGTTGGTTCCACTAGTCATGTAACCTCAGGGTTTCTTGCACTTCATGCTTCAAGATTTCACATGGCAAGCGAGATGGAACTCGCAACTCGATGTTTGGGGCCTTCTGATTCGATACCCAGTGACTTTATTTCTACCTTAGAAAGCCTGCAAGAATCGGCACATACACTTTTACACTTTGCAGCTGATATAGATGCCACTGTATCTGACAGGGTCTTTGAGGATGTGCTAGTGGCGAATCTTTATACAGATGTTTTGTATTTGAGTAGGTTAGATGTTCTTTCGCTGTGCAATACATCGGACAATCGAGAAAATTTCAGTATGGAATCGTATTTTGATACCATGGCCCAAGTACTTACAATCCTCAAGAGTGTGAACGATGATGCGTTACAGGCCCTGATCCAGTCCGCCGAAGGGAAGCTAGACTCCATTCGAACCCGTTTGGCCATTGAGATAGTGGCGACACTATGCGTGGTACTGTTCTTTCCACTGGTGCTCAACTCCGTGGGCAACATGACCGGCTGGATCCACGACTATGCCCACCGGCTCAAGGAAAGGACCGATGAGCTGAAGCAGGAGAAGAAGATGACAGAGAGACTGTTGTACCAGTTGCTCCCCAGGAAAGTGGCCAATCAAATCCGAGCAAATCAGCAGGTATGCGCGGAAAGCTTCGACGCAGTCACCATTTTCTTCTCAGATATTGTGGGTTTTACGAGGATCTCTGCTCACATCAACCCCATCGAGGTAAGAATGCTTATCTTGATCATAGCAGTGTGCTACTTGGACACAAGCTCTAGCAAAGCCTGAAAACATTTGACAATCGGTGTCTTTTAAACCCACTTCCTCCCATAATACCTGAAAGAGCAAACCATTATGGGCATATATGTATAGTTTTTGTTGATATGATTAATCTCTACTATCAGCTTATACTATTTTTTATCCACTTAGTAACTGCATCATGATTCATATTAAATTAATGTGTAATTATGTTGTCAATTTTCATATCAAAGACATCTTTCTTTCAGCAAATGTGGGTATCATCTATCAAGTTTAGTCCATCGCACTCCTCTCAGTATATACACGATGTTATAGGATTTAATAACGAGCAATTACTTACAGAGAACGAGGACTTTTCAACAAGAAATTAAGGAAATGTTCAGTGCGTCCCAGAAAAAAACGAAACCCTAAAACAAAAGGTTATTGTTACCACACTATGTGCTCTATGACAATAAATATCTATTTTCTATAAACTAGTATTATGATTTTAAATGATACCTTGATGGTATCCATCCGTACATGATTTACCGAGCAGTAGCATTTTGAAAATGACATGTAAAAACTCAGTTGTGCCGGATTTGGGTAAAACCATGAAAACGTTAGGATCACAATCATGCAAAATGACTAAGTTGAAATACCAGCTTTAAGAAATACGTGAAATTCCATTGTGTGGTACGTGGCATACATTCAATCAGAAATTTATAAAACAAGGGTCAATAACCAATTTCCAGTTGCGGTAGGGGCATACGTCCCTAAAATTTCCAGTATCAATAAATATCCCTTAAAAGATGAAAAAAGTGCCCTTCCTGTGATGGAAAAGGTGCCCCTCCTGAGGTGGGAATTGCCATAACCTTGATATTTTACCTGCCTTATGTGACCTTTCTATCTTGTACATGTATTTTCATTTGATGAAAATGGAAAGTGTCACGAACTTTACTTTTAGAAAAAATATCATCTTTCTGTCCGCTTTGCAAAAAATTGCTTTTCATTTCGATTGCAGGTACCATTTCAAAACAAAACATGCCCTTTCTTTACCCCCAACATTGACTTTCCTTTATTTTACGATAGGGGCATTATCCTTACCCTCATTGTTGAGAGAAACAGATGAAAACATTCTTCAGGGTTTTAAAAGTCATGTTGCATTTGGGTCATGATCGCATGGGATCCTAACGTTTTTATGGTTTTACCCAAAACCGGCACAAGTGAATTTTTACATGTCCCTTTCAAATTGCCGCTGATCGGTAAAGCATGTAGGGAAGGATACCATCAAGGTATCATTAAAAAGCATAATACTCAAGGTTTATGGAAATTAGATACTTATTGTCATAGAGCACATGGTGTGGTCACAATAACCCTTTGTTTTTAGGGTTTTGTTTTTTTCTGGGACGCACTATATATTGTGAAATACCCTTCATTTGTTGCTGCAACTGACTTTCTTTGCAGGTTGTTGCAATGCTCAATGACCTCTATTCTTGCTTCGACGGTCGAATCGATGTCTATGACGTCTACAAGGTGGAGACAATCGGGGACGCCTACATGGTCGCCAGCGGCTGCCCGGAGAGGAACGGTGACAAGCATGTCAAGGAGATCGCCACCATGTCCATCGATCTCCGGAGTGCAGTCAAACAGGTCCACGTCCCTCGCTCGCCCTCCATCAAACTACAAGTGAGAATCGGTATCCATACGGGTGAGTCCTCGGCAAAATAGTGATCGTCACTGGCATAGACGGGGGGGGGGGGGGGGGGGAGGAGCACAGGAGGGTCATGCCCCTCCCCCTATTCAGCCACTAAAAAAAAAAAGAAACGAGAGCGAAAAAGCAGGGGAAGTGAGAGAAAAAAGCCTAAAAAGGCGCACAAGCCGTTATCTTTCTCTCAAAACTTGCTAAAACGTCAGAGCTTTCGCGCTTCACGCGGTTTGGGGGAAACTCCCCCTCCCTGTACCAACCCCTGTGAATGCAGTATTGCGTCCAAATAACTGAAAAGCAGTCAGGGCGTCGAATTATAACTGTACGCCTTAAAAAAATTGTTTGCTACGAGCCGTTTATCTATCTCTTAAATTTGCTAAAACGTGAGAGCTTTCGCGCTTCGGGCGGTTTGGGGGAAAATCCCCCTCCCTGCACCCACCCCTGTTACATACAGTGCAGAATTGCGTCCAAAATAACTGAAAAGCAGCCAGGGTGTCGATGTAACATTCCGCCTAAAAAAATTGTTTGCTTCGAGCCGTTTATCTTTCTCTCAAATTTGCTAAAACGTCAGAGCTTTTGAACTTCGCGCAGAAAAAGGGGGAAACTCCCCCTCCCTGCACCCACCCCTTTTAATACAGTGCAGTATTACGTCCAAATAATTGAAAAGCTGTCAGGGCGTCGAACTATAACTTTCCGCCTAAAAAAACTTGTTTGCTTCGAGCCGTTTATCTTTCTCTCAAATTTGCTAAAACGTCAGAGGTTTAGCGCTTTGCCTGGAATGGGGAAACTCCCCCCTCCCTGCACCCACCCCGTTACATACAGTGCAGTATTGCGTCTAAATAACTGAAAAGCAGCCAGGGCGTCAAACTATAACTTTCCGCCTAAAAAAATTGTTTGCTTCGAGCCGTTTATCTTTCTCTCAAATTTGCTAAAACGTCAGAGCTTTCGCGCTTCGCTGCTTCCCTGCACCAATCCTCTGGGGAGCTTTGCGTGCTCATCACCAATTTCGCACTCTTTGGTGCTCACAACAGCCCCTAAAACGAAATCCTGGCTGTGCGGTTGGAACCTTCACGTCTCCCCCCCCCCCCCCCCCCATTGAAAAATCCCGGCTACGCCTGTGGTGATCGTTATACCCCCATCTTGTTCACCACTCTATATGTACGCCACTGCCCATTCCATAAAAGATAATCGTCACGCCTGTGTCACACGAGACGTCATTTCCTGACTTAGGACTGCGTCAGCAATTGGCACGGCCTTTGACGCGGCATGTGAGAGGCACATCGTACACAAAATAAATGCAAAATGAACAATGTAATTAAAAAAAAAAAGCATTTCAAATTATGTCCGTTGCAGACGAGGCGTTATAGGCCTAGCGCATGACTGCGTCAGTTAATGGCGGTCTTTGGGCCACCATTTAAACCCGGCTAAATAGCACGAGGCCTCTTTTACTGACTTTAATATGACAGCGTCAGTGTTTTGTACGGTATTTTGGACGTCATGAAAAAGTTTTATCGTTCAAAAGTGATTGCAGAATGAATTAAGGTGCAAACAATACTTTTAATAATTGGCGTATGATTTCATTACCTTCACAGGCTCGATTAGCGCAGGTACTGACGCAGTGGAAATGACGCCTCATGCGAGCGGGGATTTAGGGTGACATCGCACAAAACAATGATTGCACAGATATAAGGGCTGATTGCCTTGCAGGCTTTATTAGCGCAGGTTATAACGGAATCGAATTTTCATTTGTAACAGGCATCACTCGCGAATACGCTTCATACAGGCTTCATTGGCATATTAAAGTGATAATACAATCAAAATGACGATCCGTGTGCAACTGGCATAAGATGAGTGGTTTTCTAGCAAGTCAAGATGCCCAATCACCATGTTAACCAAGCAGCTGCACATTAGTGGAAGAGTCTCGAACTGACCCAAGGGAACTCATCTCACATGAATAATGTATATAAAAAAGCCGAAGCTAAAAGTGTGATTTCACCGGAAAAAATACAAACAACAAGCGTCCACACCAAATCTTTTCTTTTCTCTCAGTCTAATTCAATTAAATTCTCACGTTTTCTGTTCAGATTTACAGAGACAATCCTGGCAAATAAGAAAATATTTACAATAATATAATTTATATAAATAATAGGAAAATATTGAACCCCAGAGGTGTTGCGGGTATATTGATATTCACATTATTTATATGACGTAATGTAATAATGTAATAATAACTGAACGTAGTACATGCGCATAATATGGAATTATCGCAGAAAAGTGCAGAGAATTGGAGAGAAAAAACAATTATAGCAGAGAAGTTGATAAGGGACGGGGAATATGGGAAATAGAGTGAGAGAGAGAGAGAGAGAGAGAGAGAGAGGGGGAGAGAAAGGGGGGGGGGGGTTGAGAATTGGAAAAATATAGCAGAAAAGATGATAAGGTTCCGGGAATATGGGAATAGAGAAAGTAAGAGAGAGAGAGAGACATTATATAGAGAAGGAGGGGAGAGAAAAAGACGGACAGAAAAAACACTTCCGTAAGAGAGATAAAGTTAGAGAAAGTGAGAAAGAGAGAGAGAGAAAGAGAGAGAGAGAGGGGGGGGGGGATAAGTAATTGAATTGTATGTATATCAAAGTAATACGATTACAATAGAATGACAACCCAGAAAGATCATTTCAGAAGATATTATTGCATTAAAAAGGTATATGGAAAGTCACTAGAGTGCGTCTTTTACAAATTTCGTTAGAAATGTCACTGAGACGACTACATCAGGCCCGAAGCCGGGGGGGGGGGGGGGGCGGTGGCGGCCCCCCGCAAAAAAAAAAAACATAAAAAAACCCCGCCAACTTTAAAAAAAAAGCGAAAGCGAAAAAGCGGGGGGAAGTGGGAGAAAAAAGTCTAAAAAGGCGCTACGAGCCGTTATCTTTCTCTCAAAATTTGCTAAAACGCTCTTCGCGCGGGAAGGGGGAAACTCCCCCTCCCTGCGCTTACCCCTGTTACATCCAGTGCAGTATTGTGTCCAAATAATTGAAAAGCAGTCCGGGCGTCGAACTAACTTTCCGCCTGACAAAAGTTGCTACGAGCCGTTATCTTTCTTTCAAATTTGCATAATAAAACGTCAGATCTTTCGTGCTTAGCGCGGGAGGGGGAAACTCCACCTCCCTGCACCCACGTACCCCCTGGGGAGCACGTTTCGCGTGCTCATAACCAATATCACAACCCAACCCCCCTTAAAATGAAATCCTGGCTACGCGGTTGGACTACATCGTCTTGATAAAAAGGAATGATGTTTGTCATATTGGACTGAAACCTGAACATACATAATTATTCTTATGTACCATGTAATCAAACTTGCCCTATGACTTTTTTCACAATACAAACTTTATTGCAATAGGCGCCTTGGCGGAAATTGTAATAATGTATAAAAGTCATCTCCTTGGCGAGAAAAATATACAAAATTACATTTGCCGATGATGCACTTAAAAAAACACACAAGACATTCTGCTCCTAATTTTGATGATGGATCTTCTATTGCAAGCGAACATCTGACATAACTTGCAAGCAGTAAATCTTTATGTTTCTCTATGTAATACAGTGGCCATAAGTATAGCGTAAAATCTCAATGCTCTTTCGCACCCTTTAGATCCCCCCTTCTCTCTCTCTCTCTCTCTCTTTCTCTCTCTAAAACGCAGTTAGAGCTTCTTGAAGATACCGCGGTATGGTCTCGATTCATCGTAATGCATAAGTAAGCTTGATTCCTGCAAATATCAGATAACGAACAGCAATTGGTCAACCACACCTTCAAAGCCAAAATGAAGGAAGATATCGTGGCGGCAAAATGAAATATCATCAAATGAATTAAAGGTCGCCTGACCGGCGCTTTATTGCATTAACGCACTTCAGCAATGTGATGTCAAATAAAATCATAGTCATCGGACTATAGGTTTTGTGTCAGATTTGCAGATGAGATGGTGGAGTCGTGATGATGGCATGACAAGTTGCCATCATGCTCTTTTTTGCGGATGTATTCTGTAGATCTTATTAGGACTTTGAAAGCCAGTGAGAAATGCATACAGGGAGGCCGACACAAGGAGCGGATGGAAGAAAGAGTACATTAATCGAGAAAATAAAGTGCGAAATAGTACAGAGATACGGTGAGAAAGGGATATAATGAAAGAGAGGAAGAAATGGTAAGACCTGCAGACTAACAGAAAATAATGCTATGCAATCATTGGTTTTATTACATTATGAGCCCATCTAGCCATCTGGAGGAGCAAGACGCAAAAAATCATCACCGTTATAATGATCATTACTACTTCAAACTTTACATATCAAGGGTGTTGTTACATGAAAGTAACGAACAAACGGAAACTGTCCCCTCACGTGACCAAGACAAATTTTCTCATTGGCCAAAAAAGTTGTCGTCGCGCACAGCCTTTGTGCAAAATGTAATATATCCATTGTTTTATGCCCTTCATGACCATAACAAGCGAATTCAGTAACACGGGCATGTACTGAAATTACGTCATAATGATAAAATGCAAGTTTAAAAATGCAAGTGTTATTATCTCTAAAGCATACTGTTTTTATTTCGCTCTTTCATTCAGGACCCTGTGTAGCGGGAGTGGTAGGAATAAAGATGCCTCGCTACTGCCTCTTCGGGGACACTGTCAACACAGCGTCACGTATGGAGTCCAATGGATTACGTAAGTGGGGTGTAGATAGTTGGTGGAGTGGGGGGGGGGGGGGGGGGGGGGTGGTAAAGAGGGCAAATTACCCCCGGACAACTGACCCCCTTCAAAAATGGCCCCTTGTTACCATCAGACAAGTGCTTTGGTGGTAATTTAATTTTAGGGTATAGTTGTACAAGGGCTAGTCATCCGTGGATACTTGTCCAGTTGGTATTTTCCTGGGGAGGGGGGATTTCCTGATAGTTAATTTCCTGAGTAGTTATCAGGCGGTGATATTCCAGGGCATATCCACAGGTGTTACCCCCCCCCCACCCACCCTTTTTTTTACTCTTTTCGCTTGTCATCTTTTTTTTCAGAATCCCCCCACTCTTGAACAAACCTGAATCCGCCCCTGCAGGGAATAGTTGTCAGAGAGCCAAACAAATTCAGTAATTGGAAAATACTTCACTCTGTATAGTCTGCATCTTGGACTCTGCAATTACATTGTAAATCTGTATAAAGAATGCACGTGTTCGTCGTTGTTAATTCACAAAGTATCCTTTTTTTAAATGAATTTTCTAGCGAATAAGATCCACTTGAGCGGAGAATGTTATGAAGCTCTGTCTAGGGATGATACTTTCGTGATGGAGAAGAGAGGGGAAGTCCAGATCAAGGTAACTCTACTTTTATGCTATCATGATTGAAAATCCTCAGTATTTTATTAAACAATTTAAGTTCAGTCTAAGCCATTTTTTAAAGATTTTTGTCCTGTTTAAAATTCAGGTATGAGATATGCTTTTCTTTAGGAATTATTATCTGAATGTTACAAAATATGTCATTAATTTCTAGCCACATGTACAATCAGAAGTCGATCGAGTGCAAGGTTATCAGATTACTTTGGTCTGGAAGTATTGGCATTCAAACCAAGGAGTTATTCTGTCATAACTCCTTGTTCAAACCAAAAAATAGCGGGAGACGGTGGGAAGAGAAAAGAAAAGAAGGACACAAAACGATTTGAGTGGTGTTTGCGGATTCGACCGAGACCGAATCAGCCACACCCCTCATCCTTTTTATTTTCCTAATTTGGAGTCCTTGAAAGAAAAAGTAACGAAAACAAAAGAAAAGAGAGAACAAGTGTGATTTCGCGGTTCATTACCCCGCCTAGTCCCACCCCATTCCAGCCCCGACTTTATGACAATTCTACATCACTTTATGTATTCGTCTCGATGTCTCCTTTAGGGTAAAGGTCTGATGACTACATACTGGCTTATCTCTCGTCAAGACTACGGCGAAGTCAATGACAGCGCTGTCTGCACCTGGAAGCCGAAGCGAAAAAAGAAAGTGGCGTTAGACGCGAGCTCACAGGATTTGTTATCGACCGCCGAAAACTCGTCCGTGGCCAACAGCTCCATCAGCTTGGAATCGACCGTCAGAGCGGCTGGGGACAACGACCAGGAGACCGAGGCCAGGAGACTGCCACGAATACCAGGACAAGTGACAGATGGAGATGGTGCACAAACGACGGAAGAGAATGCATAGTCCATTACGTCGCAAGTCACTATTAAACTACATCTACTCTCTCTCTCTCTCTCTACCTATCCTCTTGACTCATAAGTTCTCATTTGTGGAGGGAAAGGACCAAATGTTAAATATCTTACATGGATTAGGTTCTGATTATGCCAATGTTTCTCCTTACCGCATCTCTACCAAGCTTCGTTTTATTAGTTTGCACGCAGACAACCTTGTCAGTCAATGAACACACAACAATGAACAACACAGGGTATAAACTATCAAAGTTGAAAACTTGTACCAAGGAGTTGCTCCGTGATAAGTCATTGGGAGAACATATACAGCTATTTACTTTAACCACTGGCGGTTCCAGAAGTATCTTGTGAACTTAACCGAGGGGCACATGTCTTCAGAAAAACCAACAAGAAATTTAAGGTTCTCAATTTATCGGGGGAGGGGGGGGGGGGGGGATGCACACAAGAGTAAGTTTTTACTCTAGTTGTGTGTGTATTGTGTGTCCTCCTCCCTACCCCTCTCCCCTTTCTGATAGCTGCCATTTGGGAAGTTGAATTAAGCTAAACTAAAGATATATTGTATCTTGTCTAGTTGGAGTCAAACATTGTCTTTATATTAGTTTGCCCTTGTCTTCTATGAGATTCACAAGCAGGTGGAAAGAAGTTCATTAATTTTTGTTCACCATCACGCTGATAAAGCTAAGGTGATGAAAAATATTAATCATTCAAGCAAACTGATCAGATTAGCAATGCATACAGAGAAATTAACATCTCAAATAATCAACTCTTTGTTTCGATTTACAAAGAAATTATGTCAACCATGTGAATTATTGCCATGGAAATGTGTGCTTCATTTTTTAATTTGATTAAATTTCATAACGTCATTCCCTCAAATAATCAACTCCTTGTTTCGATTTAAAAAGAAACTATGTCAACCATGTAAATTATTGCCATGGAAATGTGTGCTTCATTTTTTAATTTGATTAAATTTCATAACGTCATTCCCTGTAATACAAAGGTACATTTACATACCACCTTTGCAACATTATTAATTGAAAGTGAAGTGTAATTACTGATTTTCTTTGATGCGACAGTTCTTTTCTCATTTATCCCTTATCATTCTGTTGGTCAGTCTGACTCTTTCCCTCTCTCTCTTTCCATCTCCATACCTATATTATTTCTGATGTAAGTCCACTTGCCCTGTTGCCAATATCCTCCCTTTCATCATCTCTCTTTCTTTTCTTCACTTTCTTGTATCTCTTTATCTATCACAATTCCATTATCTCCCTCCATTTCAATTTCGCTTGTGTTTGGCTCTGTAACTTATGAATCACAGTCCTAATTATACAACTATTTGACCAGATATGTGAGCAAACAGGAGCAAAGAATTCTGCACACAGTGTGTCCATTCTTGTAGTGTAAGGCATTGTGATGCCATGTAGTATATTTCAAAAGGAAAGTAGCATTACAATGAAAATAAGCATTAAAGTAGTATAGGCACCTTGAGCACCCCCTGAGAAATATGCACTATAAATGTAGAAATCATCATCATCATCTGTGACACAACATTTTCTCCTGCGACATTTGCTCCTCCATCCATATCTCGAAAGGTTAGGGTCAAGGTCATGATTTGGTTTTTTGAGACGGACAATGTGAAAATTAGGATTAGGGTTAGGTTTAGGTTTAGGATTTAACATGGCAAAGTTAGACCGGAGCAATTGTCACAGGAGCAAATGTTATGGAACCTTATCATTTATCATCATTATTATTATAAATTTATTATTACTATACCTATTATCATCGTCATCATTGCTTTGATCAAAATCTATTAATTTGCATGAAGCTGAAGGGTTCAAATTCAATGTTTTTTCCATTCAAATTAGCAATGAAATAAATACCAGTGTTGCCAATTTAAAGAAGATAAGTTGCTCAATACCACCCTTAAAGAATTCCTATCTCCCTATCTTTAACTCAACTAATTTATTTTCTTTTGTAATGGTTCAATCTTTATAAGTATGTGTTTCTATAATTTGAAGAAAAAGAATTATGATTACTATGGGATTGAAAAGACCTATTTATATGGATGAAGACATTTAGATGCAATGAACTGTATACACCATATATTTCGCAGGGGTTTTGTTTTTGCGAAATTTGCGAATACTGAATGGGTCGTGAATTTAACAACATGCTAACATATTGCCAACGTGAGTAGTCAGTTACTTTGTTGTCGCCTTGACAGAAATTCACCATTTAGCTTTGCGAAAGTACATCATCATTGCTGTTTTGTAGATCTGAGAATTTCCCTATCGCGAATTCAAGCACTTGTGAAATACTGAAAAAGTGGAAATTTTCGCGTGATTAATTTTTCGCGCTCGGCTGAGTCGAGTGAATTTCGTGTGTTTTTTAATTTCGCCGATGCGCTAGGCTCATGGGCAAAAGAATACAAACAAAAATATTCACGTTTTTATTTTCGCACACATTTCATGCTGCGCGAAATGCACGAAAATTACCACACCGCGAAATATCCCACGTTTACAGTAGTCTGGCTAGTCCTATTTGCGAAAATTTTATGGCCGCGACATTTACTTGACTTCATCAATTCATCTTATACTGACTTTGTATATAATTGTAAAAAAAAAAAAATGCAACAGAAGAAGATTGAAAATAATGTGTTTCAGTAGAGTGTGGTGATGTAATTTGTGCAATACAAAAGAAAGTGTGAATTTTGAACAAAAAAAGATAGTTATTCAATTAAAAAAAATCTATAAACAATGAATTTGTCTGTGTCAATCATTTCATTTATTAGCATGACATGTACAATGTATTTGCAAGAAATTTCAAGAATCTATCCTATTTGGCTTTATGATTTTATATGTAGCATTATTAGAACCATATACATCTGGGCCAAGTACCACAAAGCTTAGCAATTATGGTTTGATGGTTTATTTTACCCGACTGCTAAAAAAGCATGTGTATGCTTATATAATAATAATAATAATAATAATAATTGCATTTATATGGCGCTTTATACGGGTGTTTCTAAACGCACTGGTTGTCTGTCTAAGTAAGTAAACTAGTAAACACGATAACATAAAAGCAATACAGTAACTACACGCGCCTCCATAAAATTACAACTGCTTAAAAAGATGGGTTTTTAGGAGGATTTTAAATGATTCGATAGATGTGGCATTCTGAATATGGGATGGGAGTTTGTTCCAAAGGGTGGGGGCAATGGACGAAAAGGCTCGGTCGCCATACCGGGTTTTTGTACGTGGGCCATAAGATAATTGGAGAGAGGAAGATGAACGGAGGGGTCTGGCAGAAGAGGAGGAAAGAAGGGTGATTAAGCCTATATATGGGGGCAAGATTATGTTTGATTTTGTATGTGAGAAGTAGGATCTTGAAAGTAATGCGAAAATGGACTGGTAGCCAATGAAGTGAGCGGAGAACAGGAGATATATGGTCATGTTTTTTGCTAAGAGTTACTAATCTAGCGGCTGAATTTTGGATACGTTGAAGGGAGGATATATGAGAAAGAGGGAGACCAGCAAGGACTAAGGAGTGAGTAAGCAACCAGGGGACGGACGGCTTTAAGTCCTCTTTGAGGGACTTGGTAATGAGGATTAATGCCTTACGAAAGGGCACTAGCACATCCACTTGTTTTCGAGCCCGGGCCCTCCGGTTACGAGACCACTGCTCTACAACTGAGCCACCGCTCCATCAATCAACCAATGGTATGATTAACATTTTGTAATTGTCTATACATAGCGATATATTACCAAATAATAATCAATCCCTAACATACATGTATCTTTGTGTTACAGGCCCCTGATCAGTCTTTAATATACCTGGGCCCCGTTTTATAAAACTGTCTTGTTATCAATAACAATTGCAACAGATCAATGACAAATTTGCTCTCAGCCAATCAAATGCTTAGATTTCAGTAACTTATAACAGTCATAGTGACTTATTCTGATAACAATTTTTATGAAACAGGGCCCAGATATGTCACAGGCCAAGACAGTCAAGGGCTAAGTCAGACTTATACAAGCATGAACAAGTGACCGAACAACAATTAAACTGTCAGATGTGATTTGATTTTGTAATAGCATGTATTTTCCAAAGGCCCAAGTGCGATTTATCTCGGGCTTGTGCAATCCATGAAAATGGACAGACACAATAAAACCCACATTACAACACTTTGACTAGATAAAAATTGTACAGGTATTTCTTATTTCAATGCAGTTTGACATACATGACCTGACTGCTTATTATTCTTTCCTGATGATTTAGTAGACAATATCCCTTTGTAAGGTAGAATAGAAAGATTAAATGAGAACTTACCGTTTGAAATTTAATCGTTATTTTAAGAGTAATTTTGTAGGGAGAGATTACATGAGAGCCCGTAATGCGCATGCGCGGTCAATCTTTGCAGCACAAATGTGCCTACAGTTCAAAGCCAGAGAAAGATTTAGTTAATGAGAACTTACTGAAGATTAAGAGTAAGGGAGGGAGAGGCGGGCATGTAATCTCTCCCTACAAAATTACTCTTAAAATAACGATTAAATTTCAAACGGTAAGTTCTCATTTAATCTTTCTATTTTACTACGTAATTTTTCCGTGAGAAATTACATGAGATTTTGTAGCTCTGTAGGTACATTTGTCAACCCATGAAAACTTTGCATGGTTCACAATCAACAAGTAATGAAAACATTTCGCTTTGGGAAAACCCACAAGCCAGTAAAATATGTAAGTACACAAAATAATGCTAACCTGACTTCAGAAGAAGTTCACTGCAACTCAAATAAGGGGGAATGTATTCCCCATAATCCCTGCACTAACACAGTTTCTATTCAAAGTTCTTGCTCTACAGCAAGTCTCGGTATACATAGAGAAGACTCTTATGATTTTTAAGTTTGCCCCCCTAACACTGCTTGCGTGAAGCATTTAGTTTCAGTGTTAAGAGGTTTGTGATAGAACTTCCTAAAAGTACATTCGCTAGACCAGCCTGCTTTGCTGAGAATCTGAGAAACTGGAATTTCAGACCTCTGTGCAGCTGATGTAGATGCAGCCCTAGTCGAATGGGGCTTGTAAATGTCCGTGTCGATTCCAGCTAAAGACAATGAAGTCTTAATCCATCTAGATATAGTTTGCTTACTGACACGCTTGTGTGGTTTCTGGAAACTAATAAAGAGATATTTCTCATCACCTCTTAGATGTCTAGTGCGAAGCAAGTATTGCTTGAGATAACGAATCACACATAGTCGTCTATCAACTGGGTATGCTTTCATCTTCAGTTCACTATTAGCATTGCCTGGGCGATGTTGTTTAAGCAGTGTAGTGAAGGAGAATGTCACTGAGCTATCCTTGAGTAGCATGTTGTCAAGGTTTAAGTCATGAATCGATTGCACACGTTGAGCAGAAATCAGTGCAATAATTGACACAAGTTTAAGCGACAATTGTTTCAAGCTGAGCGAATTAGCTGGTGCAAGCTTTCTCAAATAGTTGAGAACTATCTTTACATCCCAGATGTGAGAATACCTTGCTGTTGGAGGTCGTAACTGAAACACTCCTTTCAAAAAGCGAGACAAAAGAGGGTGGGATCCTGTTGGATAAGATCCTTCCAAAGTGAGAAAAGTTGCTAACGCACTCCTAGCTGCGTTCAGGGAGCTGTAGCTTGCTCCTTGCACGTAAAACATTTCAGAAAAGAATTCTAGTACTGTCTCTACTGTACTTTGTAAGTAGTTCAATCCCTTGTTTGAACAAAAACGCTTCCACTTCCTTATGTACACATAGTATTGCTTCTTGGTTGATGCCCGCCAAGAGGCTGCGATGACCTGTATTGTCCTGTTGCTCAGTCCCTTACCCTGGAAGGGTCTCCACAAATCCTGCAACAAAGCAAATCAAGATGGGGAGAAAGTGGATGAGTTATATTAGATACTGGTTGCTTGAGAAGGTCTTTTCTTCTCTTGAGCAACATGGGTTCCCCTACTACTAAGTCCTTAAAAATTGGGAACCAAGCCTGAGTGGGCCAATTTGGTACTACTAACAGCCCAGTCGCTTTGTCTGCTTGTATCTTTTGTAAGCATCTTGATATCAGACAGAAGGGGGGAAATGCATAGAAATTGAGATGGCCCCAATCTATTGTGAAGGCATTCACTGTTTCAGCGCCAGGTTCTGGCAACCAAGATACAAATCTAGGAAGTTGGGCATTCAGTCTGGATGCAAACAGATCTATTTCGGGTAGACCAAAGTGGTCAATAACCTGTGAAAAGGCTTTCTTATCCAACATCCATTCTGTTCTGTCATTGAATTTTCTGGACATTTGGTCTGCCTCAGTGTTTAGACGGCCTGGTAGATGGGCTGCAGTTATCCATATATTTCTCATCATACACCATTTCCAGATTTCCGAAGCCATACGATCACAATCTCTAGATTTGATGCCCCCAAAGTTATTCAGGTAGCTTACTGCTGTTTGATTGTCTAGTCTCATGAGCACGTGCAAATCACGCCTATCCTCACAAAAAGCCCTTAAACCTAGACCTGCGGCTAGGGTCTCTAAGAAATTAATTTCATTATTTTGAGCTCGTTTCAACTCTTGCTCATTCCATCTTCCTCCTATCTTAGTGTGGAGGTTAGTTGCTCCCCAGCCCATGCCACTTGCATCAGTACGTAGCTCAATTTGTGGATTTACACGTCTGATTGGGGAAAAGGAGGATCTTACATTCTCTATCCACCATAATAATTCCTCCTTTGCCTTAGAGGAGAGCTTCATCGGCCTATCAAAATGACCCTTACATTTCTTCAGGGCAGCAATCTTATCCCTTTCAAGGGAGCGATAAAACAAGGGACCATATTGTACAGCCGGGAATGTTGCTATCAACTTCCCTATCACTCTAGCTACCACCCGAATGAGAGGGTTGATGGCATGAAGTAGATGATGGCATGAAGTAGATCTGTGCAGTCTGTGACTATATCATCTTTCTTATCTTCAGGTAGAGAAAGATGCATAATTACTGAATTTAGCATGAACCCAAGGAATTTTATCTCCTGCATAGGTATAAGGACTGACTTTTCAGGGTGTACCAGGAACCCCAACTCTGAAAGAGTATCTGTAGTAGCTGTGATTGCAGCCTTAGTACGTTCCTTGTCTTTTCCAATGATTATGGTATCGTCTAAGTACCCAACCACTACATGACCTGCCTGTCTGAGCGAGGCAAGAACAGGCTTAAGTAACTTGGTGAATAACCTAGGGGCTGTGCTAAGGCCATTTGGAAGGACCTTGAACTGTAACAGTTGCCCTTTCCATACAAATTTCAAATACTTTCTGTGGCTAGGATGGATGGGGACAGAGTAATAAGCATCTTGGAGGTCGACTGAAGCAAGATAACAATTTGGAGAAATAAGTGCAGCAGCTACATGAATATCATCCATCTTAAAATGATGGTACTGAAGGCTCTTATTTAGGTCTGACAGGTCTAAAATCAGACGCAGCCCGCCATTCTTCTTGGGCCGAGTGAAAATATTGGAAATGAATTCGCCTTCATCATGATTACATTTCTCTATGACATTTTTGCCCAAAAGTTTCATAATTTCATTGCTGATAGCAGCCTGTTCAGTCTGACAGGACTTGAATTGGAAAAATGGCCGAGATCTTCTCGGTGGCATGCACTTTGGATCAAATTCAAGTTTGTACCCTTGCACTGCAGCCAAAATGAAAGCATCAGATGTAATGCTGCACCAATTTTCATAAAACTGTTTCAGTCGACCTCCAACAGGAGTACTACATGTAAATGAATCTTTGGAATGAGAAAACTGACCTACCTCTTCGAGGTTGGTGTTCTTTAGTTCTTCTTGAACTTGTAGTTGTAGGTTTTCTGTTTTGCTCCTAGCCGAGGCAGGGCACTGCTCTGGTGTTTGTCTTTCTGGTGATAAGTCTGCCCCTGATGGGGCTGATTGCCTAAAAAAGGCCTGTGAGAACTACCAGCCTTAGGTTGCGAGCGGCTTGAATCTCTGGTGGACGGCGTCCATCCCGCATCATGGTACTTGGACTTGTGTGACCTGGCGTAGGGGTGAAAATGATGGCTATGCTGGCCAGAACTGGGGTTAATCTGTGGCCTCATCACCCCCGCTGTTGCCTTCTGTTGTTCCTGCAAGTCTTTCACTTGCTTGGGTAGGTCATCACCAAACAGTTGTTTCCCCACCATAGTTGTGGGTTTGCACAGGTGCGTGAATCTAGCGTTCATGTCTGGCCTGATCAAGTGCTTGCGTAAGGAGTTAAGTTCAAAGTTAGTATTACTCAACAGAGCCAAGGCATCCTGCTGAGTGGCTGAAATATCGTCAGCTGCATCAAGAGTACGCAAAAAGGCCACCAAACCTCTGATGAGGGACAGCTGAACCCTCTGTAGTTTAAGATCCCTGCTCTTGGTGCCTGATTTCAAATTGTCCCAAATTGGAGCATTCACTTTGGGAACAGTAAGCAAGGGGCAGTTGCTGGGTGGAATGTACTTTTCCCCAGTCTCATTTAGGGTTTTTCCCTCCAACTGATGTGAGATTAAGTAAGACGCCGAACTGGCCAAACTGTCATTAATTGGTTCTCCAATCTCACTGGGTTGAGCAAATTTAGCTGCGAGCTTAGGTACAACTAGCTCTTCCTCCATTTCATGTTCATAAATATCATCACGATCATCATACACCTCACTAAAGCCTTGACCGGCAAGAGGTTCATCGGTATCTGAGATATCCATTAATTCCGAAGGATCTCGAACAAAATGGCCGCCTTCCGACGTACCAGGTCGATTACTCGCACCGAAGGTGGAATGCGAAGTTCCCGGACTCTGCGCCGCAGACGAGGTGGACGGGAGACTCTCCATAACTTTGCCCAAAAGGGCTTCCAGTTTATCCAGTCTATCCCCCAAATCGGGTGTTCCTGCCTTTTTAGGCTGAGATGAAATCTTTGGCTTCGCCACTTTAGATTTTCCTTTGTCGGAAGATCCCCCTTTGGGTTTGTTCTTGCCTGTAGTCGAGCCCGAGGGCTTCTTGGCATCTACAGTAGCTTCGCTACTCGCACCCCCGGTAACGCGACCGGAGTGCATAGGGCGTGCGTCTGGCTTTGCCGACGTCTGGCCCGAAGTCGGAGATTTCTCCTCACACGAGAAATCGATTCCATTATCTCCAAAAACCGTCGACGAACTCTCAAAAGTGGAGAGGATGAGTAGAAAACAATAAAAACTCCGAAAATAGCTGTGGTAAACGGCGAATATCCGTAGATGGTGAAAAAAGAAGAAAAAACCGCGACGAAAACACAGTTTTCAGCGTGAGACCGCCATTTGCAAAACGTAATTGACCGCGCATGCGCATTACGGGCTCTCATGTAATTTCTCACGGAAAAATTACGTAGTAAAATTAACCTCAATGATTTGTCTTCTTAAGTTTGTGCTTCACAGATCAATATGTACTAGCTATTCTGCAGTGATGTGGACCACAAACAACCCTGAAAGGCACAAAACTGGATAACCGCTAACAACCTCCCCCCCCCCCCCCCCTTTTGTGAGGGGGGAGGGGGTGCGCCATGGAAGCAATTGTAATGGTTATGATCAGCTGAAAAGTCTTTCTGCTGTTTTAAGGCTTTGATCTGTACCTGCCATAAATCATGAAGAGCCAGCTTATAATAATTATCACCACTTTAATACATTAGGTGGAAGTTTATCGGAAAAGCAAAACACAGCTACTGCACCGAGACTGGCAGCCCAGGAGACCGATAATGTTGGTCTGGTGAAGGGGAAATAAGTCCACCCTGATATCAAGCTAGTTTTAACAGAACCAGAAAAATCAAAGAAAAAAATAATGAAAGTTTGAGAAAAATCTGATGATAAAAAGGAAAGTTTTAAATTTGTAAGTCGTACCTTACCAAACACAACGCGAGCTCCACTCCCATTTCACAAATTTCCATTTCCTTAGTTGTGGATGATGGAAAAGATTTGTTTCATACAGGTTTTGTGTAATACATATGTGCAATGAATATATCGACAGCGCATGTATTTTCTGTAGAGAAAATGGAAATTCATATTTTTAGTACAGGGCAAATGGGGGAAGAGCTCGCAAGATAGGTCATGGAGTTGCCAATCTGAGTTTGATTGATGGCTACTTCAAAATTTCATCATAACTTTATATTTCATAAGATTTTCTCAAATTTTCATTATTGTTTTTCTTTAATTTTTTTGCTTGTGTTAAAACTAACTTGATATCAGGGCAGACTTTCCCTTGAAGACTCTGAAAAGGCCCATAAGACCAACATGTCATTCTCATGTGCCTTCTAACAACTTTTCAGAGGGATTAGTAACATTGTTGGTCTCGTGGGCTGTCGGCCTACTTAGATGTCCCTAAAAGAAAATGGTGTTTAGAAGAAGGGAAAAAAAACCACAAAAGCAATATGAAACTTGGTAGCTGTAGAATCATGAATGCAAATACAGTTAACTTTGCATAGGTCGAATCTGTTGGGACCACAAAAATAGCTTGACTAAAGCAAAATTTGACTTAGGAAATGTAAACAACACGTTTTGCATACTTTGGTAAAAACAATTGATTTGACTTGGGTAAATTTCGACTTATGCGACTTCGAGTGACGGATGGAAGGTTATAACTGTACTGTCTAATTACCCAGCATGAACTCAAGTGTAGAGTGCAAAAATGTTAGGTTTAGGTTTCTATAAGGTCAAAATTACTCAGCAAAATATCCATATCAATGTTTACACCTTTGACTAAGATATACATGTAGGACTATAATTGCTAACGTGAACCCTCTGAATTGTTCAGAAAAGGGTCATGTCGTGCACATAATTACAACGTGAAAATTAAGTTGTAAAAAAGGAATCATGACGTGTAGAATTCTATAAACAGTAAATCCGTTGCTTGATTAACGTAACCAGGACCTTTTACTCCAGAAATAACCTCTCTGCAAGGGGGATTAACTTCTGTTTTTTTCTGGCAGATCCTGGCCGAGACCTGTCATCATATATAAACCGCACCCCCCAACTTTTCACATTTTCCGGCGGGGAAAAAATGTGCAGTTTATAGAACGTTATTTACGGTAGATAACATACATGTATGTCATGAACCCATTGGCTACTATTAATCAGTGTGTTAAGCTTGGGAGAGAAATTGCTGAATGGTATCACATTTACACCCTGTATGGTAATGAATGATACACCTACATCTAGTGCCCTACACGTTATGGTGGTCTTATGGACGTATAATGGTCACTCCTGGTAAATCATTCAGATCCGTCTTAGATGGATAGACGACCCTGAGCTCTCCGTCCTCATTGACTACTCGGACCTGTTCCACTACAAGCTTCTTGTCTTTGTCATCAGTTGTAGATTCTTCACTAGCCCCTTCGTCAGATGTTCCCTTGTTGCCAAGATTTAATTCAAGCATCTTGGTGAGGAGGGCCTGTAAAACCTTCTTGCAAGAGGCTAGGTCTTCAGAGCTGGTCACCTCGATCAAGATGTCCGTTGTGGATCGCGAAATCTGGAAAGGACAAGATCGAAAAAGAGAAGATCAACGAGTGATTGATATTGATGGAGAAAACAGAGAAAGAGAGAGAAAGCATGAGAGGGGTAATATTGCAACAGTGACAAAATTTCAAAAAATTCCAATCAGAAAAAAGTAACCAGAGAATGACAAGAGAGAAAGAAAGGCAGAGAAATATGGAACCTTTGGGTGAGTTGTAGCTGATTCCCTCCCCCCCCCCCACCCTCTTTCCTGGATCCGACTATGATACATTTCAGTACAACCTTATCAAACAATCCACTCTTTGCACAGCCTAATGTGTCACAGAGGTGACCCGAAATTGCTCCGCCAACATCTGCTCTGCGCTTTAGTTTTCTGAACGATGTAGGGTGAGTGAAGGTTAGGTATATGTGACCCTCCAACACAAAACAACCAATAAGTCAGAAATATGTGTTTCTAAAATTTCAGCACAATTTGAAAGCTCAGATTCTAACAATGAGAATGTCAGAGTGTCAGATAGGCTAATGACCAAAACAATAGAGAAAACGGGCTCTGATGCAGGGGTCACCAATAAGTCGGAAATATGTTTTTTTTTAATTTCAGCACAATTTGAAAGCTCAGATTCTAACCTTTAAAATGATATATAACTTGTTTTGTATAGACTAAGCAAACCCTTATAAATGACAATGAGAATGTCAGAGTGTCAGATAGGCTAATGACCAAAACAATAGACAAAACGGGCTCTACAGGGGTCACACCTTTGCATATTTGGCTTCAGTATTGCCCAAACGCAGACATAGGCAGCCATACCCAATAAAGCGCAATGCTCACTAGTACTCAATACGCAGACTAGCATATAGGCCTGCGCTAGGGGCTTGCTAGTTATATATTTTCGAAACTATCGCAAGCAATTGCAGGTCGAATCGCCTACAAGGGGATACAAGTGGCAACCAGTGAATGCGAGCAATAGCAAGCGACAACGAGTGGCTTAGCGCAGGTATACGCAACTCTTTTGGAGCGGGTGTCACTGTCTATAGCTGCGCAGTGAGACGCAACAAGACCAACTGGTGCGAGCGGCTAGCGAGCAGCAAAACGAACAAAGAACGGGCTACATACACAACGTGCTACCTACGAGCTAGATACGCAATAGTGTGACTGCTACCTTCAAATTTGCCGCGTATTGCTGGGTATGGCTGCCTATTAATATACCCCACCTAGCACAGCAATACGCACCAATATACGCAAAGGTGTGACCTAAGCATTAAGAAGAGTGACCATTTAATAGCACCTAATCTGTGTCCTAATGTTTGAGTCAAAACTCCCTAGTCTACACTGAAGTTCTAATAAGCCAGTTCAAATTCTAAAACCCACTGACACTAATATTTGTTATGTGCTCATGAATGTCATGTAATCATTATTCAACTAGAAATGTGCATTGCTGGGGCCGCGCAATGCTAAATGTATCCCCCGGCACTGGCAGCGATTTGAAGGAGGGACAAAGACCCTCCCCCATCCCCTCCCTCAAACAAAAGGATGGTGTAGAAATTAGATGTGTAGGTTTCACTAAGACACATCTCCATACAAAATTTGAAAGAAATCCATCAAGAAATGTGGCCTGCAGAGTGCACTCACGCCATGCCCTGAAGTATGACCTTTGACCCTATAAAAGACGGAACACTGGTGGCAGCATCACCAAAAAGTATAGGTTTTTAGATTACACCAAGAGACACCTTCATGCAAAATTTGAACGAAATCCGTCAAGAAATGCAGAAGTAAGAGTGCAAGAAATGGAAAAATGACCTTTGACCCTATAAAGGACGGAACAATGAGGGTAGCATCACCAAAAATTAAATATGTGTAGATTATACCAAGATACATCTCCATACAAAATTTGAATGAAATCCGTCAAGAAATGCAGAAGTAAGAGTGCACAAAAGGGACAAATGAGCTTTGACCCTATAAAGGACGGAACAATGAGGGCAGCATTACCAGACAGTAAAGATGTGTAGATTATACCAAGATACATCTCCATACAGAATTTGAAAGAAATCCATCAAGAAATGTGGCCTGCAGAGTGCACTCACGCAATTCCCTGAAGTATGACCTTTGACCCTAAAAAGACGGAACACTGGTGGCAGCATCACCAAAAACTATAGGTTTTTAGATTACACCAAGAAACACCTTCATGCGAAATTTGAACGAAATCCGTCAAGAAATGCAGATGAGTGCAAGAAATGGAAAAATGACCTTTGACCCTATAAAGGACGGAACAATGAGGGCAGCATCACCAAAAATTAAATATGTGTAGATTATGCCAAGATACATCTCCATACAAAATTTGAATGAAATCCGTCAAGAAATGCAGAAGTAAGATTGCACAAAAGGGACAAATGAGCTTTGACCCTATAAAGGACGGAACAATGAGGGCAGCATCACCAAACAGTAAAGATGTGTAGATTATACCAAGATACATCTCCATACAAAATTTGAAAGAAATCCATCAAGAATTGTGGCCTGCAGAGTGAACTCATGCCATCCCTTGAAGTATGACCTTTGACCCTATAAAAGACGGGACACTGGTGGCAGCATCACCAAAAAGTACAGATTTTTAGATTACACCAAGGGACACCTTCATGCAAAATTTGAACGAAATCCGTCGAGAAATGCAGAAGTAAGAGTGCAAGAAATGGAAAAATGACCTTTGACCCTATAAAGGACGGAACAATGAGGGCAGCATCACCAAAAATTAAACATGTGTAGATTATACCAAGATACATCTCCATACAAAATTTGAACAAAATCCGTTGAGAAATGTGGCCTGCAGAGTGCACTCACGCCATGCCCTGAAGTATGACCTTTGACCCTATAAAAGACGGAACACTGGTGGCAGCATCACCAAACACTATAGGTTTTTAAATTACACCAAGAGACACCTTCATGCAAAATTTGAACGAAATCCGTTGAGAAATGTGACCGCCAGAGCGCACACAAGAGTACACACAAGACATCTATCAAAATATGACCTTTGACCCTATAAAAGACGGAACACTGGGGGCAGCATCACCAAAATCTATAGGGTTCCAGATTTTACCAAGAGACACCTCCATACAAAATTTGAACAAAATCCGTTGAGAAATGTGACCGCTAGAGCGCACACAAACTATCCAAAAAAATATGGCCTTTTACCCTATAAAAGACGGAACACTGGGGGCAGCATCACCAGAAACTATAGGGGTCCAGATTTTACCAAGATACACGTCCACAGGAAGTTTGAAAAAAATTTGTCAAGAAATGTGACCGCTAGAGCGCACACAAGAATGTGACGCGGCGGCGGCGGCGAAACGCTGCTTAATCCAAAGTATCCTCCGGCATACTGCCGGGGGATACAATTATGCACTAATGGTGCATTCCATGATATCCAGGTGGAAGTATTCTTTTTAAAGGGGGAAACAAAAGCTATTCATGAGGCACCTCTATCACTCCAGAGTTATTTTTCTGAAGTGCACATAAAGGGACCCTCCATGTCTAAAATATCTGTGGATATTTGGGGTCATTTGTACCATGCGCTAACTACGAACTAGTCTATTGGATTGAGTTGAAACTTTTCATACCTTTAGAATAGATATATTTCTTTATTTATGGAGATTTTGAATATCAGACAGGGCATTGTTTTTGAGCTATACTAGAAAAGCGATGTGAAGTACGATCCCAGCAAGCTGACACACATAGTTTGAATGTCCAGGGACAAAAAGGCCATTTTGAATGGGAGAAAAAACATATTTCAACATTGTATTTTACCCCAAAATTTTGTCAGATGGTAGATTCATAAATTAACTTTCAGAAAATACAAAAAACTTAAAATAAAAGTTTCCACCCAAAACAACCTTTTTCAGCTGTTTGCTCTAAAACTCCAGTTGCAACTTATTGGTCGTTTTGTGGTGGAGGGTCATATATCGTGTGTTGAGAGCCAGAAGGGCGTTAACTCATATGTTTTAACACAGAGTTAACGCCCTTCTGGCTCTCAACACACGATATAGTCTTTGGTCCAGGGATGAGGTAAGATATTTGATTGATGTTAGAAATCAACAACAGAGCAATTGTTCCAACTGTCACAGATTGCTTCCATTGATGCATACCTTTGAAACATCTGCATTTGTGATTGGTGGAAGTGAGATCACATGACCAGCAGCATCCAGCAGGCAAGGGTAGAGTTCTTGATGAGCCAACAGGCTGAGGTATCTGATGAAAATTAGATGATGAATAGCAATCAGAAAAATATGATGAAATGATTACAATATGATGATGACGACGACAATGAAGATTATAACAGTGGTGATAATGATGGGAATCTTGATAAAGATGATCATACTGATGCTCGTGATGTGATGTTGATGGTGAGGATGGTGATGATGGTGAGGATGATGATGGTGATGATGGTGAGGATGATGATGATGATGATGGTGAGGATGATGGTGATGGTGAGGATGATGATCATGGTGATGATGATGATGATGATGATGGTGAGGATGATGATGGTGAGGATGAGGATGAGGATGAGGAGGATGATGATGGTGAGGATGAGGATGATGATCGGATGATGCTGATGGTGATGATGATGATGCTGATGGCGAGGATGATGATGATGATCGGATGATGCTGATGGTGATGATGATGATGCTGATGGCGAGGATGATGATGATGATGATGGTGAGGATGATGATGATGATGGTGAGGATGATGAGGATGATGATGATGGTGGTGAGGATGATGATGATGATGACGATGACGATGACAATGACGATGACGATGACGATGACGATGATGATGATGATGATGCTGATGGTAAGGATGACAATGGTGAGGATGCTGCTGATGGTAAGGATGATGATGGGGAGGATGATGATCATGGTGATGATGATGATGATGATGATGGTGAGGATGATCATGATGATGATGATGATGATGGTGAGGATGATAAAAAAAAATACAGTTTGAACCCTTTCATCCTGTGCAGTAGTGTAAGGGTGAAATGTCTTTTCTTTCCTTCTTTCTTTCATTTTCTATTATTTTGGCATGGAAACCACCACATCAGGTTATGAGTTTGAACAGCTGACATACATGTATGTGATGAGTCCTTACTTGTGGATTCCTGAGACAGTATTCCGTTTTAGCTCCTTACGCAATTCGTCAGCTTCTTGGTTGAGTTGTTTCATCAGGGCTTCAGCAGTCACCATCTTGGTCTTGCCCAAGGGAGTGAGCTGTATTGCAGGGGAGCAAAATAGATTTGCAATCAAGAAATACTGTTTCTGTTCTAAAAATGGATTTACAAGCAAGTGGAATTATAAATGCAGCTTCAAAATGAAACATGATTTTTTTTTAATAGCTTGCATGGTTCTATTAATAACTTCAGCACGAAGCTAAAAAGTGTAAACAGCACCATTTCCTCTTTTATTTTTGGAGGGGGGGGCAAACTCATGACACATGATGCTTTATAAGGTAGCAAACATTCTACGCTGAATGACTTTCAGTTTCTTCTATCTTAATGAAAATATATTGAGTTGGGTCTGGACCTATGATGAACACTTGGATTTCATTCGACATGAACCATGACTATTTATGCTTCTCTCTAAATCTATCCCATTTGAGGTGTCCCCTTCTCCCTACATCGCACTGCTGTGGGTGATCAGTGGTTGCACCATAGGCTTGAGTAATAACATCATAGTATTGCACAATGTAGTGCTGTGTAGTAGAAATGAGTCACAAGCTGACTGCACTACTGTATGATTATGGGACCATGCAGATTACAGTGTCTCAGACTAATGGGGTGTTGCAAGAAAGTTGCAATCAATTGCAAATTGTAAAGTGAACTAGAAATGTGCATTCCTCGTGCCGCGCAATGCGAAATGTATCCCCCGGCGCTGGCAGCGATTTGAAGGAGGGACAAAGACCCTCCCCCATCCCCTCCCTCAAACAAAAGGATGGTGTAGAAATTGCCGCCAGTGGCCCGGAATATTGTCAACACCAGGAGCAGCATTACCAAAACGATTTGTGTAGATTAGAGTATAATGCATTTTTATAGAAAATTCAGAAGAAATATGACCTCAGAGCGCACATAAGACATCCACTAAAATATGACCTTTGATCCTATGAAAGACGGAACACTAGAGGCAGCATCACCAAAAACTGTAGAGGTGTAATCTATAATGGACCTACATACAAAATTTGAATGAAATCCGTCAAGAAATGCAGAAGTAAGAGTGCACAAAAGGGACAAATGAGCTTTGACCCTATAAAGGACGGAACAATGAGGGCAGCATCACCAAACAGTAAAGATGTGTAGATTATACCAAGATACATCTCCATACAAAATTTGAAAGAAATCCATCAAGAAATGTGGCCTGCAGAGTGAACTCACGCCATCCCTTGAAGTATGACCTTTGACCCTATAAAAGACGGGACACTGGTGGCAGCATCACCAAAAACTACAGGTTTTTAGATTACACCAAGGGACACCTTCATGCAAAATTTGAACGAAATCCGTCAAGAAATGCAGAAGTAAGAGTGCAAGAAATGGAAAAATGACCTTTGACCCTATAAAGGACGGAACAATGAGGGCAGCATCACCAAAAATTAAATATGTGTAGATTATACCAAGATACATCTCCATACAAAATTTGAATGAAATCCGTCAAGAAATGCAGAAGTAAGAGTGCACAAAAGGGACAAATGAGCTTTGACCCTATAAAGGACGGAGCAATGAGGGCAGCATCACCAAACAGTAAAGATGTGTAGATTATACCAAGATACATCTCCATACAAAATTTGAAAGAAATCCATCAAGAAATGTGGCCTGCAGAGTGAACTCACGCCATGCCCTGCAGTATGACCTTTGACCCTATAAAAGACGGGACACTGGTGGCAGCATCACCAAAAACTACAGGTTTTTAGATTACACCAAGGGACACCTTCATGCAAAATTTGAACGAAATCCGTCAAGAAATGCAGAAGTAAGAGTGCAAGAAATGGAAAAATGACCTTTGACCCTATAAAGGACGGAACAATGAGGGCAGCATCACGAAAAATTAAGCATGTGTAGATTATACCAAGATACATCTCCATACAAAATTTGAACAAAATCCATTGAGAAATGTGGCCTGCAGAGTGCACTCACGACATGTCCTGAAGTATGACCTTTGACCCTATAAAAGACGGGACACTGGTGGCAGCATCACCAAACACTATAGGTTTTTAAATTACACCAAGAGACACCTTCATGTAAAATTTGAACAAAATCCGTTGAGAAATGTGACCGCCAGAGCGCACACAAGAGTACACACAAGACATCTATCAAAATATGACCTTTGACCCTATAAAAGACGGAACACTGGGGGCAGCATCACCAAAATCTATAGGGTTCCAGATTTTACCAAGAGACACCTTCATACAAAATTTGAACAAAATCCGTTGAGAAATGTGACCGCTAGAGCGCACACAAACTTTCCCCAAAAATATGGCCTTTTACCCTATAAAAGACGGAACACTGGGGGCAGCATCACCAGAAACTATAGGGGTCCAGATTTTACCAAGATACACGTCCATAGGAAGTCTGAAAGAAATTCGTCGAGAAATGTGACCGCTAGAGCGCACACAAGAATGTGACGCGGCGGCGGCGGCGGCGGCGGCGAAACGCTGCTGAATCCAAAGTATCCTCCGGCATACTGCCGGGGGATACAATTACATGTAGAACAACCATTCTGATTGGTTCAGGGTCTGCCTATTTAAGAAGATGCGCTTGCAACCATGATTTTGATTGGTCAGTACCGATCAGTTGCAACTTGCAATCAATCGCAACTTTCTTGCAACACCCCATAAGTGTACAGTAAGACTTGATACATACATGACCAGTGGTGCCAGAATAATAAGTATCCGATAATTATCATCAATGTTTTAGTATAATTTATGAATACTGTAAAAGTGGAAATTTTCGCGGGATTAATTTTTCGCGCTCGGCTGAGTAAAGTGAATTTTGCGTGTTTTTAAATTCGCCAACGCGCTAGGCTCATGCGCAAAAGAATACATAAACAAAAATATTCGCGTGTTTTTATTTTCGCGCACATATCATGCTGCGTGAAATGCGCGAAAATTTCCACACCGCGAAATATTCCACGTTTACAGTATCAAGTTAAAAGCCCTATAATATAACTTGGATCGAACAAAGTAACAAGGATAATAACAAATGCTAATTTACGTGTACACCTGTATATGCCAGTTCGTATTTAATGAGTGGTAAAAATGACCCTGAAATGACCCAAATTTGTATGCGCACGGCGCACCCATATTTGTTATGGTGCTTGCGCTACTTGTTAAACAACTAGGTAAAAATCATACCGGGGCGCACATCATGGTGCGTACAAAATGACAGCGCATAAAGGTCAATTGTACTTCATACAAATGAACTTTATCGCACGTGCATATTGAAATTACGAACTGGCTTATTGCCATGCTCATTTTTTCTTTATTCTAGGAAATGTGCACTCGACTTGCCCTTGAACCTTCATAATGGGCTACAGAATTGTGAAGTTTGATGTCATAGAAAACGGCAAGAATTCCTTATGTCCCAGCCACCTTGCTTTATTGTAATACAATTTTGTACACTTGACTGGCTCAGAAAAGGTTCAGCATTAAAAGAAACATAGTTCTTTTTTATGTTAAACACTGAAATAACTTCTGTTTGTAATGCTGGAAAATAATTTGTTTTGCAGAGTTAAATCGATATCTACTAAATTGTCATATTTGTTAATGTTAACAGGTATTCTCTGTGCAAATAGTTTTACTATAATACCTCGATGCTCTTTGGCGCTCTGCCCTCATAGGTCAAAGGTCCTTTGATGCGTTTAAGGTCATGGGTTGCTATGGTAGCGGTGGTCCTCTTTGCACATAATGGTCCATCATGAATCTTGGTCTGAAAAATAAGGAGAAAGGTTTTCGATACAATAATTCACTAGCTAGAAAATTAAAATGTATCTAAGCTGTCAAGTTTGTGAATTGAATATAACCATACCATGTAAGTACAAGTAACTTTTACATTACAGGGATCTGATCATCCTAAAGACCCAAACACTGCAAAGCAAAGAGACTTGCTGAATCTAAATTGGCAATGTCATCAGATGTCTTTTAAACATATGCCTATAATAATAGCTTGATAGAAATAATGTTTTCTCAATGTCACATATGATGCACAATAATAAATTTGATGAGGTCCACTCAGATTTACAAGTACTGATCGGGAATGAAACTGCCTTCAAGAGCGATAGGGGTATTTCCATATATAAGGGTCCCAATTTGTGACATATTTGGTGTCTCTTTTAAATAAGAAACATTCATGTTTATTGTTGCTCTGGGTAAAGCAGTCTTAATTTCAGAGACTCAAAAACATGTGTTTCATATGCAATAAGGACACCAAGAATGTCCCAATTTGTGGCCTTTATTTATGGAAATACCCATAGAGCTTTATACCTGAGCAGAAATGAACTGCTTGAAGTGGTTTCCGGAAGACAAATCCAGGTTCTTGACCAAACAGCAAGCGATGTACGGACGTACAAAAACCACAGATTTACAAGCTTTGACTTCCATTGGCTCTGAAGAGTTCTTAAGGGTCATGACCTCGATCACCTGACTGATGAGCTCTGCTTCCTCATCCTTCGACTGTGATGATTTCTTCTTCCGCTTTCCTTTCTTCATAGACTTTGCAGGGGTAGCTTGCTCCATTTTTGTGCCATGAACACTAATGTATTCTAGAATTGGCTTTGTTCCTCGGGTTTGTTGAATCAGCTTCTTCAGGCGACGATCTTTCACTGGATTTTCCATCAGATAGAGCTCTTTCAGCTTCGGACATTGGGAAAGGCTTGCTGGAAACTCCTGCAACTTATTTTCACTCAAGTCCAGGGTGCGGAGTGCCTCTAAATTCCCCACCCCTGGTGAGATTGTCTCAATTTGGTTATGGGAAGCAAGAACTTCGCTCAAGTGATGCAAGTCTCCTTGGAGCATTAAATCCAAATCTGTCAAGTTATTGCGAGAAAAGTTGAGGTATGCCAAGTTTGTGAGGTTGCTAAAACTGTCTGGAATCACAGTAAGCTGGTTTTGACTCAAATCGAGAGTGTGCATTGATGCTATGCTTCCCAGACTGTCTGGCACCTTTTCAATTGCATTTCTGGATGCATCTAGAAATTGTAAGCGAGTCAATTTTCCTATGGAATCAGGCAACACGACCAGCTTATTCCCACGGAGTGTAAGGTTAAGTAAATGAGACAGATTACCTATTGCAGCAGGAAGCTCTATCAATTCAGCATCGGATATCTCCAGAAAGTTCAGAGGGATTAACGTAAAGATGCGTTCATCAAGTCCTTTCAGAGCAATTCTTTCAGCAATCTCCTTCCCTTTTAAGAGCAGTTCTCTACGGTTATTGTTCTTTGCATGTGAGACTTCCTCCCATTCAGCCATTTCGATGAAGTGAGAGAGAAAGCGTGTTGAAAAGTTAAAAAAAAATTGACCCTATGAATGATGAAGTATACTATGTATGAGTATACAACTATAGAGTATGAGTCCGCACTCGTTCGAATGCGGAGTCCGATATATCTTCAACAAGATTGGAGTAGAACTGTATACAGTGCGATGAAGCCGTAGTAGTAACTAGTTGTAGCAAGTCTGCGAACCTCGGAAGTGGGCTCATGAAATGTGAAATAGTCGAAATGATAGCTGGAGCTTGAAAAGATCGTGGAATGCTGTCACCAGCACTGACGAAATAAACAGCAGTGAATGGACTGGTGATAAATTTCACGATAATGCCGGTTTCAAAACATGGGCGGCATAGCAAACATTTCAGGATATGATGCAACAATACACGAGAAATTACGACTTTTTGACAGCTCAATATCATTTCACACATGCAGTGGCTATGTCGCAATCCCGTACCAAAAAGACAGATAACTCTCACCTAATTCCGTAGTACATTTGGCAGGCGTAAATTGCAGGGAAAATACGTTCGCCATAGGTATAACACGTGAAAAGATGTCTAATTTTTTCTTGATATTTCATATCTTACTCTATCTTTTTTAAGTCTGATTTTTGCACGAGCGAAAGAATGGATAGTTCAAAAAACAATTTTTGAACCTTTATTGTCAATAAATGCCACTATGAATCCCCAGGATCATGCCTGCTTTTTGACAGAGCCATCTGTCATATAGGGTCACACGTGAAAACATGGATTTTAAGAATGATTATAATATAGTTCCCCTAGTATTACCTTGAATTTATTGTAAATGTGGCTTACATGTAATTTGAGACTCTGAAAAAGCTTAATGAAGGCTCAAAAAGTGGAAAAGACCCCGCATGAATAAATGGGAATATATGCGTGATTTTGGCCTTCCAGCTGCCATGAAAACAGGCATTTTGAAATGGTTTCAAAATTCGTCTAATATTTATTTGAAATTATGAAAAACGTAATTTACATGAAATTTAAAGCATGCTTTTGACCAAAAATGTCTCGGCTGCCATAGGTTTACACGCGAAAACAAGGAATATAGTATGATTATAATTCCCTTTGTTTTTATTTGAAAATATAATAAATGTGATTTAGGCCTACAAGAAATTTGAAGCTCTGAAGAAGTATGATTAAAGCTCGATGAGTTTAATAGACCCCGCATAAATAAACGGGATTATGCATGTTTTGGGCCTTCCAGCTGCCATAGGTTTTAATACATGGAAACAGGCATTTTGAAATGGGTTTTAATTCTCCTAATATTTATTTGAAATTATGAAAAATGTGGTTTACATGAATTTAAAGCTTTGAAATGTATAATTAAGGCTCGAGAAGTCCAACAGACCCCTCATTAATAATCGGGAATATACATGCTTTTGACCCCCCCCCCAAAAAAAAGGTGCATATTACACGTTATATGTTTGTTTATATTGATGACGTAATGTGGGCGTGTACATAGGCGTGTGAGATCCACATCCAATGAGATCGTGCGCTAGCAGACGACGTACGTCCGCCCGAAGGATTTCAGTTCACTATCATTTCTAACGGTTCAGAGGCAAAAGTCAATGTGTAACATTTATAAAATCATATAATCAGTGTTCTATCACCGAATTACGCCTGACTGATGTTAGATCAAACAAAATAGCTGAGCTGAATAGTGACCGACAAGATGTCTAGCCCTAGCTATATGCTATACGCTAGGGTCTACCCTTCTGCGATCCCGATCGAGGTGGTGGCGTTGCCGATGGAACTCTGTCTTCTTGCGTCAAACTTGGCTCATCAAAGCATTTTGCTTGCTGATCGCCGTTTAGATTGGCTTCCGCCAACGAAACGGACAATGTAGTGGGAGGGGGCTTCTGAACCCTATGAGTCTGACACTGACAGTCCTGGGGCAAATACAGGATGTAGTAAAGGGGGGGGGGGGGGCACACAAATGCAGGGCTGTCACCTTCGGGGGAACTGCTTGAAGGGAGATTTGTATTTTTTCTTCTCGCCAGCCCTCCAAAGTTCGCTCAGTCGGGGGGGGGGGGGGGGTATCAGATATTATGGGATCCAGTATTCCTCCATAATTCTCTGACAAACCAAAAATAAATGAATAAAAAATAAATGAAAATTATCAGTTCTAAAAGGGGGGGGGGGCACAATAAAAAAAGGGGGCACAATGATTTATAATCTTTGAAGGTTTGCATGGTGGAGCTTATAACGTGGAGAAGGTTTACGGTTCACCATGTGTGTTGGTAGGAGGAAAGGGAAAATAGGAAATTAGAAATGGATAGACGAGAAAGGATGACAAGAGAGAAAGGAAGAAATATTCTTTCGTGACAATGGGTGAAGTCCTGAAAAGGACTGTAAACCAATAGGAAGGTTTACTGGTTCACCAAGTGTATGGATAGGTGAAGGATGATGGATGATCTGTAGACCAGATGAGATGAGATGAGAAGACGTGGTTGAAGATCGATGGATGAGTAGCGATGGATTGAGTAGATGAGGCTTGAGTAGGAGGTTACTCGACGTTTCCCGCCGCTCGTCTAGCACACTTCACTCCTGATGACGGACAGTCAACCTGTCGGAAACGTCAAGTAACCTCCTACTCAAGCCTCATCTACTCAAACCTTCGCTACTCAATCCATCGCTACTCATCCATCGATCTTCAAGTTTCTTTCAAAAGAGGGGGGGGGGGGGGCAAGGGCCAGGATTTTGCCCCCCCCCCCCCCCGCTAAGTCCGCACCGGTCCAAATTCAAATTCAAATTCATTTATTGATTGAAAATTCAAACATATAGGATCATTCTCAATTTTCAGTTTACAAAGCATAGCAGGTATACAGAAGTAACAGAACAGAAACCAAAAACAAAGCGAAGCGAAAAAGAAGACTAAAAACAAAAACACAAAACAATGAGACTGTCGGGTCAGTCTTACGGGTGGGTCTTTTTACAAGTTTTCTAGGAGGGTAATAGACCGACATTGTTAGCCTCATGGGCTTCTAACTATAATGGTGCTCGATCCGGTTTTATTTACGTTTTAGGCAAGAGCCCGCGTATGCCTGTAGTTTGCAGTTCAAGATAATGTAATTCCTATTGCATGGGCGGATCCAGGATTTTGTAAAAGAGGGGGCACAGAGACGGAAAAGTACAGGAGGCAATGATTCTTTTTTGATTGTGTACTTAAGGTATACCAGTTTAGCTTTAGCCGATAATCATGTGGAAAATTGTTAGCCTGTTCAAAATAATTATCTTGAAAATACTCCTATTTAATTACTCAGTAAGGAGAACAATGTCTCTAAAATTTGCAGATTCCTTGCTAGATATTATTCCATGGGGGCTGCCATTTTGAAAAACTGTGATGTCAGAGTAGGACATGTTCATTTACCTGTACACAATGGATATGATGTTGCATAATGAATAGCTATTGTACAACTAAAGCCACCAAAGCAAAATGGCAGCCATCTTGGTACCCCCAGCATATCGCACAGGTGATATCTAGGAGCAGTTGTATCTTTGTCATCTCTTTGAAGAATCGACAAACCTTTGTCTGACCAAACAACAACTTGTGCATGCCAAATCCTGCTTAACAATAAAAGAAACATCCCCACCTATGAAACAGCTGAACCAGATATCTGGACACAAATAGGTTTTATGACAGGATAAAAGTATCTTCATTTGAATGTAGCCTACATGACTATAAAAGTGTTTTTTTTGAAAATCTAGTGTTATGTTTTCCACAGGTGATCATGAGTGTTATCGTAGCTAGTATACAGGTCAGTGGGTATCTCACAAATAGCACTGCTCTGACATTACTTTGTAAAGAAAATGGCAGCCCCGATGGGATAATGTTTAGCAAGGAAACTGCAACCTTTTGAGACTCTGTTCTCCTTCGTAAATTATCAAAGTGGAGAAATTTCAAGATATTTGTAAGAGACTGACAATTATCTTCACAGGAATTCTATTCAAGTGGGGGGGGGGGGGCACACCTGGATGCAACAATGGGGTGCCCCCCCCCCCCCCCACTTGAATAGAATTCCTGTGAGGATTGGCGCCCATGATTGGAGTCATTATTACAGATCGGTTGTAAGAGAGTATGAGAAAATGAAAGCCTGTGAGAGGGGGAGGGAAGGGAGGGGGGAGGGAAGGGAGAGGGGGGGGGGGGGGGAGGGAAGGGAGAGAGAGAGAGAGAGACAAAGAGAGCTGGGGGTGGGCAAGACAGAATAGGAATGGTAATAAATGAATTATCATCAGCTGCTATTGTTGGTTACTAGTTAATTTAATTCAAAGTACGGAGGCCGCTTTTTATCATTATTGGTAGCCATTAGTCCCTATTGCGCTGGTTAGGACTTCGGAGCAAGCCCCTACACTGTTTTCTTCGCCTGCCGTCTCAGCTGCTACAGCAGAGTATTACAAATAACTCACCGTCAGTTATTCAATAATAATAATAATAATAATAATAATATATTGCTTAGTAAACATTGTCTCTATGCGTGTTAGAACATCTCTGTGATGATGTTACAAAATCTTAGTTACAAATTCAAAAACAGTTGTGTTTTCATCTCAGATTGAAACTGATCTAAATTACGTTGGCCATAATAGTCGATGGAATTGTGCACTTTTTCATAAAAGCATATTGCTGTATCAAGCATTGCTCGTTCCCACTATTTTTTAAAAACTATTATAAATTTTATTACTCTTTGAGCCTATAACTCACAGGCGTAGCTTTCTCCTTAGGCTCCTCAATATTTCACTTTTATTCTAGCCCAGTCTTTTCAATTAATATTGCATGCAAACGTATAGATATGAGGTACTCACTTTCTTTTATTTTCTCTGACAATATATCTCATCTTTGTTTGTACCATTTATCTTGTTTGTACCAATTATCTTGTTGTACTAATTATATTGTAAAAACACATTGTAAATGTGAAATATGCATGAAACACAAACTGAAACTGAAAAAACACTTCCTGAAGCTTTATTTCAATAAATGCCAAAAATCTCCGCGGCCTTATGCCTGATTTTTATCAGTCACCTGCTAACTGTTAACGTGAAAACAGTGCTTTTAAGAATGGTTATAATTCCCTTAGTATTACCTTGAATTTATTGTAAATGTAACTTACGTGTAATTTGAGACTTTGAAAAGCTTTAAAGTAAAGCTAAAAAAGTGGAAGACGGGGCCCTCATAAACCCCAGGGACTCAGGCTCGTCATCAGGGACTCAAGTATGGCGTGCCTTTGGCCTTCCAAAGGCAATTATTTATCTCAGTTAGGCCCGTCGCACACGAGATATGTTTCAGTTTCAGTTTCAGTTTTTATTTTTTTTCATTTCCAACGAAAAAGAAATATACAATTCACATACATCATTAAATCAACAAAGTAGGATACACGCAATACAACACATAAATATAACAGTATTGTAGATTAGATAAGATGTACCAAACTATTGCAGTATGAAATATAATTTTATGAATGTTTGGTTGGAAATGGAGAGGTCCACTGTGAAGCTAAGCTTGTAAATTGTGGACCCCTCAGGTGAAAGTATTCAATAATAGTAATTTACATAACAAAAAAAAACGAGAATAATGGCCAACAGAGAGGGGAAAGCATAAACATATCATACAAAATGTGTGAAAGTAACAAGGGAAAAGTAAAAGGAAAGACAGAAAGAGGAGAGAAATTGATTGCATGTGGGACTGAGGAATGACGAATGAAAGATGAATAGATGTAACTGATCAAAACAAAGGTAGCGCGCAACATCGATTCGTGTGAAAAGGGAAATAGTTATGAGGATGTTCCTGGTTGACGAGTGGTGACGAGTTCTTTGTATAATAATAATAAATAATAATAATCATTTAATAATAATAATAATAATGATGCATATATACATAGACACACATACACATTTAAATGCTGCATATATAGAGGTAATCTAAATGCTACTAACAACTGACAAAGCGAGTTAGGTTTTGTAAGGAGCCAATAAAAATTTCTTTAGATTTCTCTTAAAGATTGAGAGTGAAGAGGATTTTTCCAAATCATGGTGCAAAGTATTCCAAAGTTTAGGACCTTCAAAAATAAATGTTTTTTGTGCAGAAAATGTTCTCAAAAATGGTAAATGAAATTCATCCGACTGTCTGGTGGGATATTTGTGAATTGTACGATTTTTTAGAAACATATCGTGAAACGCAGATGGTAGAGTACCACAATTGTATTTATACATAAATTCACCAAGATGAAATAAGTACAGATCTTTAATTTTTAGGATGTTATGTTCAAGGAAAAGAGAATCCGTATGGGCACGTATAGGAGCATTACAAATTATACGAATGACTTTCTTTTGTAGTAGTAAAACTCTTTCCAGCAGTGTTTGATGACTGTTTCCCCAAACCAAAAGACCATAGTTTAAATATGGTAAAATAAGAGATGAGTAAAGCATAAGTAAAGATGCTTGAGGAAGGTGTGATTTAAGTCTGTTAATGATACCGATATTGCGAGAGATAATTTTACAAATATTTTCGATGTGGATTTTCCAGGAAAGTTTACTGTCAATCAAAACACCTAAAAATTTGGTTTGAGAGACTTGCTCAAGAGGGATATTGTCAAAAACAATATCAGTAGGTAATGATGCTAAGGAGTTACTAAACAATATATAATTCGTCTTCAGAAGATTCAATGATAATTTATTAGCCCTTATCCATTCTAATATGTTACGCAGCTCTCTATTGATTACATCGACAAGAACATTTGGATCACTGTGAGAAAAAAATAAATTGGTGTCATCTGCAAATAAGATGAATGACAAGGAATCGGATGATTTATGAAAATCATTTATATAAAGTATAAACAATAATGGGCCTAACAGGCTTCCTTGAGGGACGCCACAAGAAATATCTTTAAAATCGGATGCTTGCTCGTTTAAGGAAACAAATTGTTTTCTGTTAGAAAGGTAGCTCCTGAACCACTCCAAGGCCTTTCCACGGACACCAATATGAGCAAGTTTATAAAGTAAAATATCATGATTTATCGTATCAAAGGCCTTGGAGAAGTCCAGGAATATACCTACTGTGTGAGAAGACGAGTCAATTGAATGGGCAACTTTCTCAACAAAAGACATCAAAGCATGAACAGTACTATGTTTCTCCCTAAAACCAAACTGGAAATTAGAGAGGATATCATTTTTTTTAAGGAAAGAACTCATTCGAGTAAACACTATCTTTTCCAAAATTTTGGAAAAAGAAGATAGTAACGAGATTGGCCGATAATTACCTACTTCAAGTTAGTCACCTTTTTTGAATAAGGGAATAATTTTTGCTAGTTTCATGGAATTGGGAAATTTACCATGCGTCAATGATAAATTAAAAATATGGACCAAAGGATCTACAATAACAGGAATAATGGCTTTCAACATTACGTTATTAATTCCATCAAAACCGGAACTTTTTTTATTCTGTAAGTTGGATACAATATTAATGACTTCTTGCCTATTCGTAGGAAAAAGAAAAATAGAATTTGGATTAGCAGGGCCTAAAAAATCACTATAATTTTTGTTTGATGGGGGTATATTTTTAGAAAGATTGCTGCCGATTGACGAAAAGTAAGTATTAAATATATTCGCTATATCTTTGGAATCTTCGATAATTTCATGGTTATACATGATTTTGTTTATTTCAGATCTTTTATCTGTCAAATTCATCGCTTGTTTAATAATTTTCCAGGTATTTTGCATATCGTGTTTGAACATTTCCAAACGATTTACGAAGTATTTTCTTTTTTCAAGGCGAATGATTTGAGTCAATGTGTTTCTGTAGGATGTATACTTTTCCTTTGATTTTTCAGTACCTTTTATTTTATATTTATAAAAGAGATTATTCTTCCGATTAATTAAGCGTAGTATGGATTTAGAAATCCATGGGAGCTTAGGTGTTTTCTTATAGTTGGTTTTGATTTTTTGTTTCGGCATATTAATATCCAATTGATTGGTCAATATTAAGGAAAAAGTTTCATATGAACTGTTAATGTCTTCATTAGTATATATACACGACCAATCAAAGTTTTCAAGATTAATGGCAAGACGTGCTAGGCTTTCGGCATTAACTTTACGTCTATATATTGAAGAATTATTTCTGTTAATAGATTGACCTAGTGGATAAAACATTGCAATAGGATAATGATCAGTTATGTCAGATAAAATAATATAAGAATCAGAATGTGGAATAACGTTCGAAAAAATATTATCAATTAAAGTAGCAGATGCATTAGCAACACGCGTTGGCTTAGAAACGAGCGGCAAGCAAGAAGCAGATAAAATTAATTCAAGAAAGTCTTGAGAAATATTGTTATGTTCATGGTTCAATAAATCTATATTAAAATCTCCCATCAAGAAGAAGTCTTTATTGTCAAAATTGACGTCTCTTAACAAATTGGAAAAATATTGTAAGAATTCTTGAGCATTTGAGTTGGGAGATCTATAAATAACTCCGGCAATGATATTCTTATTACCAGGAATCACAATTTCAATAAAAAGGGATTCAACAATTGTATTAGAAACTGAGATTTCATCCAAGATAGTGTATTTAAATGATTTGAGGATGTAGAGAGCAACTCCCCCACCAACTCGATTTTGTCTATTTTTGTTGATGAAGTCATAATCTTTTATAAGGAATGGGTGGTTTGAATCGTAATTAAGCCAAGTTTCTGTGAGGCCAATCAGCGTAAAGGGGCTTGGCATAGGTTTATCTACGAGTGAAAGAAGGTCATCAAAATGCTTGTTCAAACTTCTGATATTTAAATGAAGGATGGAAAATGTATCATTCTGAAAATCTTTTGAAACCTTTGAAAATTGATTGATGGTTATATAGTTAGTAGTTCCACGTTTGACAGGGTCATCTAAATCAAAATCGAACTCCAGATTTGCAGCTGAAGCGTTAATGTTATCTATGATAAGATTATCATAAGAATTAGCAGAAGTATCAGACACATCATCAGACTGAATAGGTCTATGTAAATCAAAGAAATCGTCATCACTAAGCCTATGAAATGGCAGCGATTGCCTATCGTCAGAGTTAAACATCATCGTGAGATAAAAAAATACTCCCTCATCATTGACATTTGGCGATAAGGAGAAATACTGTATAAAAGAGGTAATGGCGCTTTATTCGAGAAGAGTAAGGAAAGGAAGTGTCGATCACATGCAGTAAGAAGAAAAATAAATCGATGGAAATCAAATAGGAGTGGAGGGAAAATGATGACCAACAACAAAAACGAGTAGAGAAAACAAACATATGATGGGGATGAAAATGAAGAGAAAACATAGTGAATCTCTGTTGGCATAACATACTTAAGGCAATCTAAACGCTGGAACGTCATGTGGCAGAAAACAATCAGCAGTGGAGCTAAGAATAACGTACACATTTGAGGAATTTAGATAAAGAGAAAAAAGAACGAAATTGCTAAATCATTGACTATACATAAATACTAAATTTAGTATAATGAGGAATGTATTAACCTACCAACATTTAATAATTGATTATATAAACAACAAAGATAATACAGTGTGTATTAACATTACAGTGGCATTTCACTTCTACAAGAAAAAGAAAATCGAATGAGCATATGTAATATATGTAATGTATGTAACACAGGTTTATCAACGGTATAAATAAAACATCAAGAGGTAGATAACCAACTCAGTTGAGGAAGATTCAGTGGACCTCCTTCGCGATGCATACAAATGAATACCACTTTGCTCAGTGACAAACCAGTACAGTCACCTAAGGATAACCCCAAAGCTTTTCAAATCCCATAATGGGAATGCAAATCGCAGGCATCCGCTGTCGCCGGATTTGCCTAACCTAGCAACACACAGTGCATACCATGTGCATCTCGACCATGCAATACAATGAGTTGGAAGAAAAGGCGGATTTAAAAAATATAAAGGTGTATTGATGGAAAAAAGAAGAACAATTTGTATAAGCACGAAAAAGGTCCACTTCACTTCAAATTCATTTCAACAGGAAATGTGTGTGTGTACATCGTCGGAAATGTGTATGTACATCGTAATCAAATGCCATATACGAGGCTACCATTCCATTTCGTGAAAAGTACCATTATTAGCATGTTTCTTGATGCAACGATATAAATGAGAAGACACGACTCAGTCAAAGCAAATGAAGTTAAGCAAACATTGCGTCATAATAATAATTCAGGATGGGAGAAACTGGTTAGCAAATATTTGTATTTGATGTTCATTTCACCAAAATTTAATCAAGGAATTGATTCTTTTTGAAATGGGATACCAATTTGAAGAAAATAGATGTTTATTTGATTTGAGTTATCATATCTTCATCACATACATAAAATCGTGTCATTTTATGAAGGAAAAAAAAAGAATTTAGCTGACACCAACATCAGTGCCTTACATATTGGCAATGTTAAATTCAGGTGTGAAACAAAATACATGTGTCATTAAGTAATCATTCAAGTTGAAGAAATTCAAACGTGTATGGAAACCAACAGTAATGGCATTCACTTCAACGGATAACACAATTGAATATGCATTTATAAAGAGCACAGGTCTATCCGTCCAATAGAATTTTTAAAAAAAATATATGGGATTGTGAAAACCTTCGAAAATGGGAAATTAATGAATATTCAATGAACCATTGTCACAATGTATTCAACAACATGGAAGTTTGCCTAAATATAACCATCACACCCACCCCAAAGCCTTTAAAATTCCATATAGTCAGAATGCAGCTGTGGGCACCAGGCGCTGCCATGTCAGGCAAACATCACTGCCCGCCAAACGTTACGATCACGTTAGCAACACCTAGTAACCTAGCAACACACAGTATGTATGCACTACGCAACTTGACCATGTAATACAGTAAGTTGGAACAAAAGGCGGATGCAAACGATCTGCAGAGTATGACAAAGTAATTGGTAAACAGAATTTCTTTAAAATTTTGGCGCAAAAAAAAGTCACTAACCCTGAATACAAGACTGGGTAAAACAAAAACATATATGGATAAACACTGGTCTAAATCAAGGGGGAAATGCCTAAGGAAAAAGGGTTAGGAAGACAAAATATACAGTCATGGCAGTATATGTCACTTCTAAGGAAAGCTTGAAAAAAAATTGGAAAAAACCCACAAGGAATCAAATGATCAATACTGTTATACTCCAAAGCACAATTATCATATTAGGTCATAGACATCTGTCGTGTCTGCATACAATTATTGAGATCCAAGACTGTGTGAACACTCAGTTTGTCAAAAAGTGCAGAATAGGGGGAGAAAGATTTAAAATCCCAAATCTCGGGGTTATTGTTTCAATAGCCAAAAATACAGAGTTGATAAGTTACAATGTAATTAGTTGCCCTGTATTTAAAGAAAAATATATTTAAAAAATAAAGAAAATTTGAAGTATGCATGATCTTGCAGTATATAAAGGAAGACCACATTTTGTCATGTTAGCCAAGATAAATGGATAACTCTTATTTGAGAATAAGATTTCTTAAAGTGAAAATAATGTATGCCTATATTACAGCCACTAGAAAAATGTAGAAAATCGAAATTATGTGGATGCAGTAGGCCAGTATACAACTGGCTATCATGTCCCAGCTACTGAATGTTGGTTTTGAAATTACATAATCTTTTTATCTTATGCATGACCCTTGTTTCACCACTTGTAGGGAAATCTAGGGAAGGAATGAGTGCTAGCAAAACACAACATATTAACTGTGACAAATAAAAAGAGAGAGAGAGAGAGAAAAAAAAAAAAAAGTTTCAATCAGGAATTGGGGAAAAGTGACCATAATAGGGCTACTGTAAGAAATTCCCTAAAAGACATGAAACGTGTCAGATTATGCATTCCACTAAGAAAGCAAGAATAATCCTACAAGAAAGTAAAGGTTTCTCAAAAATAAAAAAAAATCACAAGAAGAAAATATTTGGGGGAAGGAATACAAAATCAGGGGCTTATTTTTCATTGCAGAAAAATAGAAAATACATAGGATGCAATGCAGTTGTCTCGCATTAAAGAACAAATAAACTAAACTTGTGAAATAAAACAAGGCAAATTGTACACATGGTAAATGCATTAATTACATTCAAGAAAAGCTTTGTTTAGGCTGACACCAACATCAGTGCCTCACATATTGGCAATGTTAAATTCAGGTGTGAAACAAAATACATGTATCATTAAGTAATCATTCAAGTTGAAGAAATTCAAACGTGTATGGAAACCAACAGCAGTGGCATTCACTTCAACTGATAACATAATTGAATATGCATTTATAAAGAGCACAGGTCTATCCGTCCAATAGAATTTAAAAAAAAACAAGTACATGGGATTGTGAAAACCTTCGAAAATGGGAAATTAATGAATATTCAATGAATCATTGTCACAATGTATTTAACAACATGGAATTTTGCCTAAATATAACCATCACACCCACCCCAAAGCCTATAAAATTCCATATAGTCAGAATGCAGCTGTGGGCACCAGGCGCTGCCATGTCAGGCAAACATCACTGCCCGCCAAACGTTACGATCACGTTAGCAACACCTAGTAACCTAGCAACACACACTACATGCACTGCGCAACCTGACCATGTAATACAGTAAATTGGAACAAAAGGCAGATGCAAATGATCTGCAGAGTAAGACAAAGTAATTGGTAAACAGAATTTCTTTAAAATTTTGGCGCAAAAAAGGGTCACTAACCCTGAATACAAGACTGGGTAAAACAAAAACATATGTGGATAAACACTGGTCTAAATCAAGGGGGAAATGCCTAAGGAAAAAGGGTTAGGAAGACAAAATATACAGTCATGGCAGTATATGTCACTTCTAAGGAAAGCTTGAAAAAAAATTGGAAAAAACCCACAAGGAATCAAATGATCAATACTGTTATACACCAAAGCACAATTATCATATTAGGTCATAGACATCTGTCGTGTCTGCATACAATTATTGAGATCCAAGACTGTGTGAACACTCAGTTTGTCAAAAAATGCAGAATAGGGGGAGAAAGATTTAAAATCCCAAATCTCGGGGTTATTCTTTCAATAGCCAAAAATACAGAGTTGATAAGTTACAATGTAATTAGTTGCCCTGTATTTAAAGAAAAATATATTTAAAAAATAAAGAAAATTTGAAGTATGCATGATCTTGCAGTATATAAAGGAAGACCACATTTTGTCATGTTAGCCAAGATAAATGGATAACTCTTATTTGAGAATAAGATTTCTTAAAGTGAAAATAATGTATGCCTATATTACAGCCACTAGAAAAATGTAGAAAATCGAAATTATGTGGATGCAGTAGGCCAGTATACAACTGGCTATCATGTCCCAGCTACTGAATGTTGGTTTTGAAATTTCATAATCTTTTTATCTTATGCATGACCCTTGTTTCACCACTTGTAGGGAAATCTAGTGAATGAATGAGTGCTAGCAAAACACAGCATATTAACTGTGACAGATAAAAAGAGAGAGAAAAAAAAAAGTTTCAATCATGAATTGGGGAAAAGTGACCATAATAGGGCTACTGTAAGAAATTCCCTAAAAGACATGAAACGTGTCAGATTATGCATTCCACTAAGAAAGCAAGAATAATCCTACAAGAAAAGTAAAGGTTTCTCAAAAAAAAAAAAAAATCAGGGGCTTATTTTTCATTGTAGAAAAATAGAAAAATACATAGGATGCAATGCAGTTGTCTCGCACTAAAGAACAAATAAACTAAACTTGTGAAATTAAAGAAGGCACATTGTACACATGGTAAATGCATTAATTACATTCAAGAAAAGCTTTGTTTGGAATGGTAGCAAATTGATATTACTACTCGCCAATAAATCATTACAAGTCAAATCACGGTCTTGCTGTAAACCATTCATATCTCTGGCTGTCTATTTTGGCTATTCATCGACGTCGATATTGAGATTAGAAGCAAAAATAACATCATCTACTCAGCATATCATGCAAAATGGAATCTGGATCCCGAGTCGGATGGTGTTAATTCATCTTTATCATACACATTAAATCTTGGGATTTCTTTCTTTTGAGTTTCATGTCATCAGACATTGAGAAAGAACTTTGAAAATTAGTTGTGAAAAAAAAAAAAACAACAACCTATGAGTAAACAATCTAGTTGAAATATTTTGTTGGAAGATAGCATTCTAGAACTGCGGTAGCATAGAAACCACAATTATGATAATGAATTCATCACTAGCATCTGCATCTAATCGAAGATATATTTACCGTAGACTCGATCATTCATCCCAGTTGATCCATGGTGACTGGGGTGATCCGTTCGATGTTTTCTTGCGGGTCTGGAGGTACAGATTGATCCCACTGACGCGAATTCTCGTAGAGAGCCGTTTTTCTTTCCTGATCTTATAGGCGATTGAAGCCAGACGGCCACGTTCTCGCTTCATTTCAGGCGGTAGATCCGTGCGAATACTAACGCGATCGTAGCAATTCGCAAGTGCTTGCGGCTGTTGGGATAGCTGGGAGGCTTGTTGATTGGGTTGATGAGCGGGATCCGCTGGGCGTTGACGAGTAGGCTTTTCGAAGGATTCCAGCAGGCGATTACGATCTTCCATGAAGGCGCTAATCAAACATGTGGATTGAATGATCACATACCACAGTAATTCATGGCAATGTTTGCATTGTTCATTCTGCATTATCTTATGGCCAGCCCTTCAGAGACCGCGCCAGCCTCTGACGCAGTCCTACGTCAGCAGTCCTACGTCAGCGGTATATAGGTTAACGTTAATACACAAAAACAAGGATTTTAAAAATAATTTTGATTCCCCCGGCCCGATAATTTGATTGAAATTACAAAAATGTGACTTAAATAAAATCTCTAAAGCTCTCAAAGGCTCAATCAGACCCTGCATAGACAGGAACTACATGCTTTTGACCAAAAAAGGTGTCGACTGCTATAGGTTTAAACGCGAAAACAAGGAATTTTGGAATGATTATAATTCCCCTAGTTTTTGTTTGAAAATATGAAAAATGAGACTTACATACATAATTCAAGACTCTGAGAAAGCTTAATTAATAAAAGCTCCAAAAAAAAAAAAATAAAAAAAAAAAATAAATAAATAAGACAGCACCGCAATACATACGCGCGCGCTTAATTTCGGGACTGAGCTCTCTTCGCATTTATACTCTTTGGCAGAGTAGATCCATATGATACAATCACATCCGAAGGGCCTAATTCATGGGCGGCGATTGTGGGCATGGGGGGGGGGGGGGCGTGGGACGCGTCCCTTTGTATTTTGAAGATTGTACAACAACCAATTGTAGTGACTAGTTGCATTTTATGAGTGACCGATAAGGGATGGGGACAGTGATGCCCACCCCCCCCCCCCTTCCCCAAACACACCCGGCCCCTCAAATACTTAAAACCATTCTTAAAACGGATCCATGCAATGCTTGCAAATTAATAAATTACAATTTTGACACACTAACTGAATAACGATGTACCTCCAAACTGCCTCTGAACAGTGAGCAAATGTTTTTAAGGTGCCTCTTTATATTAAGATGCATCGTATAGGTAGGCCTATACCAGGCACCGGCGTAAATCCGGTTCAAGGAGTTGGGGGGGGGGGGGGGGTATGATCGCAATATTGAGGGGAAATTTCCAAAGTTTGGGGGCACCGATAAGGGCTATTTCTGGGAAAAGGGGGCACCTACAATGGGAAAAATATACCATCTCTAAACATTGTCATTATATCCCCTACATTGTGATTACATTTATAAGGATTTCAATTATGTTTCTCTCTTATCATGCTCTAATATAATTTACTTAAGCATCAAAGTTTGCAGTTGGGTTTGATGACCTACATATTAATGTGCGAGCGAGCGAAGCGAGCGAGCAATATTTTAAGATCTGTGAGGCTGCATGGTGATCAATAACATCTTATAAAGAGAAAAACCCAGTTCTGAAAGGTGTTTAAACACAGTCTCGGCATGGGAGACTGAAAAGACCTCTAATAAGGAACATAATTATTATATCAAATATAAATGTGAGCGAGCGTAGCGAGTAAGCCTTGAAGAAATTAAAGTAAAGTTGCTCTAATTCACTATGAATTAGGGGCACAAATTATGGAGGAAGAAAAAAGGGGCCTTATCAAGAACGAAAATTTCACTTATCAGAAAGAAAAGGAGCAGGAATGTGCCATATTAAAAAAGAGCAACTATCAGAGGATGAAACGTGGTATTTGTCGCACATGAATATTGGCACTTTATACCAGAGCTGGGAACTTATGAGAAAAGGGTGTGTTTTTTTTAATAAAGGAAGAGGGGCTCTTATCAGAAGGATTAAGTGTACTTCTTAGAAAGAAAAGGAGCAAGTGTCAAAATGAATTAAGGAGAACTTATCAGAGGTGTATAAAGGGGCACTTATCAGAGATGACAAGTGTCATTTAGCAGAAGGCGGAAGGGGCACTTGTCAAATTAGAACGGGCACCTCTCAAATTTGAATAGAGGCAATTGCCACAGGTGAAGATTCACTTATCAGATGGAAAGGGGGTAATTCTTGTATCTGAAAAGTGAGGATGGAAAAAGGGCAGTTGTTGAAAGGGATTCATAGGTACATTTGACGCAAATGATTTAAAAGGGAATTGTCGAAGGAAAGATTTCATTAGGTGTTTTATGAGAGGTGAAAAGGGGAGAGGCTCGTTTTTAGAAATAAAATAAAGGGAGCAGTTATCAGAAAGAATGGGGGCAATTGAAAGGGGGGGGGGGGTTATAATATAAACAATACTTATAGAAGGGGAAGGGGCACGTCTAAGGAAAATGGACAGTTGTCAAGGAAGAAGGGGCACCTCTCAGATTTTAACAGGCCTCTGGCAATTATCAATGGTAATAAAATCAAATTGAATGTGGAACGGGCAGGAATATAAAGGAAAGGGGGCACTTATCTGAAGTAAAAGGAATACTTTCCTATGTATAAGGGGGAACTGCTAGGACACCCGAATTCCTGAAATACTGGGGACACTGTACCCCCCCCCCCCACCCCCACAACGCCTGATTTTAAATAATCCTAAAATTCCTCTAAAGCGTTGTTGGGTCATTCTGAATCCTGAAAGAAGACTCATATGAACTTGTAGAAAACGTTTTATAGAAATACTGTCATTTTGGAGAATGATGTACAGTCCCGAGAAGTCTCCTCGTGTCCTGAGCATGACGTAAAAATAATTGAGCTTGTTTTCTACACTTTGTTAATAACACCATGTTTTATTAGGCCTACATTTCGCATTAATTGTGTATTAAAGAGGCGGGATGTAATGCCCATTTGTAGCAATGGAAAACATGTTAGTAATGGACATGAATGAGAGATTTTAATATTATAAAATCGGAAATATCGAGTCTTTTATATCAAGTTTATCAATTTTATCAATAACTGATTGATATAAAGATATAATTGCTTCCTTGATGTGCGTGTGTGTGTGTGTGTGTGTGTGTGTGGGAGGGGGTATATTTGTACAGGCCGCCCCCCCCCCCCACTCACCGAAAAGTGTGTGTGTGTGGGGGTATATAAGGGGTCTTCCCCCCGGGTTCCTCATTAGCCCCTATCCTATGTGCCTGATATTATACCGGTAGGAAGAATTAAGGGGAGGGGTGGTCAGGAAGGTGCCAGGGCTATAAAACCTAGAGTCGAGAGGAAGTCACCCTACCCCTTCACTCCTTATTCGATCCCTTTATCATGTGCCTTATCACCCTGCACATGTTGCAGCTCCATTGCGACGGGTGCGGGGTCCCCCATGATGGCAGATAGCCAAACCGGGGGGGGGGGGGGGGGGAGGAGTACAATCAGAGAAACGGGGATATCAAGAAAGAGGGGGACGGATAAAAAAATAGAACCCACTCTCCGAAAAGGACATATTGATTTCCATGGAATTATACGATACGGCATAAGTTATTAGACATGCAAGAGGATCTTCTTCCGTCTCCAAACAAATTCAAATTCAAATTCAAACTCAAATATATGGAAATAGAATCCTGTCATGTCAACAAATACGGTCCGTCTCCTCGCCCATTCAGAAGGTAAGAATATCAGAATATGATCATACCCAAGAGTCCACAATAGTTTATCTCATAATTGGAGTCCAATACAGTTTCATATCATCTTTATCTGTACCAAAGGCCAGTGGTCTAACTCGGTGGAAATCTAAAAGCCATTGAATTATAGGGGAGTAGAGGGCCATGGGTCGAAGCGTCTTCTTTTCACGTTCCTTGCCCCCCTCTCCTTTTGTTCTCCCCGTTGATCTTTTTTCCCCTTTATTTATTGTCCCCCCCCCCGAGTTGGCCATTTGACTCTGTAGCTTCACAACTGACAGCTATAGGCTATACAGAACAGGATTTTAAACTATAAGTTTAATTGTCTCATACTTTTATTCATTTTGTTGTATTACCATGCATGAACAATACATCTCAAGCAATAGAGCAGATAAAAACCTTACTTTTCCTTCTTGTGTTTAACCCAAATTCTATTGTCATGTAACATCATCTGTAATGTGTAATTCGTCGAAAGAAGTAGCATAATGCACATTTTTTCATTATATAATTATTCTGTAAACTGGTATAAGACAAAGAAGCTTTGAAATACAAACAAAGTATTAAAAAAAAATCACGTAAGCAAATTTGAAGGTCATGCAAACACAAATGGCCGTATAGACTGTCAGTCTAAACGGCCTTAGAAAGAAACCAGTCATGTAAGACAATATATCTTGTTATCAAGGTGATATACCTGGAAGTACTGATGAAATTACATGTATTACAAATTATAAGAAGGAAAACCAATTGCTTCAGTTCGTAGAGGAGGAATAACGGTACATAATTATTCCAAGACACACACAAACAAATTAGAGTGTGTTGAGAGCCAGAAGGGCGTTAACTCATAATCTTAACACAGAGATAACGCCCTTCTGGCTCTCAACACACGTTAGGTTACTTTCTACAACAAAATAATAAACAATGTTGAAATAGCGTACCATTCACTGCTATCATAACTATTATAACATTCTTTTTACTGCAGCAGTGTTTATATCTATTAAAATAATAAATGTAAAATTAAAAAATAATGAACACAAAATACTTCCATCAATTACAGTTTACAATTACAATTACAGATTCGTCATACTCTTTGTATTAATGTTCTGATCACTGCAAATCACTGAGTTATACGTAACTGTTTTATATTTAGCCTTATAGAAATAATGATGTACTGGAAATTCATAGTTGTCCAACATTATTGTGGGATTACGTATAATAATAACCCACATTAGGGACTTTTCGATTTGCACGTTCACTAGTCGACTGCTACGTGCGGTAATTCAATGGACTGCTTTGTGTTAATGGTATACAAAGTCGGTGAAGCGAGGCACCACGCTTTGTGCAAGAACGGCTCACTCGTCCACTGCCCTGTGGACGTACGCGTTTTGGGTGGAAATCCTGGTCGTCCTCAAGGCAGTGGACGTGTGAGCCGCTCTTGCACAAAGCGTGGTACCTCGCTTCACCGACTTTGTATACCATTAACACAAAGCAGTCCATTGAATTATCGCACGTAGCAGTCGACTAGTGAACGTACAAATCGAAAAGTCCCTAAAATACTTTTCATCTAGTATGCGTCGCAGTATACATGCACAGGGGCGGATTAAGGGTTTTGTATTAACAGAGAGGTGGAAAAGAGACACCTCCCTGGTATTAAAAAGGGGAGAGGCACAATTCCGAAAAATCTCTAACAAGCTTATTACACTTATCAGGTGGCTTTGGGGTTGAACACTTGTACGAGGGCAAATATTTTGATGTGTATACGTGAGGTATGACACACTGGGTTTCAACAGAGGGGCATATAATTATGGGCGAGTTGACTTAAGTGCATCTCCCTAAAAACCACCATTGGTAGTGCACGTTCCACAAATGAATGATGTTCGTAACCTGGGCTTTGATTTGTGATTTGATTTATTTATTTTCCACTTATGGGTTGGATTGCCTTTGTCAGCTAATAGCTGTTTTCAAAGGGGTCGTATCATCTCTTCATGTTCCTTTTCAGATTCAGATTCAGATTCAGATTTTATTGACTGTTTTCAGTCATAATACTGTATTGCATAACATAAAATGAATACAATAATAACAAAATATGATGTTTTTTCCATAGATATGGCACTATATCAATAAGTAAATAATATCATGCACAAAATAATATTGACCTATTAAGTTATGTTGAAAACAGTTGGACATGTTTAAAAGCAAAGCTTGTATATTACATGTCCAGAAACTTAGTGGGTCGTTCAATGATATCAAATTCATAAAGCTTCATTACGAGAAGCGAATTATTGATAAGAGAGAATTGATAAGTGAGTTGAGGTAGTAGGACTATTGCCTCAACCCACAAGAAAATAACGAAGTGTGAAAGTAAAGTGGAAGTGGAAGACGGTGTGGAAACAAAAGAGAATGAAAAGAAGGAGGGTGGAGGAAGGAAGAAAATGAAAGATAATGAGTGTGTCTGTGTATGAGAGAAGGAAGAGAGAAGGCAGCAAAAAGAAGGGGTGAAAAGGGAGTAAAACAGAGAAGAGAGATGGAGATAGAGAGAGAGAGAGAGAGAGAGAGAGAGAGTTTGAAGTTTGAATTCATTGCATATAGTTGAAGAAGATGCTTCTTCAACATGCTTTTGAAAATAAGACTTTGGGAGTTGATTAATATTACACCCTCTAACACAATAGCCAGTCCTTTACCCCACCGATCTCCACCCTCGACGGTGAGATTTTGGGGATCGCGCGATTAGTAGAGTCGCACTCTGTGTAATGAAAGAGCAGCATAGGGGAATAAACCAAATATAAAAAAGGATAGAATCTAGACAAGGAAGGTGCAAACGGTTGGATTGTCTTGTTGGGCATGTATGTATGGAATTGTTTCTTGTGAACATGTTAATGAAAGCGTGTGGCAGTTCGTTTTTATTCAATTTATACATGAATATTGTCCTGTTCGAAAAAAGAAATAAATCTGCATGCTTTCGTCTGTCTGTCTGTCTTTTCGTTTTCACTTTTTCGCCATTCAGTTGGGGGTTTCATGCCCCATGCACTACGTTGCTACGCTAACATGGCTAATGCTACAAAGCATGAGGTTGAATAGCATGATTTTGTTAATTCATTGTATTTTCAAATGCGACTATAATACTATGGTAAAAGCCAAACTTTTGAGTATGGGTATGATGTTACGGTAGTAACTAAGTTCAATGCAGATATTATTCCAAAATCACAAAACGAAGACATTCAGGGCAAGTTTTGACTTCAGGATTCCCAAGAAATTATTTCTTCCATCTCATATGCATTGCATCTGATATCCTACATTCGCTAAAAGAATGTATAATGATATTCAAATGTTGATATATGTGAAGGACAGTATTACATCTTCGAAATAATGGAGTATAGTGTTTCTCTAAAGGCATGGTATTAACAAAGAAATACATAATAAGTTTTATCAAAGCAAACACACATGCAGAAGAATTTTACTTGTAAGAAGAAATTCAAGAGTTTGAGGTGAAGTACTTTTTCATCCATTTTCTTTTCTTACCTCCTTTCACTCAAATCCTGAACATTATATTTCGTAATAATTTTCTGATTCAGCATATTTACACATGACATGACTTTGTGAAAGTTTCAATATTAGTAACATCAATAATCATGCAATTATCTGAACTTATAATCGTATTTTGGCTACAGCCCACGTGACCGGTGACGCCCCACCAAACCGACAGTCCACGAGACCAACATTTTCGGCCTCTTTGGCCTTGTGACAACATCATTTTGAGGGCTCAGCAGCTCGATGGCCCGCGAGACCGACATCGTCTTGTTTTTCTCCTTTCTCCTCTTATTCTCTCCTTTCTTTCCTCTTTCTTTCTATTTCTATCATCTTCTCTATATGTCCTTGATTTCTTTTGTCTTATCTTTCGATACTTTCCGTGTATTTCTTTTGATTACTCTTTCTACCATCTATATACCTATTTTCTTTCTGTATTCAATTTCTCCTTTCTTTCCTCTTCTATGTTTATATTCATTGTTGTTTTTCGTTGTTTAATCATCAGTTATCCAATTTTTCTTCAGAGAAGATGCATGAGGAGCAAATAAGAAGAGTTTTTAGGAGCTGAACCTGCTGAAGACTGGAAGAAGACTTTGAAGACATCATCCTGCCTTCTCCCCGTTGTGTATAAGCCCCATCTCGAGGAGAGTCTCCTTATTTGCCTTGTCATCATCAACTTCTTCTTGTCTTCGTATAGGAGCTGTCAGTCTTTTCTCTATGATATATTTAAAAAAAAAGGAAATTAACTATTGTTTAGAACATCTGAGTAAGAAAATGAATTTCAGTCCAAAATGTATTCGCAGCATCAAACTGATGAAATAATGTTAAAAAAACTTTTCGAGCGCAATAACTTTTAATACATACTGATTTCACGATGACAAAATTAAGCTAATTAGAATATTAGGTGAGTAAATAATTTGTAATCACTTAATCCATGTACTCGTATGGGGAAATATAGAATATGCTGAATTCGAATGCACCTGATAACTCTATATCATTATTTACTTCTTTAAAGATAATCTTAATTCCTTGCAATTTGTTAATGGGGTTTCAAATGTCAAATCATGAATGTACAGATGCTTATAGTAAAGCAGAAATATAATTGCCCTTTAGAAAGTTTCAAGGATTTTGGAAGCTTTAAAGAAAATAAGCGTCTTTAAAGATTTTCTATTCCGCATGGCAATTCATTAACTACATGGTATCGATAAAAAATGGTGAAATCGAAAAGTAAGCGTACTGTCGTAACCATTTAATTATAATTATACTAATCTTTATGATAAGACGCAGTGGCGGATCTACACAGGTGAAAACCGGCTCGTACCCCCCCCCCCCTTTGAATACCAACTGGCATACCTCAAGTACACAATTAAAAAAAAAAATCCCCCTTTATTGTGTACTTTTACAGCACTGTGCCCCCTCTTTTACAAAATCCTGGATCCACCCGTGATTAGACGTATAAAATATATCACTAGTTCACTAACATTATACTGCCTTATAAGGACGTTCCCTAGTTAAAGTCAAATCCATGTCAGTTTCACCAAATTTTGCACACAGTTACTTTGGTCCATGAGAAGCCCAAATATCTAATTTGTCTAACTATCGGTATGATTACAGGTGTCAATTTTTTTCTCACTCGCTTCGCTCGCTCGCAATTAGCATATCATAATTATATGTTCCCTGTCCTACCAAGGAGTTATCATAGCATGTCCTATACCACGGATAATTTGAAAAATATATTAGTCAAACCAAAGAGTTATCATCAAGCAAAGAAAAAGCTTGATAAATATAATAATATTATTATTTATGATACCGGGATGTGTATTATGAAATTCTTCCTCAGTCCTTAGATTCGGGTGTATGCGGAGGCGTATGGGACCTGGGATGGGGTTTGCAGCCCCCTCCCGAGAATATCAAAATTACCAGGCATTCGGGCATCCGCCTCCTCATTTACGGGCAGTTGAATGATCTCGTTGTACTTTTTATATCTATTCTGAATTACCACATTTTGATGACGAAATTAAATTTCACGGTTCTAATGTGTCAATTTCTTTGGATTGCTCGCTTTGCTCGTTTTCGGGCCAGTCCCATACATTTTTTTTGTATGTACGTGTAATACTCAGTGGCCCGCGACGGACTTTCGAGAATATTTCTGGCCATACACCTGACAAAATAATTAAGAAACCAGGTCATAGACAAATGATTCTTCGGCATATAATTATTTGAATTTCTTTCTCCAGCTCTCTTTTTGTGTTAATTTAGTGTACCAAAAAATGGGCGGTAGATGACCATGACTATGAATTCCAAAGGACATCTATCTTTATTATTTTTTTCCCTATACGACTAACTTTGCCTATAGAAAATTCATAAGGGGGCATCAAATGTTATCTTTCAGCTCAAGCTAGTTCAATATTTGGTATATTTTTCGCAGGTACAGAATTATTGATTTCATCTATATTTACCGGGTTCTTCTTACTGCGCACACTTGCATACCATTATTAAGCATTGTGTTAACTGTGCGTATAGTACATTGTCTTCACTGCGCGCAATACTCTCCCGGTGTTGTGATGACGTAACACAATTAACCAGCCAGGATGCGCATCTGAAGTGCGCACAAACATAACTAGGGAACGTCCTTAAATGCCAAGGTGATAAAGCCACTTGAAATACAAGGTAATACATCCTACTGCTATGTCAGTTAGTCAATGAAAAGGAATAATAATTATGTACATATACCAGTATACACTGCCGCTAGTCTAACCAATAAAAAAGGATGAGCTGAATACGGGTGCAACATAATTTACGAAGAACTGCAAAAATATCTGAATGATTAATGATCTACATATCACACAATGGGTTTCATTGATGATTGATCCAAATACTAAACATGGTTTAGTATTTAGTATAATACAACAATTAGCCGTTCCTTCAGTTGAAACATAGCGAATAATGTAGGCCTATACAGTAAATAATCTAAATCTGTAACAAGGTCTGCCAGTTTGAAGGTTCATTTTGTTTTTAACATCGCTTTAATACTGAATCTAATATAATTTTTCCCGAACTAACAAACTTCGGAATTAAAATGGGAGATAATCAGGATGATAATTCCATTAATTCGGCCTTCACATTTTGCCATTTACCTGTCTGTGCCATCATGCGAATCCTGAGATACATGACATTGCCAGGAAGGAGAAGAAGCACAGAAGCAGCCAAAATGATACAGATAACATGAACCGCGCCAAAATGAATTCCACAATTTCTGCAGTCACATTCTACTGCCATGCAAGGAGGAATACAAAACCAGAAAGAAGTATAGAAATTAAAAGTAAAGATAAGGACATGCACTTATAATTAAAATGAATAGCAAAATGAGAGAATGATTTCGTGCAATACAAAAGAAAACGAAGCTTAAATACACGTATACTACACTAGTATTTGATGTGTTTAACAACTAACAGAATGGAGACTGTCAAAAAGTGGAAGAAATACAAAATGGAATGGATAAGAAGGTTACGCTTGTCCATATCAGAAGACATATTCAGGACTAATGACGGAGCTGACGGAGCTGACAAATATGCATGCAAAGGCAACAAAAAAATCGTTCTCGTGAGATCTGGGAGAGTGCCAGTGCGCAAATCATGATACGGTTTAATATTTGCCTCCAAACCGTTAGCCTCTTGTCGATGCCCTGGCGCTGTTGAAATCCTTGGCGATATGGAGGCAAAATTTTTGGCGAGCGAAGCGAGCCAGAAACACCGAGGCGCCGAAGCGCCTCGGTTTTTCTCCATATCGCCAATGATTTCAACAGCGCCAGGGCCTCGACAAGAGGCTACCAAACCGTTTACATGGTTTGCATCGAATATTTACGCAAATAGACAGTTCGTAACCGATTTTGATGGAACTTTTTTAAATTGCTTCTCTCTATCCTTTCTTTTCATTAAAATTGATTTTACCCCAGGGTCTCATTTTCTTTCAATACCAGATTCCTTGGATTAATGTAGGAGTATTTTTGTCCTGTAGCTATGAATCAACTTTTTATCTTTGATAACTACTTATCCAAAATGATATAAAACAAAATAATATTTAAAAAAATAATGTAAGTCAAAACATCCTATCCCATAATAGATGATACGCCTACCCTAATCATATTGGTAATATAAACATTTCTAAATGGTCAAAAAATATTACCTGGTTCCGTTTTAGCCAGGGCTGGAGGATAAGAATGATTCTGGTATGAAGTTGTAGTTATCAAGTCGAGATCTGCTGTTGATTTTGGTATTAAGGTAGACGTTGGTTTTTCGCGAGATGGAATGGTCGTAACTCCTGAGAAGAATATTGAGGAGGGAGATGATGATAATGATGATGATGATTCTTGTGTATTTGGTGGATGGAAGCTCGTGCGTATATTTTGAAAAACTATAATCTTTTAGCCTATACTGGTAATCATCAATAACTCTGAGACGTTATATAGTACTTAATTTCTGAAAAGTTTCGGATTTGATCTTTTACAAGTTTTCATCCACACTGGCTAAAATAGTCGGGGGTATACACAAGTATGGATAGCCTGATAAAGGGCTGATGGAGCCCCCCCCCCCCCCTTCATGACAGAAATGTGAAGGATAAAGGCTGTAGTCTGAAATATGCATTCATGGAGACCAACACTGTCAAAAAGGGAAGAGAAAGATGGAGTGGAGAAGGAGGAATGAATTTATGTAGAGATGGGGAGAGAGAGAGAAAGAGAGAGAGCGCGAGAAAGAGAGAGAGAGTGGGGGAGGGAGTGAGGGGAGGGGAGAGAGGTAGAGAGATAAAGTACTGGGTTTGTCTATACACACAACTGAGACTGATCTAGTCATCTTCAAACATTTTCAATAAAATAATACATTACAACAGAAAAGTCAGATGATATTTAGCATGACAGACAAAATCTAAAGGAAAGGGGGTGGGAGAACATTACAAGTTTTCACTTACGTAATGGCTGAGGATTTATTTCTGATGCTTCTTTGCATCGTGTATTTCGTACAGCAGTGCAAGGTTCCTGCATTTATTTAGTTTTTATCAAAGAATGCGAGATAGAGAGGACAGACATCAAAGAAAATAGACAGAGACGGATAGAAGGGATCCAGAAGGAGGGGGTAGGGAGAGAAAGCAAGAGAAAGAAAGAGAGAAAGAGAGTGAGAGAGAGAGGGAGGGGAGCAAAAAAAAAAAGAAAAAAAAAGAGAAATATGATGAAGATTAGATAGAAAGGTGTGAAGAGGGAGAGACAATGCAAAAAGAAATGACACTGCACAAACTTATTACATTCATGCAAAAATCATTTTTCTCCATGAAATAGATCACATGCGAATATGACAATTCCAACTGTGGTAAATTGCTGTATTTAGATCATAAGTTGCTGTTTCACCTTACTTTTCGTTAAAGCAAATCTAGAAATGCACAATCCTATAAATGAATGATGTCATAAGACTATGATAGATGCTTACATTATATATCTATAAATATCCTACCTCAATCCCATATTTGCAGATTGTACATGAAAAGCAAGATGAGCAATTGTTCCAGCCAGATGTGAACGTTCCTTCTGGACAAGATTTGCAAGACCTGGAATAAATAATTATTATCATATAGGGTTATTGATAACATTATTTGATTACCAAAGTACGCGATTCATGCTTGGTGATGCATGTAAATTAGTAGATAAATATACAATTTTGAATGAGATACTATATAGGTACTTTTATGAGCTACTTTATTGACAGTACACCTCCTCGTAATTATTGCCATGTTCCAACTGCCATTGATATGACTGATAACTGAAAAAAAAAATTTGTGTTGATTTTGAGGAAAATATTGAAATTCCCAGCAATACGATTATGAGGGGCAGCCATAGTTATTTTACTGAAAGTTTAAAAATATAGGTTTGAAAAGATGTATATCTATTCAGATTTATACTTTTTTTAATGTACTTAATCAAAACCACACTCTTAAATAGTGTTTTATCAGCCTTTTTAGTGGTAAGAGAACATGGTCTTCTGCATTGGTGTATGGCAATTGAACTACATGTTTTTTCTTTGTTTTTGGCAGGAAATGTAGTTAAAAATACACTCGTTACTTCTTTATGGGTTTAATTATGGCATGTAGATATTGTTTTTCATATTGCATTAAAATATACATAATGAGGCTCATACGCAACGGGAATATTGCACATGGACAGTGGCAGAAGTTACATACAAAAGTTAGGCCTACATAATTATCCGGGAACCTCGCTGCCCAAATATGTGGATATTCGGGCACCTCGCTACCCGAATATGAAATGGTGCACTGGCTGCTCGAATTTCTGAAATTTTAAAATCCTCAGTTAATGTTTTTCTAATTCTTTCCATCACCATAATTTATCTTTATCATTGTCATTCTCATATTCGTCTTCCGGATGACTATCATTCCCTTTCATTATTAATAGGCGTACAGGCACATTTTCGCGACGGGGATTGTTGATCAATGAGACTTTGCCCGAATACTAACTTTCCAGAGCAAAAAGAAATGGTCATTTTTTTCCCTTCTTTTTCTTTCTTTCCCTTTTCCTTTCCCTATTTTTGTTTTGTTCCCCCTTCCTTTCCCCTTTCTTTTTTTCTTTCTCCTTTCTCTTTTCTCCTTTTCCTTCTATCTTTCGTATTCCCTCTCCTCTTTTTTTGCCGACAGATCGAGGTGGTGCATTTGCCGACAGCAATTTTGAGGGGGGGGGGGTGACACCACCCCCCCCCCCCACACACACATACACACCCCTCTAGCGACGCCGCTGATTGTAATTTAAGGAATCACACCCCAACATCACACCCCAACACCTCCATTGAAATGATTCATAAATGATTAGGTGGTATATCAGTATAAGTAGAAATATATCATGCAATATGCATCCGGAAAAGTGATGAAATCAAAGAATCTTAAACAACAGTCCACATAAACAACACATTCCTTCCACAATCCATGTTAATACTGTGATATTATGATCAGATTTCATGACCTGATGACTTTAAATGCATGCGAAATTACTCTAGGGGTGGTCATTTTCTCCCACACAGAATAAAATAAACATGTTTCCAGGTTGAAATTAGAGCATATATTTTCCCCCAAATTTCAGTAGAGCAAAAAACTTTAGAACCCCCAAATCCCGCACTCAAACATGATTATAAATTTATTCTTAAAATCAGTAAAATTAAAAATATTCTAATTTTCCGAGGTATCATTTCAGCATTTCTTAAACTCCTGCATGAAAGAAAAGTCAGAAGGGGGGGGGGGGGGGGGGGGGAGAGAAATCAAAATCCAGTTAACATACTCATACTTACTCTTGACCAGTGCAGTTTCCCATTTTGTACATGCCCGGCTGACATGCATCAATCAGCCCTTTCGTACACCGATTCCAAACTTTGACTCCAGAATTAGGCGGTAAAACACACCTCTCCAGCTGTTGTGGGATCGATAGTAGCATGAAAAAACAAAATAAAGATCCATACTTGTCTTTTCTTTCAAAATAAAATGGGCAGTAATTTTATACAGCTTTTAAAATCTCACTATCTGTTTTGCATTATTTATTTTTTTGCATTTGTGTTTGATGTAAATTTGTTGTAAACAGATAACCATTAAACTGTATGTATTTCAGGTTGTATGCCTTAGAACATCACAAAATAGGGGAAATATAATGAACCGAAGTTTACACACAAATATAAAGTTGAACATAATGGATTATGCACTAAATTTTAAAGATAATCTTCATTGATTGTCATCTAAACATCACAGTGTTGCTACAACTGCAAATGTGGCTAGACTCTCCGTGAGAAATACAAGTGAAATTCTACCAGCTTACAACAAACATGACAAACTGGCATAATTATTTGTTCGGTTTCATAATACAGATTATGTATCCATACATGCACAACCTTCAGTTTCATCTCCAATACAACATATTAAGAAGGCAACAGGAAATAAATGTTGCTCGTATATTCTTCAAGGTAGTGTTGCAACATAAAAACAATACAATTTAAACTCAAAGTATTAAAACTCGCACATGCGGACTGATATGAATTATTAAAGAGGTGCAGATAACAAACTTAAATATGCTTCATCACATGTATTTAAAAAGCTAAAAATGTAAAAGCAAAACAAAACAAAAAACAAAACAAAAAAAAGCAACAACAACAATATAAACACAATCTCACCATCCCTGCAGCTTTTACGTCGGTACAATAGTACAATAACATCTGTGAAAAGAAAATATCAAATCAGCATTAGAACACAATTTCGAAGGAGTCTCAGTGATGGTTTAATGATTATCGGGAAAGATCGTCTGAAAAAGGGGTCATTATGTACCTGTGAACCGTGTAATCATATCAGACTATAGTCGGATGCAGAGATACGATTTCAAAAGCTGACAAATGGAAGCAGAACATTTTATCACATTGAATTGTATTTATTTTCGTATTGTTTGTAAAGGATTGTCACGACAGCAAGCTACGCTTATGTGACAATCCTGCTTCATGATTCATTTGTGTTAACGCTACATTGTACTATACTTTGGTAACACTGGCGGATCCAGGAATTTGAAATAGGAGTGGGGCGCCAGCGCGGCGAGGGAGCCGAGGGTGTGGGAGGGGAGGGGGAGGGTATCCCCCTCCCACGGTAAAAATCACAAAACAGACAAATGAAACAGAATTACACACCTGTTACAATATTGATCGACATGATACATACACTTTGACGCAAAGTTAATTTGAAGAGAAAAAAAAAAGATAAAGAAAAATAAATAAACCAAATCAAATATTGATAAATCTATACCCATGCAGGGTATCCCACAGTACAGTGGCGTGGCGTGGGTCCCACCGCTGAGGAGCCGGGGACACTGGCATCATTGAGCTAGGGATACGGTCCGATATATACACCGTGGATGAAATGCGAACTGAAAAGGTCATCGATTAGGCCTAGCTAGGGGAGAGTGTGCGAGGGATCTTATCATTTTCTCTATCTTTATTATGTCTATGTTAATAAACACCCCCAAATCTGACAAGGCATAATAGAGGAGCTTGATTTGTATATCTGATCTATAATCAACACATGACTAGTACATTTCAGCCTGCATGGCAGCCACATAGCCCAGATACTTCTGTTTGTCAAACATGAAAAGATGGACAACGAATGTGCTTACATAATCTTTACAATATTTTGTCAGTATATATTATATGTAAAAAAATAATAGAATATAAATAAAAATTATTGTAGTTGTTCTCCTTTGCAAATCTAATATATCGGTTCTATTTTATGTTAGTTCTCTTTTAAGGGTTAATTTCACAGATTTTGTTTTGATAAAAACTCTTAAATTTTCAGTGTCATGAGTCAATTGATGGTTGGTATATACCTTGCTACATTACATGCATTCAAATTCCAAAAATAAGTTTCATACTTATCTAATTAATACTTACTGCTCCCATAACTGCACAATTCTGTAACAATATCCTTCCACAAAACATGACGAATGACGAAACTGCAGATTGGATAAATAAAGATTCGACAAAAATGATAATCCCAACTTGTATCACTTTGCTTCTTAAAATTAGTTTCATATTCTAAAAGTTTAATTCACAAAAGCTTACTACTTGCTTACTGCCCTACCCCCTTCGAACAAGCACATTCACCCCCTTTTCATACATAATTATTGATATTTCGAAAGTGCAATGTTTATAATTTTTTATTAAACCTCCCCCCGCACCCCCACAAAAAAAAAACACTTTCCAATATTTGAAGCACGGCTCTTATCTATATTTTTTGCATAATCCCTCATTAGCCCTGAAAAGGATTTATTTGTCACAGCTGGTAGCATAATAGGGTGGCATGATAGGGTAGAGACTGAGCATTGCAAAGGGAAAGTTATGAATGGGGTAACAATAGACCCATTTTCGCGAGGGGGCTGAGGCCTTTTGCCCGAATATCAAGTCTTCAGTTCTTATTTAAAGTAGATATTCAAAGAAAATCATAAATATGGCAATTAATGTATGACTAGAAACTGGGAAGCTTACAGATGGCAATCGTATAAGTTTTATGTCAACTGCGTATCTGATGATTATAAAAACAACACAAATAAAAGCTCTTCTCAGCATCTGGAATATCCGAGGATTCGCCAGAAATATAGCGATGTTTTGATGTCGTCACACTCGGGATCGATCCTGCTTAAGCAGACGACGTCCTATAATGAATGAACGTAATTGCAATGCAATTATTTATCAAATTATAAAGAGTTTGGTGTATTTAAACATGACCTTATTTCACACCATTACAAAGGGAAAGTGAAACTGATTCTGATAGCTAAAACCGTTTGATTGTAAATACACAGGAGAAGGGTCAATGATCAATGAAATGAACCCCACTTTCAAATTGAAAAGCCCTCCGAATAATGAGCAGGATGGTATTCGTTCCCTCTTGAAACGCCGAACAACATGCCCGGTGCAAGCAGCTGAAAATACAATGGCGTCTTATTTTGTTTACAAGTGACTGATTCCTTTATTTTTTTAACGCTGCATTTTTCATCAAAATAATACCATACACGAAGTTAAGAGTGAGGCAACAGACTAACATTAAGACTGACGCTAGTGAAGGAAGAGAAATAAGTGAAGAGGAGATAACAAAATAGGCTCTGAAAAATGTGTAAGATGTTATGGGACATCGTCTGCTTAGACAGGACTCGTCCATGGTGTGTCGTCACATATCTCAGCAGCGTTCGAGGAGCTCTTCAGCTGCTATATCGGGGGCTGTATTTTACCGTTTTATAATTGATAATAATCATTACTTCAAATGTTTCCAAGCGTTGAATTTGGATAACCTTGTTTAATTTATGCCATCTATGCAATAATAAGTATTAAGCCAATATTTAAAATCATCAACGTTCTACTTTAATTATATTTAAAAAAAAAACTTTTTGGGTAGTGAAAAATATACAGAAATTACATATTCGGGCACTTCGCTCTCCGAATGTGCATCTCGCTTCCCAAATATGAAGATATTCGGGGACCTCCCTGCGGTGGAGGATGATGTTGTCACTAATATCGGGAAAATTAAAACTCCGGGGGGGGGGGGGGGGGGGCTTCAGTCCCACCTCTTACGCTTGTGGGTATACATGTACAACATGCTTAGAATATTTTGTTTATTAGAATCGCTTCCTTTATGTAAAAAAAGACATATTTTTAAAATAGAACAGAGTTTCCGCAGTTTCATATGACTTTCAAATATTTTTTTTATAGGTGAGAGAGCGTAGCGACCGAGGGGGAAAATGCTTTCCTTATAATATTAACATTTTGCATTTAAGATAAACACGGCCTGCTTCAAAATTATGATTTACATAATACTGAACATAGGCCTGACTTCATAGATAGATAATAATCTTGTGAGGGGCGGGAACAAAACAAATTTACCTGTATCCCTTTATAGAGGAAAGCCCCTGCCCACACATTCGGGGTCTTGATACCGACTGGCTTTCTACAGTAAAACACTGCATTTATTGAAATGCGGGGGAGCGTAGGAATCGATTGGAGCACAAAAACTTTTCATTGTTAAACTGCAAAAAGTATTAATGTCCTATGACATTTTTTTGTCTTGTAAGGAGGACCATAAAAACGACTTTACCCCCTCTTTTTACAGAGAGAAGCACCTAGCTGTCCCCTCCCCGTTCTTTTGGGCCTTCGTGGTTACAACATTTCACCAGACAGGGAGTTTGAAGTGAACTCAGGAGCTAGCTTTGAGGAACCATAATTATCCTATAGAAAGAGGTCCTCAAGCAGTCAAAAATAAAAAGCGAAGAATGTTAGGAAAAATGTCCCCTTTCTCTCTGATAAGTGCCCTTATTTTACTTCTAAATGTGCCAATTTTCCTTTCTAAAAATACACTTTGCCCTTCTGATAAGTTCCTTTTCGCCTCCTGAAAAGTGCCCCTTTTCAAATCTAATAATTTCCACATTATTTCTGTAATAAGTATCCTTTACTCCTTCAGTGCCCCCTTTTGAATCTAATTATTGCCCAGTTTTCTCTCTAATATATGCCCATTTCTCCTTTGATAAGTTTATTCTCACTTCTGATAGGTGCCCCTTTTACCTTCTAATAAGTACCCGATTTTCCCCTTTTGATAATAGTTTTGTCCCTTCTTTACTTCTGACAAGTGCCCAATCTTTACTGATAAGTGCCACCTCATTACCTCCGATACGTGCCCCTATTCAAATCTGATAATTGCCACCTTGTCTCTCTAATAAGTATCATTTTCTCATTCTGATAAGTGCCCATTTAAGTGCCCATCTAAAAATTGCCCATTTCCCTTCTCATATTTGGCCTTTTCCACTTCTCATAAGTGCCCCTTTTCACCTCTTATAAGTGCCCCTTTCCACCTCTGATAAGAGTCCTTTCCTCTTCTTAAATGCCCCCTTTTACCTATATTTCCAACTGCTGTTTGTTTTTTTTTTTTACAAAAAGGGCCATAATCTTGCTTCAAAGAACCGGTGCGTCTTTACATGTACCAATATTAATACAATGTAATGCAGTGGAGCTGGAGGCAAAAGGGGCACAATGCCCCCCCCCCCCAGCAAAGGATTTCTCATTCTGCTTGCTGGAATGTGCCAATAATTTACACCAAAAGCGAGGGCAATATTTTCTGAAAATGTCCCGATATATATTACAGTATATAATGTACTAAATCAGATTGCATGAAGTATGTTATATATGGGTGTAATCATAAAGAAAACGACAGGGTTAATGTACAAATTAAAAGACCATTCGACATTCCCCAAAATGGATTTGCTGTTGTCATTTTCATTATATCACTGTAAATAATGTACGACTCAAGGACTTCAGCTTTAGCAAAATGTCCGGATTTTTTAATCGTTAGACCGTTACACACTAATCAGGGAAGCTGAAATAGTGACCAGAACCACGCTAAAAAGGAAGAAGGCGATGCTTGATAATAACTATATTAATTAGACTGTAGGGTGATGTCAAAGGTAGTGAGTGTTAATATACAGAGATATGAAAAGTTTGATATCTTTCAAGATACGATCTAGTAGGATGTATCGATTCACGGAGATGTTGTTCTATTGCCCAGTTTGTGTATGATTGATATTGTCTTGCCTTTAACATGCATACCCCTATTTTGTTATACAATTGTGGCATGCATTATTATAATGATATTTTAAAACGTTTTCTTCTTGAAGGAGTATTGATGTGCATGTGCCTTATACCATACATGTCTCGTATTCAAATGTAAAATGTAAATGTACGGTACTAAGATTCCAAGAAGTTTGAATATGCGTTAGTGCCAAAATTATGCCATTTTGTACATCATTACTGTTGACTTTCATGCTCCTTTTTTGTCGTATACATGTATTATATATGATATGTGAAAATGGGTATTCTTTAAAACTTCGTGCTATAGCTGCCTGTCTTCCCATCACATTTTTTCTAGTTCGAATGAATCCATGTCTTTCTATAAAATGGATAATCATGCATGCACTTGCCAACGATATATGATGCAATTTCATTGCCGTTGGATTTCCGTTGTAGGCCTATTGCAAGCCTATGCTTGGTTTCTCTTGTTTTCTGTGAATATGTGCATCATTTTTAGAGGCACTGTAAGATTTACACCAAAGATTTATTCAATATTTGTTATGACTATGATTACAATGTGTGTGCGCTACAATGTTGTCTATGCAGGCGTCACACTGTCCCGAAGTTGAGACAAGATGGATACACGATACTGTCCCGAAGTTGAGACAAGATGGACACACGGTAAAGGAAATGTTCACATTCGGCTCTGATCGTGTAGACATCGGGCCATTCGTGGGGTATCTTAAGCCATCGTATGACCGCCGGTGGAGATTCTCAGGCTCCGGCAGTAACTACGTGTGCGGTGGCAAACTCTTTTGGCATGTCAAAAAATTGCCCGAAGACCTTGCGAAGGTTAATTTTCGTGTTGTATTCGTGTGTCCATTTTGCCCTTCGTAAGGCCATCGTGAGGGCATCTTGTGAAATCGTGTGATCTTCGTCTTTACTTCGCGTGATCATCGGTGCCATCGGGCATATTTCGCCTCACGAAGACAATACGAAGGAAACAAGAAGCTGCCCGATTGTCATAGGAAGGCCACACGACTACGTGAAGCGATCGCAATGCCTGGGTGTAGCCTTCGTATTATAGATGACATCGAGATGGGGTCACGGTGTCGGCGAAGACAGTCGAATTTGAGTAGCTCAAGCGTTCCCCATGTGTACGGAAACTTATAAGTGCCAACCAGATGACGAGATAAGAAGATGAGAAAACAGGTTAAATGACGAGAAGACGAGATAAGAAGACGAGCAGACAATATAAATGACGATAAGACGAGTTGTTAGAACTCGGCAAGTCGACTTATTCTGGACAAGAAGTCGAGAAGACAAGTTGTTGGAACTTGGCATGCCGACTTATTTGAGACAAAAAAACGAGAAGACAAGTTGTTGGAACTCGGCAATTCAACTTATTTTGGACAAGAAGACGAGATGAAGAGTTGTTTGAACTCGGCAAGTTGACTTGTTTAGAACAAGAAGACGAGATAGCAAGCTAATGCAACTTGGCAAGTCGTCATCTCTTCTTCTTGTCCAAAACAAGTCGAATTGCCGAGTTCTAATACTCGTCAACTCGTCTTCTTTTACCAAACAATTGCAAGCCGACTTGCCGAGTTTCAACAACTCGTCTTCTTGTCCATAATAAGTCGACTTGCCGAGTTCCAATAACTCGTCTTCTTTTCAACAACTCGTCTTCTTGTCTTCTTGTCCATAATAAGTCGACTTGCCAAGTTCCAATAACTCGTCTTCTTCTACTTATAAGCTTCCGTAAGTGTCCGATCAGCAATTGAATTCAGGGGTGTTGCTAGAGGGAGGTGTGTGTGTGCGTGTGTGTGTGTATGGGGGGGGGGGGTGTCACACCCCAACTCAAAATTGCTGTCGGCAAATGCGCCACCTCCGTCGGCACAAAAAGAGGGGGGAAAGGGAGAGGGGAGAGGAATGGAGAAAAGAGAAAGGAGAAGAAAAAAGAAAAGGAAAAGGAAAAGGAAAGGAAATCAAAAACAGAAAGAAAAGAAGGAAAAACACTGGAAAGTTAATCTGTTGACTAATAAATTCTTTAACTCTCATAGGCTTAATACAGAAGCCACCCGGTTCCCGTAGTCTATGGGTTGATAGGCAAAAGGCGTAGGCAATGGCTGCAGCCCCCTCCCCTGAGGATTTTCAAAGTTCCGATATTCTGGCAACCACCATTTCATATTCGGGCAGCGAGGAGAAAGAATATTCACATATTATTTGGGCAGCGAGGTTCCGAGATAATTATGTAATTTCTGTATGTAACTTCTGTACATTTTCTCTCCGAAATTTTTGTTTAAATTTTCTTGTTCGCTTTGCTCGCTCGCAAAGATTAAAAAAATTACAAAGTTGATATTTCGGGAAAAGGCGTCAGCCTCCTCCTTGCAAAGATAGGCCTGTATAATAAAGATCTCTACATCTGTGATTTTCTTGTATTATTATTTGTGGGGGATTAGGGTGCAGCATTTCTGTCGGCAATTTAGGTGACACACCCTAAAAATTTGTCGGCAAATATGGGTGTCGCACCCCCCTCATTCAAAATGTTCTAGCGACGCCCCTGATTGAAGTTCCAACGCGTACGGTCGGGCGAAAGTTTTATACCAAGGGGGGGGGGGGGGGGTCACGTGACGCCTTCATGACTTAGTTTGAACTCATATATATTCTCAATACGACGTCGTGTAGCCATCGTGTGGCCTTTGTGCGTCCTTCGGGTAAACTTCTTAATAAAAATTCACATCTACGTGTAGCCTTCATGTGTGGTTCGGGTGCCGTCGTGTGATATTCTGTAGGCATCGTACTTGCTTCGGCTGTTGATTTTAATAGCCCGTACAAGGGGATAGTTGTATCTGTGATTGTCATTATACTTGCCAATTTGTAATATTTTGTATTTTGAGACAAGCGTCGTTGTCTCTGTAACCATTGCTTTTAACTTCATATGGTATGATATCATGTACATTAAAGGTCTTTTCTAGCCCAAGAAAAATATTTTGTTCACATATATCTTGCGTTGTGATGTTGGAGGGTTGGAGTCCAATAGTGACAATGAAATTATAGAGAATTCAGTGAGAAGCGAATTGATTAATATGATGGAAAGTCGCGTAGGCAAAGCAGGTCTGTATAAAATTATAGTTGAAAATAAACGAAACAATTGATAAATAAAAAAAATAGTTATTCAACAACAAACATAGATTAATTGTGACATGCGTGTATAACTTTAAAAGGAAACGAAAAGAGAAGTACTTGAGAAACGGAGGAAAATGCCAAGAGCCATGAAGGAGTACACTTGAAATATGTCCGTTTTGAGGTAATAAACTACGCCGCTCAAAGTGCAACAATTCCCCCTTTTCATAAAATGAACGCGCCCGATGACTCATCTCCAGGAGGTAGTTCGCTGGGTATCAAGTGAGGTCAGGGAATGCCTGGACCCAGCGGTCTATTAATATATGCAACAAGTCTCCGTGTAGAGTACCGAAGTGCTGACGTCATATTCGCTCGCCGACCAGTGCCGGTGTAGCGGCACATACGGTTCTCCGGCAGATACCGTTCTAAAACGGCCAAGAACACTATCTGCCGGCGGATCGTGTTCCAACCCCGGCAGATACCGTACCTATTTCTCTTCGGCAGATATCGTTCTTGCTATCGTTTCTCTGTACTAAATTTTAATTTGTCTATGGTACTATAATGTACGTACGTGCACACTTGTACTTGCCGCGAATTATGGAGTGTGGTGCTACTAACTCTGTTAGTTCGAAAAAGAGGTGTAGCTTTAATTGAGAGCTACCTCAAAAATTCAACGACAACCTCAACGAACAATAACATGACGAAGGCTATTCGTAGAAAGGCCAAGAAGTGTATTCTCAAGACTCAAATATGATGATGATGAGGCCCTATGTCTTCACTATGTTGGCATGGTTGGGGCATGCGGAGCTGGTGGAGACGCCAGCTCGCGCTCGGCTCCTACTCCTAGCTCCCCGGAAGGTGGTGGCCAACCCTGCGGAGCAGCAGCGGCTGCTGAAACGACGGCACGACGAGAACGGTAATTATAATTTATATCATCTACGACGGTATAACTGAATAAAAATCTTTTCGAGCCTTCTTGTCTTGTCTTTCTGTTAATGCCCACCTGTTTAATGCCCACAATCAAATTAATGTTGATTATTTTGGCAATTGAAGATTGACTTGACCTTACAATATTTTTGCGGGGGACTGGCTAGACAGGATTGGCTTCGTGAGTGTAAAAAAAAAAATAATAATTGGCTATACTCCCTTTTACATCACGAAGCCAGGCGTTCATCCCCAGCAGGCAGCAATCTAATTGAGCATGGGTTAGCATATAGACCCTTCACTTAGAGACAGAAACACTCCATTCACTCGCCTGTGCAAACTCACTGTCGGCCGCTTGACAGTAGGCATGTTGTTTTTCTAAATCGTATTATTCACATTTTAACAATATTTGTGTAAATTAAATAGATTAGGCCCTATGGCTCTATACTTAAACGAACATGTTCAACTTACCAATTTTATTGTTTTATTCCTTTTAATGCTCCTTTTTCAGGTAATTCAGGGTCCAAGTTGTTCTCGGTTTGAAAATCTTACGCTGCATTCAAACTGTATAGTGTGTAAGTCAATGTGTATTCGGTTTGCACAGGCGAGTGAATGGAGCGTTTCTGTCTCTAAGTGAAGAGCCGACCCTATCCAAATAAGAGGCTAACGAATGAGAGACAGAGTTTTCGGTCTAGGGTTGGCAGGACATGGAAATGCTCTGAAATGACACTTTCTGCGACTCCCGCGGACCGACAGGTCCTTCACCACAGCGTTTCCTCCTAGGGAAACTTTTGGAATTAGTAGGCTATGCCTTTTTGATCGTACGTTTTTTTACAAAAATAATTTTAAAAAGAGCATAAGAAATTTCCGAGAACTAACCAGTGTTTGTGTATCCATGCCTCCTCTTGTCATGCAGATATAAAATGGCGGCTGCGTGCGACGGGGCGCGATACAACCATAATTGAATCTATCCGTCGCCAACAGCGCAAAGCAATTTAGGAAAAGCAGTACTTTGTACACAAATGTATGCCAAATGTTGTTGTACGTCAATTAGGGTAAAGCTGCTATGAGTACAGGCTGTATTAAAAAGGTTACCTGACATCATACTGATGTCAAGATATGAATTATAGGTGACTGTTGACTATAAAATAACATTGCTTATTTTATCTTTCAGATGGTGTCACGTTGTCGGCAAAAACATAACTTGTACTGAATGTGGCCAGACGCACCAAGGAGGTGCAATGCAATATTTGGTTGTGCCTGTGCAGGGCAAGGGCAAAACTATGCAGGATTCCTGGGAGATGTTTGTCGGCACCCACTTCAGTTGTGTATACATGTGACAAGTGGTGAGTGAATTAAATGGAAGTCCAAACTTGAGTACAATATTTCAATGAGAACTATTCCAGAAAGAAGTATGCAGATAATGTTGGCAAAGTTTATCATCTCCCGGTAGTACCTGGGGGGCTGCCATTTTGACATATCATAAGGAATTGTACATATTCCAATAGGAAATGTAAGGAAGATATTTTAATCATTGAGTGAATAGGTCCTGTTCAATAACACAAATTTCCATGGTGGCTCAGTGGTAGAGCGCCCGCCTCATGAACGGGAGTTCGTGGGTTCGATCCCCGACCGAGTCATACCAAAGATTTTTTTTTTTAATGGGACCTTCTGCCTTCTAGTCAGGTGCTCAACGTTTTAGAATGAAGAAGGGTAATAATAACTTTATGTTATGCAGGGCCCGCTGTGAGAGCAGTTCATAAGAGCTGAAGTGGCTACCCTGGGTAAATAAGAATTATTATTATAATTATTATTTGTGATGAAACTTATGTATTAGGATGAATATAAATATATGTCAACAAAAATGTCTCAATTTCTTTTAGAATACGGCAATTAATTTGAGTAGAAATTCATATTTCTGGCCCTGTCTAAAATAACATAATGTATGCAGACTGCATTCTCACCATTGTTGGCTCAAAACAGATTCACTCATATTTTGCCACTGTTGGCGCTTTTAATCTGGTCTAGAGTTAGGCGAGTGTGAGTACATCTCCAGTCTGTTGTTTATGTAACTTTTTGAAGATTTGTAAATATGTTGTTTTTTTTTAATTTAGAAGAATCTTATACATTTATTGTAAATAAAAGGATCCTTTGTTCCTATTACATTTTTAATTGAAAAGATAAAGCACTGAAAAAAGATAAGCCTTTTATCTCTTTCTTTTAAATACAGTGGACATTTCCAGTCACAGAAATTGGCATCACCACATATTCTAAATGCACCAGATACGCTCTGGATTGCAATTAATCAATGGCAGGAGGAGCAGGTTGTTGGGAAGATGTGGCATGAGGAAGACCTAGCTACCAAAGAATTCCAACCACCTTGAGGTGCACCACATTCTTGATGTCATGGCATCGAATGGCGTTCTGGTTGAATATAGATTATACAGTTTGGTTGTAAGTTACAATGTACCCAATTGTACAGAAATTTGAAACCAATTGATCATAACAACAAAATATGCACAGTCCTTCGGTTGTTGGCTGTCTTAAACTCAATGTAAGAGATCAGGTGGGGCATCTGTTTATAGTTCTGAAGATTACTTTGAAGATGGGACATGCTACACATTATTTTAGACAAGATATATCTTTCTTATATTATTGAAAACAAAGTTGTTCATGTTACCTTGGATGTAATGCTGTTAATGTTAGATTAATTAGCTAATTTTTCGGTGAAGACTCAAACTCAACTGACAGATGTTGAGCAAATTCTTCATTCACTGATGCATAACTTTGAAGACTACATTTACATAATTCTATTGGGAAAACGCAAATTATTGAACTCAAACCATAACTCCAACCAAGATACAGTCTATCAGGAGGCTGATGTAATTACAACAGTGTTTGATAAGATAGTTACCCACACGTAGTATGATGTTATTTGAAGGTGTCCATGTTAAGATGAAACATTACGGGTCAATGAACTTTGAATTTGGACAAATTTTGCATTTTTCCTGTATTTCATCTGGTTTTGGTACTGTTATCTTTATTATGTCTAGTAGGATATGGTGTAGAACTTGGTTTCTGGGGTCAGAAATGATGTACACATCTGTTTAATGATACTTTTTTGCACTTAATCATATTTCACGCTTAACAGCTGCATAGATGTCGAGTGGCCATTATACTTGCCTAGTTATGAACCAAGAAGGTTGGTACCACATCGATGACGGCAAGGTCCGTGTGACAGACCCAGTCCTGTCAGACCCAGCCATATATTTGGTTGGGTACACCAAAGGTAAGAAACATCTACATTTTATTTGTTATAATTTTCTTAACTGAAATGGGGTGTGTAATCTTATTCAACATTTAAAGCGGAAGTTCACCCTGGAATTAAATTTGATATGAGTGAAGGTTTGATGAAAATCATCTGAAAAAAAATGAAGTTATGAAAGTTTTCATACTTTGAATGCTTTATGCGAACTTTTCTCACATGTTGTGTAGATTAAATTTCCTAAATTGTCAATATTTCAGAAGAATATTAATTATTTTCCCGATGCTGTTGATATATCATCAAAACTATCATATTTATGCCTCTATGAAATACATGTAGATCTATTCCTCTATTAAGAACCATGAAAAAGGATAAATTGATGGAATTTATAAACAACTCATGGGAGAGCAGCTCACAAGTAATGTCACAAAATCAAAATGTTAAGAATTCCAAACTTTGTTATTCTTTGGTAGATTTTCTTAAAACCTTCACTCATATTTTTCATATATTTTTCTGCATTTTTAAGAACTAATTAAATTCCAGAGTGAACTTGTGGATGCAAGTTGCTTAGAGTTTATCTTGAATTTCCTTACCTATTCCCTATTGGTTTTGTCCTTTTCAATTTGTAGGAGATTCCTTTCCCATAGAACATGTAACATCTCCAAAGCTCGACGAAAGTTGGAAAGAGCAGGTAAATATTGTATGCTTGGAGCCAGAAGGGCGTTAATTCCTATCTTTTGTACAGAGTTAACGCCCTTCTGGCTCCAAACAGACGTATAATATTAGTCGTCTCCTTTTAAGAAGAATTTGACATCTTCATTATGCAAGGGATTTTTTTTCACTAACATGTGTTAATCTTTGGAGTTATTTGCTATAACTATTCCATAACATATTAGTTATCAGCAGATATACCCTTGATGCCAAATCTTGCTAGTTACTAAATTGCAACATTGCTACAACTAGATGTACGTAGGCTGAAAATTTCAATTTGCCTTATAATAATGTTCTCACATGTATAACTTTTCTGAAAAACAAAAATTCCCAAGTTATAAATGACTTAGCACTGCTCATTTGGTTATCACTAAGCACATGTTACCAGGCCTTTCGTTGTTTTTGTGAAAGGTGCGCATGCTCAGGCAGTTATCATACATGTATAGCAACCACATCTGTCTGAGAATGCGCTCTCTGCATCTTCAAATTTGATACCACATTGTAAACTTCTGGCAAAGACAGAGGATTGCCGTCAAACATTTGCGTAAACAACAATAAATTCATTGGCCACTCTTAATCTATTGCTGTTTTTAATTTTGGACAAATACAAACAACCTTTGCAACTCTCTTTTTAAAATAATATGCAGTGAAAGAAATTGGATGAGAGAATAATAATGATTTAATTGACTCAATGACCCTCTACTACGCCTTGCTGCTAACCCGCCTCTTTGTAGTACTTAAGGCATTGGAGTTTAATCCATGTCTAATCCAACACGGACTACTTTTTATGACATTAAATTCCACAAATTTAGAGTAAGGCAGATACAAAGTAATAGAGCTGACAGGTTCATGTAGTAAAAGTGTAAGTCAATAGCACAAAATCAAAATCAGATCAAAAGTTAGCTTACTAGAAACAACTAAAATGTCAGATCAGAATGTATGATAAAATGAAGAAAAATATAAATGAAATAAGCCAGAGTTTTTAACTGGGGCCTGACCTGTACATTCATCTCCATGTTAATGGGCATTACAAATTGAAAATGGGAAATTTATTTGCCTTCAAAAAAATTATATTATATTTTGCAATTATTCTGAATAAAGAATACCATAATTACCCACCATAGGTGTAGATATTTTCATTACCTGATCTATGGATCTTTTTTCTTTTACTGTTTACACAACGGGAATTATTGTTGTACCATACAGTATGAAATTGTGTTAAGAGTCTTAGAGAGGAAATATTAATATTATTTTTAACGTAAATCAATTGGAATGTTTTTTTTTCATCTAACTTAATCAAATTTCTTGAAATGTTTCCATTTGATACAGCTTCCTGCTATCTTCTCACACCTTGGAAATGTGATCGCAGGCGATGTGCATTAAGTGGTTCTTAACTGGTCTGATAGTATAATGTTCTTGTGAACTAAAGACCATTCAAGGGACCAGCTTTAAACTTGGCTGTGTTATGCATATGGGAGTGACAATGACTGATATGATGTGGGAGTCAAAGGTCAACGGTCACAGAGATCATTATTTTAAAAGTTTACATGTTAGGTGTGTAATATATTTCTTAAGTGATAATGGCAGAGGCATAACTTTTGGCTGCACGTAGTCGAGACTTCATTTAGTTTGGAATAGTCATACCCCTCTTATGCATTGGTGGCACAAGGTATTACCAAACTTAGACTGTGTTACTTTCCATTTTTATATTTAGAACATTGCGACTACAACAAAAACGTTATTGATGATTGGGAAATATGGATAGCATTATTTAATATGATAGCCTTTCTAACAAATATTATTTCACATATTTCATATTACAGGTCTGTCTGGCTGCATGATCTGCTACATGGTGTGAAATGGCGTTCAATCATGGGGCATAGCAATGTGCCGGACGAGGTGAGACGCATCACGAAACGTCACACACCTGATCTTGTACAAAATCATTCCAGTTCATATATTTACTTTTATATTCCTACAAACATGTACATGTATCAGTTGAACCTATTCTGACTGTTCTGAAGAAAATCTGTTGCTGCTGCAAATCGTGTTCATTACTAATTTACGAAACATGCGACTACATGTGTCGCATGTTGTCACACAAAAATTTGTACAGAATGGGCGTTTTGCATACATTGGAATAAAAAATATTGTTTTTCTAAATTGCTCCCTAATACTTCCATTTGTGTATTTAAGTCCTTTGATTTCTTTTTCACATGATCGAGGTTCAAAGAACTTTGACCATGTTGTGGTATCAACATTGAAATCTTAACCAAGGTTAACTTCTTGAAATGTGATCATAAATTTGAAAGTTAGTATGGATCTACTTCATGAAACTTGGACATATGGGTAATCAATTCAAAGGTCATTTTGGGTCAACGAACTTTGACCACATTGTGGTATCAACATCAAAAACTTAACCAAGTTATGATCTTGAGTTTTCAAGGTAATATTGAAAGTATAAGTCCCTATCGCATAAAACTTCATTATATCGTTATCAAGAATTGGCAAATAGGTGAATGAAATTTCATGTCACTAGGCAAAGGTCAAAGGTCATTTGAGGTCAATGAACTTGTATTTTATTATCAAATGAATTTTTTATTGGAAAATTATTCATCTTAGTTGTTTTCAAAGTCAGCACTGCTGCTAAATTAAATCATGTAATGCAGGCGAGACTGCCAGAGGTATTCCACTTGTTTTTTTTATCTTATCTTTCATGCTATTTATCTTGTGTCTCCAGCACATTTGTACAAAATACCCTGGTGAATTTGTTAAAAGGTTAAATCAAGGAGTTTCACCACTTCAGAATTTGATTTCAACAACCTTATTGTTCATTTTCATATCAAAAGGTCGAGCATGAACTAGTGAAAAGAATACAACAGAAGTATCTTCTTCATGAAGAACCCAAGTTGGGGTAAGCTGTACTTTGCAACTTGTCAGGGGTTAAATGTGATTTAGAGGATACTCTATAAAGTCCTATAAAAGTTAAAGGGAAAATCACCCTGGAATTTAATTGGTTTTAGAAAAAGCAAAAAACAATAAAATAGAAATATCAGTGAAGGTTTGAGAAATATATCAAAGACCAACAAAGCTTTGAATATTCAAATTTCTGATTTTGTAAACATTCAATAAAATTGGAACCTTTAATAATAATAATTTTAATAAATAATTAACCGTGTTCACCTGTATGAAATCATTTTTTCTGTCCTTTTTCTTATCTCATTGTACAAAATTTTTGTGCAAGTTATATGTATTCCATGGCCTGGGTTAAAAAACTGGTATTAAATTGATGTACTTTGAGGCTCATAATTAAAAAGAAAATTTCCATATCTCGCTTTCTTTCTAACCTTATAATTGTATGGCAGAGGTAAATATTTCCCTTTTGAACTACACCAAGTGTACCTTTTTAAATTAGACTTATAAAGCTTTGCTGAAAGACCAAATCAATTCCATTTCAGTGTACATACATGTGCATATTCTAATTCTCTTATTATCGTACTCATTATCTAACACTTGTCATTATGTAAACAGTATTCATTTCTTTGTACGAATTATCACATCTCTCATATCCATTGTAGGAACTTGTTCAGGCCCCCCCCCCCAAAGACTCAATGTTCCAGAGAAGTTACTGCAACAACTGTCTGCATGGCAAATACCACAGTAAGTATTAGAATCCACAATCCATGTTTTTAGGAGGATATTTATGCCCCTTGGTATTACAAGGTCAGGAATATCATTTAATGGTTTTCTTCTTATTTGTTTTCGTAGAGGTGTGAATTATTTTGTACACATCTCCAAAGAAATAAATGCTATCCTCTTTCTAATATGCAAGTATTTCTCTCTTATGATCATATTTTTTAGGCTTAGTACAGAATGCTGGTATCTGCCGGTGTAGCGGCACATACGGTTCTCCGGCAGATACCGTATCCGCCGGCAGATATCGTTCTACCTCGGAACCATATCTGCCGGATAAGGTGTATTGTATATTGGCAGATTTGTACGAGACACTCTCGTGCCTAAATAATAGACCTGTCTAAGTGATTCAAATTTATGGATGTTTCTTTCCTGTGGACCTAGTAACGAGGTATTCCATTAACCTGTTATTAATGAATGAACTACAATACTTGGAATCCAGTTTGCATACACTATTTGTTGCTATGTCTTGGTACGGTATCTGCCGGGGTTGGAACATGATCCGCCGGCAAATAGTGTTCTTTGCCGTTTTTAGAACGGTATCTGCCGATCCCCGTATCTGCCGCTTCACCGGCTTAAAAGAATTGTTCGGCATTTATCTCTTGTGCAATCTTGTTCAAAAATAAAATGTATCATAACATGCAGTGAAGGTAACTGATGTGTCTTCAGAATTCAAGTACTCATAAGATCTCAACGTAGTGAACAAGCACACTTATTAAAAAAATAAAATATATACAGCCAGAGGCAGAGGCACATTTCTAAGCATTCCTCTATGTTCATGCTAAAACATCATCTCCCAACTTTTACCTGTATATCAATCCATGCAGTTCGAGATACATAGGTGAGGTTCTTGTTCCAGAAGCAGTTCAGTCCCTCGTCTCATTGGTATGTGTAACCAGGGATACCCGTAGAGCAAGTTAAATTACGTACTTTCTTCCCATGCTGCTAAATATGTGCTATATGTTCTGTTCAGGTGTTTCAACAAGTTCAAACATTATTGTTTGGCAACTTTTGCTCTGAGAAGACACAAGAAATGTAGATGCACAAATACATGTGAACAAAGAACGGTGTACACTGTACAGTGTAACTCATTTGCAAACGATAGTTCATCTTTTGTGCTCTTTAAAAACAAATTTGAAGAGTTTAATGGTTATAGGGATTTAGTAAGAATACATAGGCACTAACTAATGATTAAAAGGTTCTCATAAACTGTGAACCACAATTTAAGGTATAGAAATTATGTGTTAAACAAGTTCTCAGACAAGGTATTCTTGTCTGACAGATACTCTGTATAACATACAGACAGATACTCTCATTATATTAGGGAGCTTGGGATTAAGGCGATTACCTCATAGAGTGGACTGTAATATAATAACAGGCCATATAACTTCTGTTTAGTACCATAAGCATAGGGAACAAGTAATGTGATCTATTCCTGGTGTTATTGGATTGATTCTATTACAATTCATATTGCAATTTAGTAGTAAACTTTCTAATGTATTATATATTTTTTGGAAGTGCCATCAGCATCATATGTGATGGACCTAGGTGCTTAAAAAGGAGTGACCTGACCATTATTATCTTAATCATTACTAATGATTAAAGTTGGGGTATATTATTGGTGATTCTCAAAATGTATTTTTCATTATAAAACTACTTTATAGACATGGCTGGGAGGAAAATTTCAGGATAATATCTTTATAGTTATTTGTCCTTGTCTAGCTAAATCTATGGAATGAACATCTACATGTACAAGGCCTATTTTAGGGGAAATTATATCAGTGTCAGTAGCAGGTACCAGAGCAGCCTTAACGGCAAAATACAGATTTTTACAAAGATTCAAACAAAAAATTAGTGTAGCGACCACTCTGCTTGTTTTTATAGTATTTGAAAAATGACCAATATAACTGATATTATTCCATCTTACAAAGACTATTTTGAAACCCAACTTTAAAAGAAGAATATATAGGCATAAAATTTTTAATTTAGTTATAGGTTTTTATTTCTGCTTATCTTGTTTAGTCTTTGTTTTTCATTTGTTTCCTTTTCAATGCAGATGAGCTGGAATAAGTGAAGTCGATGGATAAAACAACCTAGAGCAATCTGTATGAAGGGTTCTATACAGCTCTATAGCAGCTTCATGAATATTTTCTATGTTGTACATGACTTCCATGAATGGTATAAAAGTAGTTATGCTTTTTATACACTCGCAAACAAAGTTCAAGGGGATATATAGGAGTCAGCATGCATCAGAGTTGGCGACAGATGTTAAACTTTTAAACAAGACACATTGTTCCACAGTAGCCGAATATGACCGCTTGGTCTATTTGCCAATTAGTCTATATGATAGCCAAATTGTCTAATTGCATTTTCGTCTAATTTTCAAATGAATGTTTGGCCTATTTCTGACTGTTACAGGAATTTAGACCAAGTGGACATTTGATGAAATAGACATTAGACGAAATGGGAATAAGACAAAATGGTGAATTATAGGCGAAGTGGCAATTAGACAAATAGGTTATTAGACAACTGGTTGTAGACAAAGTGGGATGAGACCAAGCGGGCATTTTTATGCCTCCGCCCACCGAAGGTGGGTGCCGGAGGCATTATGTTTTCGGGTTGTCCGTCCGTCCGTCGTCCGTCCCACTTCTCGTTACCGCGATATCTGAAGAATCATTTGAGGTAGGAACCTCAAACTTGGTACTAGTATGTATCCCCATACGTAGATGAACTGATTAGATTTTGGGGTAAGTAGGTCAGAGGTCACAGAGGTCAATTTACATGAAATTACATGAAATTCTTGGTTTTTAGCACCGTTACCGCGATATCTCAAGAACTATCTGAGGTGAGAACTTGAAACTTGGTACCAGTATGTATCCCATAGAAAGAGGAACTGATTAGATTTTGGGGTAGGTAGGTCAAAGTTCAGAGGTCACAGAGGTCAATTTACATGAAATTACATGGAATTACAGGTTTTTAGCACCGTTACCGCGATATCTCAAGAACTATCTGAGGTGAGAACTTCAAACTTGGTACCAGTAAGTATCCCCATAGAAAGAGGAACTGATTAGATTTTGGTGTAGGTAGGTCAAAGTTCAGAGGTCACAGAGGTCAATTTACGTGAAATTCCATGGAATTAGTGGTTTTTAGCACCGTTACCGCGATATCTCAAGAACTATCTGAGGTGAGAACTTCAAACTTGGTACCAGTATGCATACCCATAGAAAGATGAACTGATTAGATTTTGGGGTAAATAGGTCAAAGGTCAGAGGTCACAGAGGTCAATTTACATAAAATTACATGAAATTACTGGTTTTTAGCCTCGTTATCAAATATTTCTAGAAGAGTTTGAGCCATCAACTGAATTTAGGCGGAGGCATATAGGAGACGCAGTCGCATTCATCTTGTTTAAACGTGATTTGCTACGTTCTGTGTGATTTGTATGCCAAGACTAAGCTACAAGTTTAGTACTACAGTTGTATTATGATTCCTACCATTAATTTTTTCATGATGAATATGAAATTTAGGTTTTGGGACGTCTATTGATATGTTGTTATTGCAAATGATACAAGCGTAACCCAAATGATGCATGTTAGAACAAAACCCAACCTGCTGATATCTCACAGACAAATGTAACATGAGTAACCATAATGTGAGTAACCATGATATCTGTCAATTCTGAAAAAAAAATTATAGGTCCAGTGATATTCTAAGCCTGCCAGTGAAAGTCTTTATAGCATATTTCTTTGAAAATGGTAAACTACTTTTTCAAGAAAGTCTAATTTTAGGACACTTCATACCCCAGAAATGATGTCTCCTTTTAGTGATGCTTAGGCAATATATTAGGCAAACCTTAGGCAAACCAATATATGAATTACAAAAATATTCATCAAAAGAAAGAGCAAACAAATATTGATTAATGGAAATTTATTTATGCTGCAGTACCTTAAACTTTCTTGAATTTGGAATGAAACGAAATACACTTTTTGCAAATTTGAGAATAAAAAGAGAAGACATCTTGGGTATCTTTGGGTTTTTGAGCCCTTCTTGAAATTTTGCATGTCCAAATTTTGTAACATTAGTAACCAACACATTAGTTGCGCTAGTAGTAAATAAAATTCAGTTTCTAAGGTTTTAAGGTACTCCAATATGTATGCATTGAGGTAACTAAAACTTAAGCCTATCTTTAGTTTTGGTAAATCTCCAAAAGTGCATGTCACTATTCCAATTCATTATTAGATTATATGAATGTGTGTGCCCTAAAACGGTTATGATGTGAAGGATAAGAAATAAAAGTGTGTTTTATTGGATAAATTTAACAATTTTCCATCAAAATTTATTTTTAGCGGGTGCCCAATCAAAATGAAATATCTGCATATTTTTGTTGTTAATATAAAACCCCTTCTCAACCATGGAATGGGCTGAAAATTTATAGTCTTTGTCTGTGCCTTTCTAATAGCCTATTACTAAATTTTAAAGTAAGTGTTCAAAGGGCTATTTTTAAAGAAAAATATTACAGAGAGAGGGCCCTAGATGCCAATTTAAATTCTAACGGTTGAAAAACTTCCAACTTTGAATTCTAGCGGCTGAAAAATCATCCAATGACCACTACACCTTTGTAATATAGGAATGTTAGATGATACTCAAGTATAATTCACATTACTGACCCTTTACCAAAGCTTTAGACAGGCATTACTTAGCTAATACTTGTAGTAAGAGAATGTTTTATGTAACCATGCCCATTTGTGTAAAGGTAAGTTTTACATCATATTCATGGATATGGTTTGAAGGGGAAATCAAAGAATCAAGATTGTATAGACACAAAATAAAAGAGTTTTTCACAGAAATAATAGTGTTTTCTGTGTTTTGTAGATGGAGTGAGGATGTGTCAAAATGCCTAATACCACATCTTATTTTATCATTATTTAAAATTGCTGTGTTGGCCTCTTGGACATTGATCGAGTAATATTAACTGTAAAATAATGATAGTTTTATTCAATACCAATGTGAACCATCAAATGATGTCCATTGATGTAGATAATACGAATGTCTTATGTTTAAAATAAATCTGAATAAAACCTTTTTTGGTTACAGTTACATCTAGATCGGTAATCTCACTATGATGGTAGCGGAAACTGTAAACCAATTTTTGTTTTTCTTCTTTTTTTTTCAATTTATTATAGTTGCAGAACATGATTCCAACAGATTTCGGCAGAGGCAAATCTGACCTGACTTTTTCTTGGGGGATATTCCATTCCATTCCAGAATCTTCTGTGATTACAGTTAACCTATCACATTAAGAAATGGCCTAAAATTGATATTATCAAATTGTGAAATTATTAGGATCTAGGATTGGTTTATTTTAAAGACACTAAATAATGGCCATTTAACAGCAAACTCGTGCGTCATTCACTTAGGAGTAATTAGGTAGGGCTACCATTACGAGCAAAACTTGGGTGACAAAATAATTCCAGTATTAAAGGGATAGTCTAGTCCGAAAACTAGTTGGTCGGAATAAAAGTAGAACAAAAAAAAAAAGTTTCAGATTTTTTTTTAATTTAGTGCTTTTTATTTGTCAATAACTTAAAATCTTTGACATACTAGTAAGCGAAATGAAATACAGCAAATTCAATATCTTTTTACAAAATAGTGGATACATTTACAACTCCTAAAATACATAACATTTTCATCTTCTTTCTCTTTGAAAGCAATAAAATGATATGTCAGAATTACATATGGGTTTTTTAAACTTGTTTCTTACGTTTGTAATCGATTACACGCAAATTGCGATAACGTCACAAGCGATCTTTTATCCCATTTGTTTAGTATCATCGGATGCAGAGATGCCAACTGTTCCTTTTTTGCAGTAATTTATATTGTTTTTAATTTTAAAAATACTGCAGGTTTCGTAAAAATATATTTCCCATAATTGTATTGTACACATTGTCTATTGCAGAAAAATGAAAATTCTATTTTTCTACCCAAAATACCTTTTTTCACCCCTAAAAATACTTGAATTCGTTTTATGAGGTTGGCATCCCTGTTAATGAAGGAATAGGTCAATCACATACAGGGGTTGTCTAGAATATGTTTCATAATGCAGTGTATTGTGTCTAATTATTTTCTTAAGAGAAATATTTTGGTATCGTTTTAAATAAATATCTAATGGGAAAGGAACTCATATGATACATAATCGCAAGTTGCCATTCTGCCAATTTCTATCTGATTAATTTTAATTAGGCCTACTTTCACTTTAATAGTCCACATTCGCCAAATTTATTTCGGTATGTAAAACATTGCACATGGCAGCTTTAGGGCTGAATTAAGTACAATTTACATCAATCATGACTGAAACAAGAGTACTACACAAAAGAGAAACAAAACTCTGCTTTAGATACCGTATTCAAAGACTGCTAACAGTAGGATTAAGAAATTGAATTTAACAAATAAGGATTTTGTAATATGGTTTCATCAATCTGTCAGGGAGAATATTTGTTTCATAAATTATGATTAGAGCAAAGGAAATGAATTGGTTTGCACGCTTCCAAGGTATTGTGCGGTATAAGTAATTCACACCCCTCCGGGAGGGGGCGACCTGATTTTTGGCGCCCCTAAGTTAAAGATCTATTTGACATCCCCTAACTTTATGGTCAATTTGGCGCCCCTAAGCTTGAAAATAAATTTGGTGCCTCCTAATGGTAAGATCAATATGGTGCCCCTTACTTTAAGAACAATTTGGTGCCCCTCCCATTATTTTTCTTTCCCCCTCTCTTTTCCTTTTTTCTCTCCCCTTTCTTTCTTTTCCTCGCTTTTTTCTATTTTCTCTCACTATCTCCCCTTTCTCTTTTTTTCTCCTCCTTTTTGGAGCCCCATCTATATATAAAATGGCCACTGAGTAAGCGCGAAGGGGCGCCAAAAAGGGTAGAAAATTGAGAAAAAGAGGAGGGAAAGAAGAGTGAGAAAAGAGAAAGATAAAGGGAAATTTAAGGCAACAAAAATAGATGAGAAAGGAGAAGGGGAAAAGGAAAAGAAAAAGAGAAGGATTAAACAGAAGAAGGGATATAATAAGAAAAGACAAAAACAAAAAAGGAAAGAAAAATTAGTGAGAGGGGTGCCAAATTTACCTTAAACTTATAATAATAATAATAATAACGGTCATTTATAACGCGCTATTCACAAAAGAGTATCATAGCGCTTACAATTCACAATCAAATATACATGTATACAAAAGAACTCATCGGCACCATATTGATCTTAAAATTAGGTGCCTGAGAGGTGTCATATTTATCTTAAAATTAGGGGGTACCAAATGCATCTTACACTTAGGGAGGGGCGCCAAAATTGATATTAAAATTAGGGGCGCCAAATCGATCTTTGGGGCACCAAACTGACCTGAAACTAAGGGGCGCCCACTGATCTTAAATTTAGGGGCGACAAATCGAGATGTAACTTAGGGAGGGGCGCCAAAGTAAGGGTGTACCAGTGACAAAAATAACGGAATTAATTTAAAAGATATTGTATGTTCAAAGGAACATTGCCTTAATTAACCCTCCTAAAAATAATAAAAATGACAGGTTCAATTAATTCTGGGTATTTTTATGGATTTTCAATAATGCACATTTTGATTTAATCTGATTTTTAAATAATTCCTAATAATTTATTATTTTCACTAAAGTTGCATCCAGGTGTGTCCCCCACTTGAATAGAATTCCTGTGAGGATTGACGCACATGGTGACGTTAAAGGTCGGTCCACACAGACGTAAATAACAGGGGCGTATCCAGGGGGGGGGGGCGCAACAGGCGCCCCCCCCCCCCCATTGGCCGTCGTAAAAAAAAAAACTAGCAAAAAAAAAAAATCCTCATACCAATTGAAAATATTGTTCATTAAATAGGCTTCAAAATTGGTCACATATAGCACTATTTTGCATCTCAGCCCTTCTTCAGAAGCAAAAATTTTCCAAAGACCCCTCCCCCATGACGGCGATCAATAATTCCTGGTGCCCCCCCCCCCCCCCCTATTGGGAAATCCTGGATACGCCACTGTAATAATCATATCTGATTGATACACGTATTAAAACCTAACTATTCATTCATTTTCGCCAGTGCCACCAATTAGACGACAGTGTCTCGTACAAATCTGCCAATATACAATACACCTTATCTGCCGCGACGTACGTGGAACCAAATCCGCCGGGGAACCATATCTGCAACGTCAGACCGGCAGATATGGTTCCGAGGTAGAACGATATCTGCCGTTAGGAAACGATACCTGCCGGCAGATAGTGTTCTTGGGTCGTTTTTAGAACGGTATCTGCCGGAGAACCGTATGTGCCGCTACACCGGCCGCACAGAAACGTTGTTAGCGCTAACAGCGCACTAACAGTACCGATAGCGATGATTTGGCCGCACAGAAGAGTAATGTTAGTCAAATTCACTAACAGCGCTGTTAGCCTAACATTTCAAGGCCGCACAGAAGCCTGGACTCGTAACAGTAATGGTAATGTTTGAACAACTCACTAACGGTGCCAGGGGCACCAATAGTGACAATGTTAGTGAATTATTTCTTGCGTGCGCTATAACTTGTCTCTCGTTTTTTTTAATACCAAGTACTTAAACATAGACCTAGACTAATTAAGAATGTGTCAGGTAGGGGTGACATAGATTTTGCTGATAACGACACGAGGAGACTAAGATATGATCCTTTTCAGGAAGAAAAATGAACATGACTTTTTCAATTTGGAGAAAACTCGTTGTATGTTATTTAGTAATTCAATCTCATATCTGGATGGTAATGTATTACTTAAAAATACCACATTTAAAATGGTCGAGGAGTTAAAGTTTTCTTGGTTTACTTATTGATAATTTCAGGAAGAAAATGAACATGACTTTTTCATTTGGAGAAAAGTTATTGATAATAAGTTATCTTGGAAACCACAGACTCTGTATCTTAACAAATTACTCTCTAGAAATGTTGGTATTATAAACAAATTGAAATATTTGTTTCCCTCTCATGTATTACTCTTGTTGTATTCCACCTTGGTTCTACCCTACATAAGTTATGGCATTCTTGCTTGGGGCAACTGTACTCAGTTGGATAGACTCTCAGTTATACAAAAACGGGTGATGAGAATAATTTTGAAAAAGCCTAGACTAAGCTCCGTCTAAAATATTATTCTTCGGAAATAAATCGTTGAGACTAAACGATTTGTTTTATTACCAGTTAGGCAGTTTAATGTATCAAGTACGAATTCATGAATTGCCTCGGGTTTTACAATCAATGCTTAAAACGAATGATGGAATACATAAGCATTCTACACGACAATCATCTTTCTTTCATTTACCACGTCTTCGTACTCAGTTTGCCAGAAAACATTAATCTAAACTGGGCCCTTCTATTGAAATCATCTTGATTCAAATCTAAAGCAAGCTTCCTCTCTTAAATCTTTTAGAAGAAATCTTAAACATTATCAAATTAGCTCTTACAGTGTAAGTCCATAACAGGGGCGTATCCAGGATTTCCCAATAGGGGGGGGGGGGGAGGCATTATTGATCGCCGTCCTGGGGGAGGGTCTAAGGGGAGGGGGTGTCCCCTCCCCTTTGGAAGTTTTTTGCTTCTGAAGAAGAGCTGAGATGCAAAATAATCCTATATGTGACCAATTTTGAAGCCTATTTAATGAACAACTTCTTTTTTCCTAGTTTTTTTTTTATTTTACGACGGCCAATAGGGGGGGGGGGGCGCTGTTGCGCCACCCCTGGATACGCCACTGCATAACAACTGTACAGTATTTGGTTTTCTGCCTGTGTCTAAACAGAACATAAACAAAACCTTTCCTAAGACATCTTTTTATTCATACTTAATACACATACATGTATTATGTGTATCTGGTTTTTCTACTACTATATAAACCCAATAGGCTGACATTACCTGCTAGTATAATACTAGTTCATAGTATGTTTTTTTTCCTTTTACACACGTCTTGTCTCGTCTCTTTATTGCTATATATGTATATGTGTACATAATTACATACATGTATTTCTTAATTCTCTCTGTTATTGGGAACCTCGTTTTAACAAGCTGTGCTTTTCCTTAGCTTCTCCCATGATACTGCTTTTTGGAATTGTTATTATGATATCTGTATTCGAAATTTTGAACAATGTATGCTCACCAATAATGTTCATGGCAGATTTCTGCAGTAATATGAAAAAATTAATTAATTCATTCATTCATTTATTAAAGTATAGGTTTTACAAAGCAGTGTTTGAAGACATTTTTAACATTGTAGGCCCTGCTTTGGAAAGAAGAACATTACGGTGAGTAACTATGTACCATACATTAAGTACAGTCAATGTAACTTAATAGTGTAATAGGCTACATACGCATCAGCTACTGATGATGAGAAGCATCATGATGAAAATCATCATTGGCAAATAAGCCTACTCCCATGAGTGAAGAGCTAAAAACTAAACAAAATAAATAAATAAATAAATAAATGATAAGTGGGCTTGCATTTTTTTTGTGGTACACTATCTTAATCTAAAAGCTAAATGCTAGTAGTTGCAGCAAGCAATAATTTCACGCGAAAGTCTTTGGAATCAAAGTTAACTGTTCATATATTGTCGTAGCTAATCTAGTAAGTTTATGCAATCAGAAACTTGAATAACCTTTGTTAAAGAATGAAACATACGCTGAAAACCAAGCACACAGTAGACCACCAACATAGATAAGCATATAGTGGGAACGTGTAGTATTATTGATTAGAAAAAGACCCGTCACCCGGCAGGAATGTCATGTTTATTTTGGTCATTTGTCAGCAAATATACATTTTAAAACGTGAATACACAACGCACGCGCACTGTGCTATGCTGCATCAACAAGATTCATCAATCTATACATAGATCACTACGCACAAATCATAGATTTTGCCTAACTCTATGGCTCAAATCCATTAACAGCGCTGTAACAGCGCGAGTGCCTAACAGCGCCCTAACAGCGCTTTCTGTGCGGTCATCTTACCCGTGTTGTTAGTGGCTGATTTGTTTGTGACTTGTTAGCGCTAACAAAGCCGCTACCAACAGCGTTTCTGTGCGGCCGGCACAGGATACTGGTTCCAAACAACAGAGCCCGCGCATGAGGTTCACGTGAAGTCATTCGAGCAACGGGCTGGAGCGGGCAATTTCAGTGTTTGGCGCTGGTGTGATCACCACGCCATTGTTTAGCACAACATTGTTTAGAACCAGCAACCTTGACAACTTGGCCGGTATGACGTCACACTTCGGTACTCTATTTCCATATCAATTTGCAAATTATTCAAAATGTCCGCTCGCCGAAAGACGTCACTCGTATTCCTACTTATCATACCTCTGACGTCACGCACACTGAGCCATATTACCAATAAGGGGAATACCCGATCGCTTTGAACTATTGATATTTTGAGAGTCGAATATAGAGATCGAGATGAGGGTGCATAGCACAATTATAGACTAATACATGTTAGACAGAAAGTCCTTCTCTTTTGAAGAGAATAAAAGGTATAAAAAGTATAAAAGTAGTAAATCGTGTATGAAAGATTTGCCCCATAATGATCTGCCCCTCGCTTTTGCACCATTGGTAGACAAGGTTTCTAAAATATACAATCTTAAGATACACTGCTCCCATTTGCATGTATATGTGAGCAGGGGCTCATCCAGGATTTTGTAAAGAAAAAAAATAATAAAAAAAGGGGGGGGGGCACAAATCTCAGAAAATTTTCTGACAAGGGAAAAAAAAGGGTTATCATTTTTGGGGTATACTTTTCCTCCAAAAAGAAAATTACTGTAGCAAAATAGTATCATGTATGACTCAATCTTCCTCCAAGGCAATAGCACTGATATTGTAATGTTTTTGTAATGTTTTAGACAAATTATTAGCCCCCAAAATCGCCTCGTCAGGTTTAAACGTAAGCAAGCATCAAAGTTTCCTTTTAAACGAAATATCATCATAATTTAAAGGAAAACAATATATGTACTTACTTTGAATTTTCATGAAATGTATTACGACTTTGTATATTAGTAGTACGGCAGTGTAGTAGATTTCATGAGGTATTCACAGTTCACGCCTTCATAAGTTGTGTTTTCACAATATACAGGCGACTGTCCAGAGCTGAATTAATATAATTTGACGAGCATTCATGTATGGCCTACCATCAGTCAAGTTCATTCTGGAATTATGCTCTCCTGAGACTACGTCTCGCTCTTGACTAGTGACTTCTGCGATATCCTCTCTTGGTGGTGAACGACAAAACTTATTTCAAAATATTTCATAACTCTTCTGTTTCTGTCTAACATGTATTAGTCTATAATTGTGCTATGCACCCTCATCTCGATCTCTATATTCGACGCTCAAAATATCAATAGTTCAAAGCGATCGGGTATTCCCCTTATTGGTAATATGGCTCAGTGTGCATGTGACGTCAGAGGTATGATAAGTAGGAATACGAGTGACGTCTTTCGGCGAGCGGACATTTTGAATAATTTGCAAATTGATATAATTTGCAAATGGAAATAGAGTACCGAAGTGTGACGTCATACCGGCCAAGTTGTCAAGGTTGCTGGTTCTAAACAATAAATTTTGTGCTAAACAATGGCGTGGTGATCACACCAGCGCCAAACACTGAAATTGCCCGCTCCAGCCCGTTGCTCGAATGACTTCGCGGTGAACCTCATGCGCGGGCTCTGTTGTTTGGAACCAGTATCCTGGACGACGGGCGAATATGACGTCAGCACTTCGGTACTCTATGAAGATGAATCATCGACACTTGTATAAAGACACCTCCATAATGAGAAATTCACCCTGCAAGCTGTTCACTGCTTTTTGCGTCAAAATGTATGGATCCTGAAGATCAATATTAAACAGGCGCGTAATTCAATTCAGGCATTGCATTCAATATACTACTCCATAAAAACAACAAAAATACAATAATTCCTAAGAATACAAAATAAATACAGTGAACATATAAATAGCATGGAAATATTAGGCATGGGCCGCGGAACCCGGGGGCTGCAGCCCCCACTTTTTTGAGTAGACACGTTTCATACAATCCCAGAAAAAAAAATGGTTCAAAGTTTTCATTATTCAAGTGAAATAAAATCAGCCCCCAAGCTCCGTGGCCCCTATCATAGGCCGCGGAATCGGGGGGGGGGGGGGGGGGGGGTGCTGCAGACCCGGCACACTTTCAAAAACGCTCCTCGGCCCCTGATAATGTTTTTACATAGACATTTAATTTAAGTCTGCATGGTACAGCCCCCGTTCCACTATCACGATCTGGATTCCGATCTATCCCGATCCATCAGATCGGCGGAGAGCGGCAAAGGCGTACAGGGATTGTTTGAAATCGGAAGCATCGTAACAGCAGCGTTGTGATAACGAGGAAGAAGCGGGCATTTTTTTCAGATCGGCAAGACATTTTGAACATGTTCAAAATTTCTCGCCCATTTTGAGTCGTAAGTCAAGCGGGAAGAACGTAATGACAGCGTAAACAAAGCGGAATGCGCGTAGTGAGGTCTTTCTAGTAACAGCGGCACCATCAGAACGGGACGTATAAATGCAGTGTTCTTACAGCGTTTTAACATCGTATTAGGTCCAGATCGGTTCATGTTACCCGATCCTGCCCGATCTCAAAAAAAATTGCCAAATCGTGGCGAGATCGGCATAGTGGAACAGGGTAATCCGTACATGTAAGAGTCAGGGCATCGTTTCATCAAATTACCGTCATAAAGGGGCCGTCACATATCCAAAATGGAGCGAGCTCAAAATGGCATTTTCGCCCGGAACACAGTGCCATTTTTATTTCTTGATAAATGCCCCTTTCTCTCTGATAAGCGCCCTTTTTAAATACTAAATGTGCCCCTCTTCCTTTCCAATAAGTGCCTTTCCCCTTCTAATAAATGCACTTTTCGTTATCTGAAAAGTGCTCCTTTTCAAATCTGATAATTACCACCTAATCTCTCTAATAAGTGTCCTTTTCGCCTCCTGAAAAGAGCCCCATTGCAAATCTGATATAATCGCCCCTTATCTCCCTAATAAGTATCCTTTTCTCTTTCTGATAAGTGCCCCTATTCGAATACAAATATTGCCTCCCTTTTCTCTCTTATGCTCTTTTCACCTTTAATAAGTGCATTTGTACCTCTAATAGGTGCCCCTCTTCCCTTCTAATAAGTTCTCATTTCCCCTTCTGATATAAGTGCCCCCTCTTTACTTCTGATAAGTGCCCCTCATTTTTCGAATCTAAATATCGCCCCCTTTTTTCTAATATGTGCCTTTTCCTCTTCTCATAAGTGCCCCCTTTCACCTATTATAAGTGCCCTTTCAACTTCTGATAAGAGCCCTTTCCTCTTCTTATAAGTGCGCCCTTTAGCCTATATTTCCAACTGTTTGTTTCCTACAAAAAAGAGCCATATCTAGCTTCAAAGAATCGGTGCAGCTTTACAGGTACCCATGTTACTACAACTACAAAGTAAGGGAGTGGAGCTGGAGGCAATAGGGGTACCAATGCCCACCCCCTCCCCGCGCAAAGGATTTCTCATTCCGCTCGCTCGAATGTGCCAATAATTTACACCAAGTAAGGGCAATATTTTATAAAGATGTCCCCGTGACTAGCTCGCTACGCTCGCTTGCTCTTATATTGTAATGAAATCAAGTAGATTGCATAAAGTATACCGGCGTAATCATAAAGAAACCGACAAAGATCATACGGCATTCCCCAAAATGAAATTTGCTGTTGTCAGTTTCATTTTTCATTATCCTGTAAATAAGGACTTAAGCAAAGAAAAAGTCTGAAAATTGTCGCTCGCACATGACTCATTAGACCATTAAGGCCTACACAACTGCTGGATTAGGGAAGCTGAAGTAATGACCAGAACCACAATAAAAAGGAAGAAGTTGATGCTTGATCATACTTATACTGTATAGGGTAATACCAATGTCACAAAATGGTCCCTTTTCGCTATATGTTCACCCCTTGTAAGTGCCCCTCCCCACAAAGTGCCTTTTTTTGCTGGTGCCCCCACACTTTGAAAGACGCTCCGCCGCCCCTGATGGGATGTCGACGAACTTGTATGACCGTTTGATGAAACGCTGCCCAGATTCATAATTATGGGCATATTTCTTCTCACGGTATTGAACAGATATCGAATTTCAAGACATGGTTATTGCTAAATATAGGAGATATCGTTACGGGAAAATATTCCTCGCGTAATTAAATATTCACCCTGCTATTACATTTACGGTGAAAATATATATGGAGAAGTAATAACGTAACCGAACCGGGTCTAACCGATACTGAAATTAGGCTGAAAAATTATCTAGAGGAAGTTATCAGTTTAATAAAAAAAGATGAATAAAGTATTCATGCTTTTGCAAAACCTAGAATTTGATCATTTTGGTAACTACTGTGTAATAGTAAGGCGGATCTGGGGGGGGGGGGGGTTACAGGGGCGGATCAGGATTGAGTAAAAGAGGGGGCCGAAAAATGAAAGTTTTTGAAAAGGTAGAACCGTATTTTTTATTTTTTCGGTCTCGCCAGCTTCTCGAAAAGTCGCTCAGTGGGGGGGGGGGGGGGGGGGGGGGGGGGGGGGGGGGGGGGGGCAGAAACAAAAAAATTTTTTTTCAAAAAGGTTGACCCGTATTTTTCGGTCTCGCCAGCTTCTTGAAAAGTCGCTCAGTGGGGGGGGGGGGGGGTTGGGACAAAATTTTTTTTTCGTCAAACCTTCAAAATACTTCCCCTTCTCCTTCTTTTTTCTTTTTCTTTTTTTCCCTCTTTTTTTCTTTTTTTCGACGCAATAGGGGGGGGCCGCGGCCGCGGCCGATTCGCCCCCCCCCCCCCTTGGGCTGCCAAGTAAAAATTTAATGTGCATAGAAAAACGCCATCATAATACGTCCAAACCCACACAGTATGTTCCTATAGCACAGGACTGCTTTTTATGGTCTCCATTGCGTTAGTAGATGCCAGAAAAACATCACTTACGGGGGTTCAAAATAGAAAAAAAAATTGGCTCGACGCTACGCGGCTCGCGGACATCGCCGCTTCGCGGCTTGTGGACGATGCCCGTTTTGGAAGAAAAGTATGCATTTTGACCATAGACTACCCGCCATCTTCTCCATTGTGTCCCCCCTTTTAGAATGAAGACCCTTTTTTTTTTTTTTGCTTGTCGACAACCCCCCCCCCCCCCCCCATGAGCGACTTTTCGAGAAGCTGGCGAGACCAACAAAATACGGGTCTACCTTTTCCAAAAATTAAAAACCTACATTTAACCCCCCCCCCCCCCCCCCCCCCCCCCCCCCCCCCCCGTTGGAGAAAAGCTAGATCCGCCCCTGATTCATGCATTATCATTATTTGTGCTATTTTTTCCAAAGGGAACTGAAACTTTAAATAGATTTCTTTTTGCTGAACATGGAGGATTGTCCTGTTTATATGTAAATGTTGGAGCCGCGACTCACTGGATTCGCCAAGTTTTCTGACGAATGTTGGCGAAAATCAGGATCCGATTCCCCTCTGTCATCAGCGACATGGTCACGTGGTCGCTGTAGCATTCCGAATCAAAAAGAACTTTAGCGAGTATTCAGCGACACGTCTCACAACCGTCTGCAATAATAGTGGCCACTTATATAGCGCTCATATCCGTCACGCAGTGACGCTCATGGCGCTTAGACATTATTACCCTGGTTATAACCGAGCTGCCAAAGTAACTAGCGCTCAAGCATATCAGGTACCCATTTACACCTGGGTGGAGAGTGGCAATGTAGATTATTGTCTTGCCAAAGGACGTTAGTGCTGTGGTGGGATTCGAACCCCGTACCTTGTGATCTGCAGTCCGGTGACTTATCCACTAGACCACAACACCTCTACCTCTGCAAGGCTTACGACTGTTATGCAAACGCTTGCACCTATCAGTTGCAGAAAAATTAATTCGAAAATAAATTTTGAACATGTTCAAAATTTCTTTGCGACAATAAAAATTGCTTGAGAACTTCTCTGCAACCTTTTACGAACCCTGACCAAGGAGTTACTAGTACTCCTTGCCCTGACCAAGGAGTTATCACAGACCTCCTTGCCCGGACGAATAAACCCCAATTCGCTAGTCGCGCAAGCATTCCCCGCTTAGTGAGCTATGCGCATGTTGTATACGTAAGAGGGGAATCCCCGGAATGTGCTTGGGATCCGGGCTAACTCGGCCTTATGGCCACTCAGACAGTGCACCGCGGAAATGCGGAAATAATAATAATAATACTTGTATGAACACTTGTAATGCGCCGGTATCCATCATGGGTATGCTCATGCCGTGCTCATGGCGCAGTGAAAGGAAGATATAAAGATATTTATACTAGTATAAGAAAAGGGATGAAGGGAACATTTATATAAAGGCTTGTCTAAATAACCAGGTTTTGAGTGAGGAACTGAGGATAGATTACGAACGGTCTTAGTTGTGGGAGTTGATTCCATAGGAGTGGACCAGCATGATACTAGAAGTGAGTCCCCCAAGAATTATGGCAAGCTTGTCTGAGAGATGAGTTTGAGGACCTTTGAGGCTCCTCCCGGGCTCCTCAAAGGATTTATGCAGTTATTAAGCTACAGTTGTAATGTGGAGCAGTTCCATGTATAGTGAATGAAAGACAATTCCAGGCAGTGTTGACAGATGTCAAAGGCACTTGGAAGATTATACGCCATGTATTAAGTTCTGGCAAAAAAGTAAACTCTATTAAAAATATTTATGCAGATGGTAATATCATTGAAGACAAACAGGAAATATCTGACAAATTTAATTATTTTTTTTGTTCAGTTGGCCCAACCTTGTCTCAGGCCGTTCCTCAAACTGACAAATTATTTGCTGATTTTTTGCCCAATGCAAATAATGAAAGCCTGTTTTTATTACCGACTAATGAAGGGGAATTATTAAATATTATTGGTTCTCTGAAAGCTAAAAAGAGCCCTGGCTACGATCAAATCTCTAATGAATTGATTCAAGGTGTGTCTCTTGGTATCGTAAAACCACTTGTTCATATTTTTAATTTATCTCTTATGAATGGTGTTGTTCCTGAGAAAATGAAACTTGCTAAAGTAGTTCCTATATTTAAAAAGGGTGATCCTCAAATGCTAAATAACTATCGACCTATATCATTATTGACATCCTTCTCAAAGATTCTTGAAAAAGTTATATATACTCGCACTTATACATTTTTAAATAAATGTAAGATTCTTTCACACACTCAGTTTGGATTTCAAAAGAAACACTCAACAACTCACGCGGTATTGCATTTTATTGACAAAATATCATCAGCCTTTGATAAACGTGAACATACAATTGGGCTTTTTCTTGATTACTCAAAGGCATTTGATACAGTCGACCATGATATATTGTTGAGTAAACTGAATCATTATGGAGTGAGAGGAATAGCTCTAGAATGGTTTAGAAGCTATCTCACCAGAAGAAAGCAGTATGTTTCCTTATAGATGGATATGATTCAAGACCTTTAGATGTCTCTCATGGTGTACCCCAGGGTTCTCTACTTGGGCCACTTTTGTTTGTTATATATATTAATGACTTTCATTTGTCCTCAAATATGTTATCATTTATATTGTTTGCTGATGATTCCAGTGTTTTTTTGTCACACGATAATCATTTGACTCTCCTAGAGAGGATGAATAGTGCATTAGATAATGTAACGAGATGGATTCGCGCAAACAAGTTATCTTTGAATGTTCAAAAGACTCATTATATGCTGTTTAGTAATTCTTTACATGTTATACTTACAGGTGTTCCAATTGATAGAGTGAGTTCCCTCAAATTTCTTGGATTGCATATTGACGATAAGTTAACATGGAAATTACATATTGATAGTATTGTAAAGGTGTTGTCTAGAAATGCAGGAGTGTTGCATAAATTAGGGTTAATTTTTCCAAGAGGTATATTGTGTATGCTCTATTCAAGTTTAATTCTGCCGTATTTTAATTATGGTGTTCTCGCATGGGGTAATTCATTACAGATGAATGTAACTAGATTATTTCTACTTCAGAAGCGGATAATTAGAATTATTCATAATATGCCATATTTAGCACATACTGACAAACTTTTTTATGAAAGTACACTATTGAAAATAGAGGATATATTATATAAGTTACATGTAGGAACAATAATGTATGAGTTGAATGCAGGATGTCTACCTAGAGTACTGACTTCAATGTTCGTGGAAAATCAGGATATACACAAATATTATACTAGACAAGCTTCAGGCTATCATTTACCATTTCTTAGAAGCAAATTTTCACAAAGGACTTTGATTTACGCTGGCCCAAAATATTGGAACTCGCTTGATAAAGGCCTTACCGGGGCAGCTAGTCTGCCTGTATTTAAGCGAAAATTGAAAGAGTCCCTTTTGGAACTTTACTGTGTTGGATTATAAAAAGTTTAATTCGTGTGCTACTCTCTACACCTACAATATGCTAGAATATGTACAACTCCAATTGTGAAAGCGTAACGATTTATCGCCCATGTGTTGTTAAAATTTTGTAGTCCTGTGATTTTTGTCTGTTATCTTGTTCTTGTTTTGTTCATGTATTCGTCTAGTCTCGTCCTGTCTTTCTCTTTCTGTGTTCTTCCTAGATTAGATTCCATGTTTCATTGTAAATATTGTCATATTATGTTTCTCACGTATCTATACCATATATCACAATGTATGAAGTTTGTGTTCTTATTGTCTAGTTTTGCTATTTTATGAGGAGCCTGATACAAGCCATGCGTCTACCAGGCTAGTACCTCGTCTTTCTGAAGAATATTCTTGAATTATGATACCTCTGTAATATTAATGAAGTATGTTTGTATTGCAATTACCAATGTCACGAACGTTGTAAAAGCAGGAATTTCTACAGGAAGACAAATAAATAAATACAAAGTAAGAGCAGATTTAAAGATGATTCTATATTGAACAGGTACGTGTAAGCGATAAGTACATGAGATCCTTTTGTAATTTATTGTTTTGAAGCTTTTGGAGACGATCTAATTTCATCGGGGATTGTGACATTTCAAGACCTGAAAATATATCTTTCAATTCTTTGTATATCCATAATTACAATGTATTTCTATTACTATTTACATCATGGGCTCAGTTACAATGCCCCGGGTTCGAATCCCGGGCATTGTAATTTTCTCACATTCTTTATGATATATTCAATTTACTTCAATCCTATGAATTATGATATTTATTACTGTTTACTATGTTATTATATATGTTATTTTTGTGCTGTAATATCACTGTGATCAGTTTTCTGGAAAAGCGCTTAATAAGAAACATTTATTATTATTATTTGTGGCTATTTTAGTGGGCCCGTGTGAAAGGTTATCTCCGCGTGATGCATGCTGAGTTGGACTAGTGCCGAGTTAGCCTGATCCCTTCAATACACATCTCGGTCGATCTATTTCGAGTCGCGTGTACATGTTAGAGCGGTGTTTAGATCGGAAGTTACATGTAAGTCCGCGCCGGGAAACAATTATTCTGATGCCACATTTTGTAAAATTAGATTCAGAACTACACGATTATAATCAGGTCTAACTTCATTGGGACAATCGTATAGGACCTGTACAACATGTCTTAAATAGATCTAGATTTAATTGAAAACTATCTCGGTACCGTACCGGACTCGGTAAACGGTATTTTCGTAAGAAAAGCCCACTTGCCTTAAATTTAATTTTACTCGTCGAAAACTACAGCCAGTACAGGCCAGCGCGAGGAGTGACGGGGCAACTCTGCCGCATCAACAAGTTCTAACTTCTATGTCATGACCATCCATTTCCATTGATGACTACTACTACTACTACTAGTTCCGGCATGCTGTGCACTTCATTTCCTCTTCACCTGGTTCGTCTTTTCGACAACAACGTGTTGATAAAGATATTGGCAGTCACTGCTATTGTACAGATTGCTGCTGCCAGTATATTTGTAAGTGTAACTTGTGTAAGTCATTGTAAAATGTAAGTCTACAATACAAATGAAAGTTGAATTTCAACTTGAAAGAACAACATATTAAAGTCATAACTTTTTACATGTATTTATCGTTTTGTAAAATATAAAAAAAGGGGCATAATCGTGATATAGTCCCCACCATACCCTAACCCTAACCCTAACCCTAATCCTAAACCCTACCCTAACCCTAATCCTAATCCTAAACCCTAACCCTAACCCTAAAACCTAATCCTAATCCTAAACCCTAACCCTAATCCTAATCCTAAAAAAAATTAGATTTTTTTGAAGTGGGGACTATTTCACGATAATGCCAAAAAAGGTCCTTATTTCTCTAGTCTACTCTAAACTAAAGACTAGGCTAGGCCTAACCCACTATCATCATCATCATCATTATGTAGGATATCCTGTAAATCTCCTGGTCGTCATGGTCGTATCACTTAGTTATTAGTATGGTGGTGTGACCATATTTCGCGCATGACCTAAGTTCGCGCACAGGGTAATATCTAAAAAACTACAAAAGATTTCGAAAATCTGATAGCGCTATTAGATAGAGGAAGCTAAAATTACGTATGGACTATATTTTCTTTTAAGCTGGGTGAGAAATTATGAAGATATTGACAAAATATCGGCAATTTTGCTACTTTTTGCGTCAGTTTCCGAAAAATATGAAGTTACCGACAACGGTCCAAAAATCCTAATTTTGATAGAAGATGTCATCAAAGTTGTAGGTAAAACGTGATACCAAATGATATTTTGTCTTACAAATGATGCAATTATCTTCCCTTTGCTGGACCGCTACGTTGGATAACTTAGATGTTAATTTACGTGCGCGAACTTAGGTCTCATGGTTTTTATGCCCTTTTTTTTTTTTCATTGTGTTGCGATCCGACACTGGGTTTTGAGATCGCGATATTTTCGAAATTCTTCGTCGATTAATGTTCTTGTTGAATCAAGTTTTAGTCCAGAATTTTGCTTTCCGTTTGGTATAAAACTTTATCAATAAATTATTGTAGAATATGAGAAATCAAGTATCGAATATCACATTTCTAATAAAAATTTGAATGTGCGCGAAATATGGTCACCCCATCATACATTTAAGTCTATAGTATAAGCTGGTGCAGATGTAGCCCCGGGACGCTGCCACGAAGTGGCAGCGTCCTGAGTGAAACCATTACGATTCGGTGGGTCTCACAATTTACCAATGTTCAAATGACCATTGAAAATATGGCCATATAATTTATTTTTTTTAATTCAAGTATCATATATACGATGCCACTTACCTAAACAGACCTTCCGCAAATCAGATTTTCCTAAAAAATGTGTAGAATCGATGAATGTCACTTTTTACTCTCAATTTTCGAAATCAGTCCCATTCGCCATGTTGTTGAAGCAGAAACGAAAATAGGCAGTTGCGTATGCGCCTATGAATATTTATTACAATGGCGCCATAGTTTTCGTCACAGGAATAATGAATATTCATATATCCACCGTGATCCGCCGATCTGTCGAGCCCACTCGTCTAATGAATATTCATAATCCTCCCTTCTTGTCTGCATTATATTGGAGCTGCTGACGCATGCGCATTGCAAGCAAAACACCGACTTACGGAAGTTTTTAGTACAGGCTCTTGGAGATAAATATGCCTTTTTTGTACCATCCTCATTGAAAAGAAAGACGACAGTCAATCGTAAAGTTTTGTAAGTACCTAAAGTAGCCTAAAATCTACTAATGTCATGTTTCATGGCTATCATTTTGACAAACGACCTTGTAATTAAGAGACATCCAAGCAATCAAAGGACTGCTGATCGCAGCCCGAACACTATGTGTTCGGGCTGCCGCAGTAAATTCTTTGCATGATTTGTTGTATGATTCAACCACACTTCGTGGGAATCATCCTTAGATGTACACTGTAGGAGATTCAAATAATACATGACATTGTAGACCATGGGGGGGGGGGGGGGGGGGAATTATGTTAATTTCTAACATTATCTATGTCCATGTACATCCTCCTAGTTGTTTCAATTTCTAATATATCTCCTGGTGGTGCTAGAGAGAACATGCACCAAATGTGAATTGATCCACCTCAGGTGAGCGTCGTGCCCCCTGGGGCTCTTATAATTCAATTATCATTGTTCATCTCTTGTGCTGTTTCGTTCGAAAGATTTCGTCAATCAACTTCGCCTCATATTGCTCCCTCCTCATCCTCCTGTCATTTGATGTGTAGTCCACTTTCTAAATCGTAAAATATGATTACATAGGAAATTCTTGTTGTTTTGAGGTATAGACCATGCTATTTAGTCATCTAGTTGTCTTGGAATCTCCGAGAAAATGAAAATGGGCTTGAAATATGGTCACCCCATCATACTGTACACAAATGAAAAAAAAAACTAAACAAAAATTTTGTTAAAATTTACCCAATAGCATTTTTATGTACAAAAAGAGTATCAAATATCAAATGAGATGCATAAACATTTTCAACAGATGATTTATAGTAGTCTAAATAAAAAAATCTCATACCACAGTAACATGGACCTTGTCATATATTTGCCCAAACATTATGGAATGACCAATGTATGCATACATGTACATGTAAGTAGGCTTACATGTACGTACTGTACATGTATAAAAAAAAAAGACGTACATGTAGCTTAAAGGGGAAGCCCCGCATCGAGATCTATACTACATGTACATACACATGTATATGCTCGTGTGTATGCTTACCAATCTTTTTCTTTGTTTTAGAGGCACAAGATTGTAATAGGTCGTTATAACCGATATACATGTATAAAGGTTCCTGCCGCCATAGAATTACACGCAAGTAAATGTTTTCGTTATAGCCGTAATTACATTGTACCTCATTATAGCCGATCTTGTTAAGTCGAGTTTCCCCTGTATGTAGATGTGTGTACATGTAGGCCCGCATTCTCTGAAAGCCTTGTTCTTACATTTTACTTTTAAATAGTTTCAGATATATATTGCAGGCAAGAAAACGTCTGTAGAAAGGTAAAGTACATGTAACCTAATTCATTCTTTGGTATTACATGTATTAGTTTTGAATGATCGTGCATGACTCATATTTCGTTTATAGTGAATAAATATTTGTTTTTGTCATGATAACAAAGTTTATTTATTGTCCTGCATGCTAACAAATAAATCTTGTTCACATGTAGGCTATGGAAAAGTACCCCCCCCATAGAATGATGATTACCCGATAACCCCCCCCCCCCCCCCCCACAACTACAACCTGGGTACAACCTGGGGGTAATTGTCCGGGGGGGGGGGGGTGGTTAATTGTCCAGGGGGTAGTTGTCTGGATACAACAAAGCAGATATGAATGTAATTGCCTCTTTTTTTTCCTTCACTGTTTTTTTTTTAATGTAAAGTATTAAACAGTTTTTGAGGGTTCTGAATTTCACTTTTACATGTACCTACATTGTATTTGGTAGTAATAGTCACTTAAACATAAATTTTCTTTTCTTATTTGCACAATTCTTGCTTCAACACGTTTTTTATACAGACATTTAGGGTAGCTCTTACACGTAGTTGTACATTAGTGTCCAAAATTTGTTTCAAAAAAGCATTCTAGGCATATTACATGTACATGTATTTCATGGTGTCTTTGACCACGTTTACACAGAGTGAACTCGAGTTCAAATTCGACAGCGAATTCAATTGCGACCTTGGATTAGCATAAATTATTTTTCGGTGGGCTGTGTACACCAAGCGTTGGACGAACTCGAATTCAGAAGGAAAGTGAATTCGACTTGATTACTTCCTCGCTTGGTGGGAATATCCTGATTATCAACTTCCGGGTTAAATTTGTGAAAACCCCGCGAGTGAGTTCAAAATGGCGGTAGCGAGTATTGTAAGCGCAGTCATTTTGATCTGGTTTTGTATGATTTTACGTCGGAATAGGAATATCCTGATCAATAATTATATGTGACAGCAACGTGTCAGATCTGCTTGTCGAGCAGACCGTTTAAGAAGATGGCGGGAAGATTTTTTTCTTCAATCCAGCCGCTTCTTTTTTTTTTTGGGGGGGGGGAGGGGGGCGAAAGACTGCAAAAGGTAGAATTTACAAGATACTTCAGTGATTTACTGGTTAAATATTGTTTAACATTAAAATAGTTTGAGCTATGCAACGCAATGCTTCATTCATAGTGTAATTTTCCAATATCTCTGCCTGAATAAACCTATAAACAACTCTGTTAAGCCTCCATGTCAGTTTTTCACACATTTACCTTTTGTACATGGGTCAGAATCAATATGTGACCCGCTCCCACAAACCTGCCGTAATGGATAAAATTTTATTTTAAAGATTTGCTTGTAGCTAAATTGCCCAAATAGCCAGCTTTTTCTATTGATTTGGATGTATTGTCTGAATTGTCCTGGTGACTTCGGCGGGTTTTGTAGGATCGTTCGTGCGTTGTGGTTCACTTGTTGGATGACGCTTATTTACTGACGCGTTGCTTAGCAATACCGGAAGTGACGTATGACGGGGTCACTGGCTGGATATTTGCTAGTCGACTTTCAATTACGTGTCCGTTCACACAGCAAATAGCGAATTTAAATTCGATAAAAGTCGAGTTTGAATTCGATAAATGTTGCTCTGGGTCGTCATTAGAATTCGAGTTTTGAACTCGAGTTCTAATTGCGACTACCCTGTTTACACACAAATGAACTCGAGTTCAAATTCGACTAAAGTCGACTTCAGTCTCTGTGTAAACGGGGTCTTTGTTTTGAATGTTAGTAAATTATATATAACGCTTTGAATGTTAGTAAATTATATATAACGCTGGACATCACTACTTTCATTCCACAATCATTATGAGTTTATATTATTAGACCAGTAAATCCCTTGAATTCTGTATTCTGTAATTCAATATGCACATTTTTACCATTTGATAGTTTTGACATTTCACTGATTATTAATTGCATATACATGTATGCTCATACATTATTGAGGATTTTTGAATTGTTTCGTTTATTGTTTCCTTTAATTTGTGTTCACCCGTGTTTAGTTTGGAAGTTTGGCTTGATGTTGTACTAGAATTTAGGCCTATATGGTTTCGCACTTTTATTTGCATTCTTTCATTTCTTTGATTTTTAGTTTCTTTGTCAAACTAAAACAAATTCGCCACTGCCATAACCCATAGCCCACATTTTGTGGTTTGGTTCAGTAATTTTTTATTCATAGTCCTAAAAGGTATTCTGAGCAGAGAGACCATAAATTTCTGCACACATTATTTGTTATGTTTTTATACATGTACAGCCCTGGAAAAACAATTATTATACCAGCTGGTCAATTCCACAGTAACGGAAGGACAATCACACACAAACTGTATCTAAATGTCCTTCCGTTACCATGGAATTAACCAGCTCCTTATAAAGGCCTATATGGCAAGTGTTGGCTATATCAGTGATTGAATTTTCAGAATGATTTCTATTATCTAACTCATAATGAGTGGATGATTACTCCCCAAAACAATTAGCTTGTGTAATAACTAATCCCTCAGATAATTACCCCCAGGGTAATTGCCCCTATTAAAGACAATTAACCCCGGGCAATTTTCGCTTAAGGACAATTACTTCTAAGGGCACCCCAACGGATAGAACTTTCAGAACAACTAACAGAATGTAAATATACAAGATGCTAACTGTCCTCAGGGATATTCTCCAGGGGTAGGGGTTTTGGAAAAAATGACCTGACAGAAGTGGTCTTGGGGATATTGTCCAAGAGGTACATGTATACCTGATTGTCTCGTAAAGCCATATCCACTCCTCTGGAGGCAGTTGTTCAGTTCTTGGTGGAAAATTGCTACATTTCATGATAGCAGCCATGCCTTGTGGCATGCTTTCAACAAGGTGTTGCCTTTTTTTCCTCACATCAGCTTAATTATGCTGCAAGAATGTTTTATTGTTTCATAAAATTAATTTTTATGTCACATGCAATGTTCTCAATAGAATAATGAGAAGGCCATGGTGCTCAGACCAAGAGAAGTAACATTTGAAATCCATTCTCCTAGACATCTATAGTCTATTAGGCAGTCCAAAAACTCTTTCTCATGGGCAAAAGGGGGTGTTTAATTGTATTGGGAAATTTGTCCGGGACAATTTGTCCTGGCTGTAGTCATCCTAGTGGTAACTGTCCTGGGGTAAAAAGTCCATTAATCATGAATTAGCTGTTGATAATAATTTTCCTACTTCCATAGACAGTGGACTTAACTACTCATATACCCCAAAATGGACCTGGTCTAATAAATTTTTCCAGGGCTGTATGTATAGTACATGTAATTGTTGCTGGGAATTTTTAAAAGAAAAAGAAGAATTAGTATCCTTAAATCAAGTTTTTACACATATTTCACCATTTTAAAATCATTTTGACAAAGTGTCCATATTTCTTTTCATGTGCCTAAAATAAGTTTTAAATACCGGGTAATGCAAGAATTGATCCTCATTCACACACAGCACAGTAAACTGCCTCAAAAGACCACATCTGCAAACTAACGGTATTTAAAAATCATTGTGTCATTGTTGTCAGGAACAGCTCTGGGCACTGAATGTAGTCAGGACTTGACACTAACAGGGTAGCCATCCCCACCCCCCCCCCCCCCCTCACCCTCACCCTACCCTCACAAAAAAAAAAAAAAAAATCCACTTTGGTCCGTTAAATTTGTTATCGTTAACATTAACAGGGGCTCATTGCATTTAAACCCCACTCCAGACCCTGTTTGCAAGAAGTTAGATTGAAGACCTGATGTAGTTATTCTAAAGCCTAGTGATTATATAGTATAAGACCCTGAAGTATGACAAGAATATGCCTGCAAACGGTATGTTGTGTGTTTGGAGACAGAAGGGCGTTAACTCTATACATGTACCAAACACAGAGATAAAGTCCTGGCTCCAAACAGACGATATGTTCATGTACTCTGCCTGCATGCTTGAGGCAGTCATGGAAACCCCCTTTACGCAGTGACCCTGGACCTCTGTAGTGACTTGGCATTTTGTATGCATGTAATACATGTACATGTACTCTTCTCACACTCACACCTGGGTTGACTATGACGAGGAGAATCCCCCATTATGACTTTGCATATTTTCATACACCACTCCAATGGAAGTAAAAGAAAGAAATATAAAATGAGCAATAGTCTTTTCAGTGTGTGCATTTTGATTTTTTTTTTTGGGGGGCGGAGGGGCCAGAGGGGTGGTTGAAATAGGTATGCCATAAATAGCCATGGTTCATGTTGTTATATTATTTTGTTTTCTTTGTTGTAGTTTTTAGTTCATTACTTCACATATTCATGGGTTACAGGTAACACCATTGTGACTTTTAGTATACATATGTGGGTGTACTTGCATGTGCATTTTGCCATATCTGTAGAATAAAAGGCAATTTCTGGGAAGTGGTGAATAAATTAAATGAGTCACAAATTCAGATTACAGTTGTTAGCCAGGTATCATATAATTGAAATTATACAGATTCAGATCAAAGTGGCCATGAACATTTGTACACTTTATTATTTGATATGCCCATGTGTATTGAAAAGACATGGGAATTCCCTGTACAGTAGGCTTACGTGTATTGTAAGGGGAATTCCACTGTGTCTTTTTTGTAATAAGTTTAAATCAAAGGTTTTAAAACATGTCAGTGAAAGTTTGTGATCCAAACAAATTTCCGAACTTGTGATCATTGAAATGACAAATTAAGAATTCTATAGAAGCTTGGTCTAATAGTTTTTTCCAGGGCGGTATGTTTTTAAAGTTTGTTTTGATGTTTGCTTACATTGCCATTAACCCTATAAAATATGTTTTGTTCATTTATTATGTAGCCTCTTCGAGAGTGTGAATCAATCTCGGAAATTGATTTTGATACAAACTGCGATGATGTAGATTATGTTCCTTCTCTGCCACTTTGTGGTAAAGGACAAAGGCTGAGCAGAACCTGTGTAACCCAAAGCCAGGTTTCAGAAGCGTAAGTATAATTCAGCTGATATAGGTCAGACTTCAAAGAACGGAAATAATTTTGTGGCTTTAGTAACATGTACACAAAAAAAATGAAAAAAATAATAGATATTCTCACCTTTATTTTGTACAAACACACACACACAAAAAATATGTATTCTTACCTTTATATCATTTTAGTTTATTTATTGAATTTCCAGCCAAACATAAAATGTAAAGAATCAAAGGAAGTAAGTACCCAAGGATAACCAAAAGGATGCTTATAGTTCCTGTTATAAAATGTTCTCCTTCCTAGTCAGTGGTTTACAAACAGGTACATACAGACATACATTTACAAACATACATAAATGCAAAGCAATTTCAATTTTCAAATTATGTTCATCAGCTCATGAAAATAACGAAGTAATAAAAATAGTCTTTGAAATAGGAGACAAGCAAGGGAGAGCATCTATACCTCACAGAAAAGAAGGAGATATAAGGGAATGATGAGAAAGAAGGGATTGACATAATGATAGCAGATATACTCTGGTTGAATAGACAGAAAAGTAAAAGGAAAGGCTCAATATGAGATGAAAATCTTTAAAACTGTTTTGTATTGTACATGGTTTTTTCAGTGCAGAGGATACTCATCAATAAAAATGGTGTTATTATCATATTTTACTTTTGCTTTCTTACTAACAATAGAATATCAAAATATCTTGCACTTGTTTCCTTTGATACGTAGTGAAACACTATGAGACCATATTCAACAGGTTTCATTCCAATGTCCTTTTTGCTACCTGAACTGAAAATTATCTTGAAATGCTGTACAGGTGCACCTCCTGTGAGCTGAACTTTTTCCAGCCGTACAATAATCACTGCAGCACCTGTCATCCATGTTCCGTGTGCAGAGTTGATCAGAGGGTAAAACATGCATGCAATGTAGAAAACGATACGGTGTGCGAGAATCTGGATCCTGGCAGTATAGATTCCCCGGAGACTGCTATTCCATCCAGTCAGACAGTGACAGATCCCATGCAGAGAGTATCTCCATCCAGTCTGACTGCTACTCAAAGTACTACACCTCCTGGAACTACTTCTGGAAAGGCTGGCATCTCTAATAAGCCCACCTCAGCAACTCCACAAAATGATTCAGTCACACATATGGCAGGAGATTATGACAAAAAAGGGGTCCCATCTGATGGTAACTACCTCATTATCCAGTGTATTTTATCTACACATGTAGTTTAATAGTACCATATCTTGATTGAAAGATATACTAACTTCCTCCATCCTTTCGATGCTGTTCAATTCCAGAGTGTTGGACAGGTGATCAGAGGCATTGCGTTTTTAATCGTGTCCATTCATCTGTCCCATTATCTCATGTTCATAAGAGCCATTGGATGCTTGAACTCAATTTTGTACCAATATTTTTTTGAAAAGAAATTTTGCGGTCATCCGCTAAACAGCTGTCAATTATACAATGTTTTTGGCAATATCTCAAGACCCTTTGGGGCATCTGTAAATATTTTTATATTTTGACACAAGAATACCAATAAACAGGACATCTTGGAGGCTAAAGCTCACGTAGGTTGAGATAATAAGTCAGTTGTAATTGTATCCCCTTGGGGGGGGGGGGGCACTCACATGTATGTGCCGCTGTGACGTCCCCCATTTTGAACCTTCTCGGGCCGCTCCCATGATATGCGATTTTCACTATTAAACCGCATCTCGATTGGCTTCCGACTCGCTCCCTAGATATGAGAAAACAGTGCGCACATTGTCCGGGAACGGTCGCTCCCTAGCCTCCCGGGCCAGCGTAGCGGGGGAGCTGGGCGGCCTAGTGCCCCTAGTGCTAGCGGCGGCTCAGCGAGATCAATCTGCATGCGACATCGAGTTCTGAATTCATTGCAGTGGCGCGGCATGTACAGCGTTAAAAACAGCGCTGCGACCGCTGACTCAGCTCAGCACATGCACCGCATGTGTACCAGAGTAGTGAGATCGGGAGCAGCTAAAATTAGCTCTGCCCATAAGCCCTTTCGCTCCTTAGACCCTCAAAAATGAGCTTCCTCAATTAACCATTTAGCTCCTTAGCCCCCTGTTTTGAGATTGGCAGAGGCACACCCACATCCTAAAAAGGGTTGAGTGCCTACTAGCCTACAGTACATCACACATAATGTAGATCTAGAACGTTCTTCCTCTGTTGGATATGCATTATGATTATTTCACTGCTACACAGCACATTCACCTTTACATATGAATAATACATGTAATTTCTCTTCTGGAAATTTCTATGTTCATAAAATCATAAAGAAAACTGTTATATGGACCCTATTCTCTCCCATCATTTACTAGTAACTCATGTTGCAGTCTACATTTCTTATTTTCTTCTTGTGATTATTCATATAGCCTACACTATTCATTGATATGTTTTTCATGTTTTTGTTTTTTTCCTGTTCTTTCCCGAACATGCAGGAGGAGCTTTAACAGTAATAATTGTCTTGGCTGTGCTTGTGGTAACATTTGCTTTGTTGTTTATAATAGCATTGGGATGTTGCATCCGCAATGGTAAGTTCTTGCGAGTTTCAGTCAAAGATTTCAGTACAAATACAACCTCTTAACTCATACTGTGCCAAGAAAAAAAGAAAACCCTGTTGTGGCAAAATAGAATTACATGCATATTGTGCATCACAGGACATATCTCTTGCACAAGTTTTTTTCACGCAAATTGGTCATTCATTTACATGAAGAATAGATTTCATTTTGCCAGAGCTGTTTTTTAAAAAGTGGTTTATCACATGTGTGATCAAGGCTTTATACATAAACTATGTGTAATCATTTTGCATTCAGAAATCAAAGTATACATGTACATGTAGGTAGGGCTTTCAAATGAAGCAGAGATATTGCTTGATTTAATTTGTTTGGATGTCAAATATCCTAAGCTCTTTCATGAATCATTCAAATAAATTTATTTTTTGCCCTTTAGAAAATGTTGAATACCTCTTGAATATGATGTATCAACATTTTCACTCACTATCACCTACATTTTACTGCATTAATTAGTGTGTATTTTTAGTTTCCCTGATATTCAATATTGACCCTTTCAATGTCTTGTATGACTGATTTTGTCTTGTAGCGCGCAGGAGACGGGATCCAAATGGCAATGAGCCAAATGGAGACCTTGAACTTGGAGGTCAGGCAGACAGACATTATAATAACCGGTATACACAAGTTCCTATAGGTATGCCTCAAGATCAACAGCAACAGAACAATAGAAGACCTTTACCAAACCCATCTCCAGATACATGTAGGTCAGCTGGAAGTTCTTGCCCTAATGGCCCAGATGCAGGGTCTTCTTGTGAAGAGTTGGTATATGCAACGGTCAATAAATCAAGTAAGTGATGTTTATTGAAAGTGTCCTTTTATTGTGTAAATATTGGTGTATTTAATTATATCTGCTTTTCTTTTTTTAATAACTGCATTGGTTGTTGTACTTTTTTGTTCTTGCTTAAAGCAGTCATGTTTTTTGTTTTTCCGTTTTCTTGAATCAATTTTGATAAGGAGTGGTGCAGTGCTGCTACTATTGGTGATGATAACATTGCTGTTAAAGTTACAATATTAGATCCTGATCATGCATTTGCGTGTTCTGGGTTTTTGTTTTGCTCACATCAACTCCTATTTCAAATTCCACATCTCATGCACCAATAGGAGACTATCGTTACTAGTCAAAAGTTAGCTGGGCTGCTTGATCAGTATTGGACCCTCTACCTGATAGAGTGATTCAACATTTGCTCCAGGAGCTTTATTTCATGAAAGATATAAGGTGTTGTCATTCATTTTTTTAGGTCGGGTTTTGGATTAGGGTGATGTAAAGTATAGTGTTGGGGTCAAGGTCGAACTTAGGAGTTCAAATACCATTAGAAATTTACTGCGTATTAATTGCCACACTCCCCATCGAACCAAAGATAATCTGACTATAATTGCTATCAGGCTATGGCTCTTCTACTGTTCCAGGCTTTTTCAGACTCGTATTGTACATAACACATAGGACTTAAACATGACAAGTATATTATCAAAGAGTTTTTCACTCGAATGGCAGTGGACAAAGATCTTAAATGTAGAAGCTATTATTGATTTGATTTAAACGAACAGGAAAGTCCAAAGTAATGGCTGCAGACCCACAGAGGGAACACAGTGTGCCTTCCAAAAGTCCTGGAGACCGTGCACAAAGACCTTCCACCTCGGGGCACTCTCCACATAAGAATCCTGTCTGCAGGGCCATTAACAAGGTGTTGCTCAAAGGCAGAAGTGAAGAGACAACAAAGAACAAAAGTGAACCTAGCTCAGTATGTGAAAGGGTTTGTCTTATGGAGCTGCCCCCTGGTGAGTATTCTCTTTTTTGGAAAAAGAGAAATTGGTCTTCACACCTGAAAATCTCAATATTGTCTTCAGACATGTATATATCTGAATTTTTAATTTTTCAACTATCATATAACTTTTGACATGTTTATTTATTTTTTATACCCCCGCCAAACGAAGTTTGAAGGGGGTATATAGGAATCAGTCGACGGTTGGGCGGGCGGTCGGTCGGTCCGTTGCAAATCTTGCGGATCGAACTACTTTCTCATTTTTCGACCAAAGCTCATGAAATTTGGGACACAAATTGGTCTTGGTGGGAAGATGTGCAAGACATATTTGTCGGACGAGTCGGAATCTGCGTTGCCATGGTAACGGCATATTTATGGCAGAAAATCAAGGAAACACCTTGCGGATCGAACTGCTTCCTCAGTTTTTGACCGAAAGTCATGAAATTTGGTACACACATTGGTCTTGGTGGGAAGATGTGCAAGACATATTTTTCGGACGAGTCGGAATCTGCGTTGCCATGGTAACGGCATATTTATGGCAGAAAATCAAGGAAACACCCTTGCGATTCAAACTACTTCCTCATTTTTTGACCAAAAGTCATGAAATTTGGTACACACATTGGTCTTACTGGGAAGATGTGTACAACATATTTTTGGGATGTGTCGGAAGCTGCGTTGCCATGGAAACGGCATATCTATGGCAGTAAATCAGGGAATCATCTTGCGGATCGAACTACTACCTCAGTTTTTCGACCAAAAGTCAAGAAATTTGGTACACACATTGGTTTTGGTGGGAAGATGTGCAAGACATATTTTTTGGATGTGTCGGAAGCTGCGTTGCCATGGAAACAGCATATTTATGGCAGTAAATCAGGGAAAAATCTTGCGGATCGAACTACTTCCTCAGTTTTCGACCAAAAGTCAAGAAAGGCTGTTGTCACGGGGCGGGGTTATTAATCATCATCTTTAGTGTTATTTCTAGTTTTTTACTGTGTCTTACCCAAATGTATGTGGACAATAAAACTTAAAATTTGAAAAATGTTCAGGCCCCAATGATTCTTCATATATTGCGAGGAATGAAAATGTGTGAAATTACGCAATTTTTTCAGCATATATGGTTGTGGCATCACAGAGATCATGTAGTGAACTATGATCACCTCCGCACTGTGGGCAGGAAATCCTGTCCAAAAATTTGAGTGCTGAACTGCTACATGTAGTACTTACCAGTATGTGAATGTGTTTGGACTAAGAATAGAACATGTTCAGTTTTTTTTTTTAAAACAGAAACGGGTACAATCAGATTAAAACTTTTTTTTTAATATGTCATTAATATTACAGCAAAGCAAATGATAGAAGTTAAGTATCTAACTCTTTTAGTTCATCTGTAAAAGTTGTATACTTAGTATCACAGAAGCAGTAAACAGCCCACAAAAGAAATAACCACCTGGTACACAATTTTAACAAGTCACAAAGTATTTAGTAACTAGACCATTCATATTTTCTTTACTTTTATTTTTTTAAATTTTTGTCGTTGATCAATTACATGCAGTCAAGATAATATTATTAGGAATGTTTTCTTGTAATGTTCATATGTTGATTAATATCTGTGTACAACTTTTGTAATGACTGGGTATAACAGGTTCCAGTAAAGGCAGTCCGAAACAGGGATCAGCAATAGGACCTGTGCCATCAGATGGTCATGCAGAGTCCGGAGGATCAACCCCACATTCATTACCACCACTTCCAGCATCACCACCACCACCAACATCATCACTGCCACCAACATCGCCACCACCATCATCAACACTACTACCATCGTCATCACAAACACCATCATCAACAGCACCACCATCATCATCATCATCATCATCATCACCAACACCACCAGTATCCTCAAGATCACCACCTTCATCATCTCGCAAGAAGGTGCATCTCAATAGTAGTCAGCTTCCAACTGATGTTATGGCAAAGGAGAGTGATGTGGATGGAAATGGTGGTGAGGAAGACACCAGGGATGATGTAACCAAGGCAGAGCGTGACTCCAAGGGCCATCTTCCAAAGGAAAGCAGTCCATGTTCACCTATGTCTCCTGGCAGCAGAGTTACAGAGGACCTTGAACAGGGTGCACAGCGTGGTGCAGATGATGGTGCTGGCAGCCTACCACTGGTATCCCCTGGAGAGAAACCAAAGGTGAAGGAAAGTCTTCCAGAGCCAAGGGATGATGTTGGTGAGAAGACTTATGAGGAGCTCAAGAATCCATCCATCAGTCCAGGTTTGTGTGATTTCACAGCGTCAACAAACTTCCTTCCGAATATTGAGAATGGTGTTATACATATATACATGTACTTATCTCACAAAATAGTGTTACACTTTTAAAACAATTTTATTTCTAAATCAACAAATAGTTCTAAGATACTGGGAGGGGGGATGAATAGGTCATATGGTGTGCTATATTCCCTCTTGCAATGAATCATACATACACGTAGTGGACAATTTGATAAGGAGCTTTTGCTCTTGTGATTTATCAAATATACAGATATTGCAAAGCTTTTTTTCCTTTTTTTCCCTTTCTTTGCTTTTTTTTTTGAAGGAGGAGGGGGGGGGGTGGGGGAGGGTCATGTTCTACACTGTACATATAACTTCACATATGTCCATTAATTCTATTTTTTGCTTTTGTAGAATTTGCACCCCCAAATTGTTGAAAATGAAGCAAAGTTATTTGTTGATACCTGGAATTTTTTCGTCATGAAATATTTGATTACGGTCCATTCATAAAGTTCATTCCGCTCTTGACAGTTGTTGTAGAAACCCAGTTTTCATTTCATTTTCTATTTTCTTCATTTTTTTCAGATGAAGTGGTATCAGAAAGGTTTCTTGATGGTGTAACCGATGTGATAAGTCTGGATGAGGTGGAACGGATAAGCAGAGAATTTGGCCTACAGCAGGCAGATATTAATAACATTAAGCAGTCCTTGCTGTATACGGATCCAAAGAACATTGGATTCCATATCCTCCGAAAAGTTCTTTCACTTCGGGGCTGCACACTTACATTCCAGCGTGTGTTGATCGCCATGAGGGACTGCGGCCAGAAGAATGCGAGTGATACCCTCATCGCCGAATTCGAAATCAACATGAACCTTGAGAAAAGGTGATAGGCAAATGGTCCAAGATGTCCATAGACATGTGATGCAAGTTCTATTCAGTAAAGCTTGGGTAAAGTAGTTCATTCATTTGATTTTTAATCAAAGGTTGGGAGTTTAAATCCTTTCCATTTGCTCAATTTTTCTAGGTAAGGCATTTTTGCTGCAGGTGTCCCTTTAGACCCAGGTGTACATGGTTTCACATCCTACAAGTACATGTTCCTGGAATGGTTTAATCCTTGAAAGACAAAGTTCTTCTAAAACTTGCTAGGGATACAGCCTTGTTAAGAATCTCCAAAATGCACAGAGAGAAGGTGACATGCAATTAAAATCACATTACAAGAAAATCACAAATATGGCAATTAATGTATCACTAGAAACTGGGAAGCTTACAGATGGCAATCGTATAAGTTTTATGTCAACTGCGTATCTAATGATTATAAAAACAACATAAATAAAAGCTCTTCTAAGCATCTGGAATATCCGAGGATTCGCCAGAAATATAGCGATGTTTTGATGTCGTCACACTAGGGATCGATCCCGCTTAAGCAGACGACGTCCTATAATGATTAAACGTAATTGCAATGCAATTATTTATCAAATAATAAAGAGTTTGGTATATTTAAACATGACCTTATTTCACACCATTCTAAAAGGGAAAGTGAAACTGATTCTGATAACTACATGTAGAACCGTTTGTAAATACACAGGAGAAGGGTCAATGATCAATGAAATAAACCCCATTTTCAAATTGAAAAGCCCTCCGAATAAAAGCACCGATGGTATTCGTTCCCTCTTGAAACGCCGAACATGCCCCGGTGCAAGCAGCTGAAAATACAATGGTGTCTTATTTTGTTTACAAGTGACTGATTCCTTTATTTTTTTAATGCTGCATTTTTCTTCAAAATAATACCATACACGAAGTTAAGAGTGAGGCAACAGACTAACATTGAGACTGACGCTAGTCAAGTAAGAGAAATAAGTGAAGAGGAGATGACAAAACAGGCACTGAAAAATGTGTAAGATGTTATGGGACATCGTCTGCTTAGACAGGACTGGCCCCTGGTGTGTCGTCACATATCTCAGCAGCGTTCGAGGAGCTCTTCAGCTGCTATATCGGGGGCTGTATTTTACCGTTTTATAATTGATAATAATCATTACTTCAAATGTTTCCAAGCGTTGAATTTGGATAACCTTGTTTAATTTATGCCATATATGCAATAAAAAGTATTAAGCCAATATTTACTTTGATGGAATTTTCTTGTAATGTGATCTTTAAACATGATATTGAAATTATTCTCAGTTCTGTGATATACATGTACATGTAGATACAAGGCTCTATTTCAGAAGCATCAAAGTGATAGATTTCAGTCCCGTGCATTAAATCATTGTAGTTGATCACAATAAGATACACAATTCATGTAAATGTAATGTATTGAAGATATGTTGAACAATCTCACAAAATGAGGTGTTCATAATGGGCTTATTTTGCAGTAATATTGGACTGGACAAATGGTAACTGGAGTTTAAAGAGAGTGTTGAGTTCTTGTAAAGGTCGAAAGTAATTCGTGATCTTTCACATTCTTTTTATATCTATTTGGAATAATATCATACAATGCGAGTAATGTCTCATGAAAGGGATTTCTCCACATATACAGCGATGGAAAAAATTATTAGACCAAGCATGGTTACTGATAGTGTTATTTTTGTGGTAAGAAGGAAATAAAATATCATAAAAGCAAGGTATAATTGCTGGAATATGGTATTCATTCAATGAAGTACAAAGACAAATCATTTTTATATTTTTAAATGAATGTTATCATACCCTTATTACAGAAGCTTGGTCTAATAATTTTTTCCAGGGCTGTATGGCTAGACATAATTTACAGCTTTGGACCAAATTTCGATGTCATGTTTGTGCATGTACAAGTAGTCCAAATATAACCCATATGTGTACAGTTCTTTTCATTGTTTGTGATATTTCGTCAGTTGTTATCATTTCTGTTCCCAACTACATGTATTCAGAATAACTCACACCTGTACAGTTTCTTTCACACAGCGAAATTACATGAACAGCACTAAACATCTTGAAAGTGTCTGAAATGAAATATCATTCTATTCAGTGGAATTATATCACCATCTGGTAGAAAAATGATATATGATGTGATTCTTTATTATACATCTACATATTGTTTTACATAAATACATGTATTTATAAGTGTACATGTATTTTCGTACAAAGATTTCAACTCATAACAGTATATGAAAAAGGAAAATAGGTTTCTGCACTAGTTCAGATATACATGTACATTGTACCGAAGTGCCTTCTCACATGAAAATAGAATTTACACCAGCCAAGATCATAATCTTTGGTGCTTTTTGGCAGTTTGTAATCAATTCTGTCAGTGTCCGTGCCTTCTGCGGTGTAACAATGAAAAGTAAGCCATCAAATGATTTTTTTTCTCTCTTGAATATTTTCAGAAGCTTTAATTTACAGAAAACCAGGCTTACACCCAACATGTACAGTGTACATGTAAAAAAAGAAGAAGTTGCAGTGCATTTTCTTTGTTCATGTACCTTCCTACATGTAATTTCAGTATATGAGGCCAATTTGTACTGTAAATGTAGCTTGTGATTATATGACTGTAGCTGATGTATGGAGAAAAAAAAATTACAGCGTGAAAAGGTAAAATATGCGTGAAATTTGCCTCTTGTGTACTTAACCCCCAAATGTTCCTTGTTCTTTTGTCTGAAACTGAAAGACATACCTGTCTCCAATACTTGTTCACAGTAATATGCATGGATAGTTTGATATCATTGGGTTCAGTGCATTATGTCTTTGTGTACAGTACTCGGCTACTTGCCAAAAGAAACAAAGGACATGCCACATTGTAAGGTGCTAGCTATTGTATTGTGAAGGCTTTTTGTCACAGCACATTTGTTTGTACATGTACTAGCTGCGGCCCTTACCTTATGTGTGTGTTAATGGGTTGATAGTTTACATATTTTACTCAGCAGCTAGCACGCTGTGTCTTGTACTATTATTCAGTACTGATTTTGAACACTATAGTGATCATGGGTTTTTGTATTCAGTATATTAATATTGGTCCTAGCAATCAGAAAGAAATACTAGTATGAGATTGCCAATTTCTTAAACATGGTTATACATGTGTATCATGAGTCCCCGTTTTCTTTCGTTATTTCATTTTGTAACATGGTTTTGAAAAAAAATAAGCCAAACAAAACAGTTATGAGAAAAATTTGCATGTATGATCGCTCATCTTGAACGTTCGATGTAGGTACTGTACATGTAATTTAGGTGTTTTGTAGGTAACCTCTTAAATGTGTACAATGTATTTATTGGTCAGAAGTGTATTTTTCTGTCACCAATGTTACTATTACATGTAGTGACATACTGTATGTATTTTAAAAAGCTAGAGAGTATAATTAGGTAGCTTATAAATGTTTAGATATATGCCTCCGTTGGTCATGGTGGACAAGTTGTGTAGTTGGACCTACATAATAGCTGTTGGGCACCGTGCAAAATATATCAGATAGTGAAATTTCTTTAAATTTTATTTAATGGATCTTGTGTGCTTTTTTTTTCAAATGAGTTTTATCAAAATTTCAAATTACTTGTGATTGGGAATATTGTTTTTTACAAAGAAGGATAAGTTTCATCTTAGTTTTTTTTATACCTTTTTAAGATATAGTAGAGATCTAGCAGAGGTACACTGTATCAGAGTCAAGTGTTGTAATCTCTTGACAGGGAAAGCAAAAGGTTCGATTTTTACGTCCTTCAGCAAGGCATTTTATGTACATCGCTCCCCTCCACCCAGGTGCTGTATGTGTACCTGGTAGGATGCAAAGGTCATTGTGATTGGATTAGCATGTGCGCACCTGTAAAATGGGGACTGACTGGAATGCTCCCCAGGGAGTGGAGAGTGTGCATTGTAAAGTGCAGAATCGTATTTATAATTGAATCCAGTGACTGTATAAGCGCTTAGCTCAGTTCCATTGAAACTCGTAAAGCATAAAGGAAATGGTCATTAATATTACTGTTACCTGCTGCAGTGGCGTAGAGTGAGTCCAACCATTGAGGGGGCACTGGCATCATTGGGGGGGGGGGGGGGGGGTGGTGCAGGTTGTACTTGGAAGATTCTTGTCGACTTTACAAGTTCACTGATTAGGGGGAGGGTGCGGTAAGGGGTCCTATCAACTCCTTTCCTCACCCTTTTCCCTTTTCTTCCTCTCCTTTTCTCTTTTGCTTTTGTTTTTATTTTTTTTGAGCCATTTGATTGGGGGGGGGGGGGGATTGTGCCCCCTGTAGCTACACCACTGATCTGCTGAGGGTCAGAAGGGCTTTGGCTCATATTTTTTTGCCCAGTGCTGTTGCCCTCCTCGCTCATGACTGACAATATCATGTAGATAATTATGTCAGTGGTGCATGACTATAATGTAGGTTATACCACTATCTACACCTACATTGTACATTTATACACCACCTATATAGAGTTATATTGTGCATATAAATATTTTTTGTTAATGTTTTTGGATAGATATAATATACAAAATATAAATGAATATTTTAATACCTGTAGATATAAAAAAATAGATAGGTTAATGTACAGTATGTTTACAAATATTGTACATGTATATGAAATACTTTTTTTTTAAAGCAGTTATATGACTACCTAATCTTGTTAGGACTTATGCATCTCTGACAGTGTATACATGTCGTTATAGTATGATAAATGATTTTGTTATGCAAACTATATTATATTTTATATATGTATTAATATAAGTTACATAGTTTATGAAGTTTATAATAGATTATGAAGGCATTCAATATTATTTGTTGGTAGATTTGGAACATAAATTATGTTGTATGATTATTAGGGTAAAGTCTAAGATTTATATGTAGTTGGACTGCATATATGTACATGTGCATCAACAGTAAAGTGTGGTGATTTGATCAGCTATTAGTAATATGTACAGTTATTACAGTAATAGAAAAAGTAGAATAAATAGAATAGTACATGCTTAAAATAGGTCATTTGTTTGTGAAAGTACATGGGAAGAGTTTGGCAGGAAGCCTACTTTATATTTTTACAACTGACTTGTAATTTGTCTAAATTCATTTAGATTGTACATTTGCACTTTCTAGATTATACACCTGTACTGCTGTACAAGTACATTCCTAGCTATTATAATGCTGATGATTTATCATTCTGTTTTGGTTGTTTCTTTCTTCTTTTTTTTTTAATAGTATTTTCTTGCTTACTAGTAGGCCTACTAGATGATTTTTCAAATTGTGAATTTTATTTCAGTAAGTTGATTTGATTTGATATGTATAGCGGTAACCAGTGCTGTGGGCCGCTAGATATGCATACAAGAGGTTTATCTTAAAGTACACTGCAGCTATCCAAAGAAAATCACAAATACGGCAATTAATGTATCACTAGAAACTGGGAAGCTGACAGATGGCAATCTTATAAGTTTTATGTCAACTGCGTATATGACGATTATAAAAACAACATAAATAAAAGCTCTTCTCAGCATCTGGAATATCCGAGGATTCGCCAGAAATATAGCGATGTTTTGATGTCGTCACACTAGGGACCAATCCTGCTTAAGCAGACGACGTCCTATAATGAATGAACGTAACTGCAATGCAATTATTTATCGTATTATAAAGAGTTTTGTATATTTAAACATGACCTTATTTCACACCTTTCTAAAAGGGAAAGTGAAACTGATTCTGATAACTAAAACCGTTTGATTGTAAATACACAGAAGGGTCAATGATCAATGAAATAAACCCCACTTTCAAATTGAAAAGCCCTCCGAATAATAGCACGGATGGTATTCGTTCCCTCTTGAAACGCCGAACATGCTCTGGTGCAAGCAGCTGAAAATACAATGGCGTCTTATTTTGTTTACAAGTGACTGATTCCTTTATTTTTTTAACGCTGCATTTTTCATCAAAATAATACCATACACGAAGTTAAGAGTGAGGCAACAGACTAACATTAAGACTGATGCTAGTCAAGTAAGAGAAATAAGTGAAGAGGAGATGACAAAACAGGCACTGAAAAATGTGTAAGATGTTATGGGACATCGTCTGCTTAGACAGGACTGGTCCCTGGTGTGTCGTCACACATCTCAGCAGCGTTCGAGGAGCTCTTGAGCTGCTATATCGGAGGCTGTATTTTACCGTTTTATAATTGATAATAATCATTACTTTAAATGTTTCCAAGCGTTGAATTTGGATAAATTTGTTTAATTTATGCCATCTATGCAATAATAAGTATTAAGCCAATATTTATTTTGATGGAATTTTCTTGTAATGTGATCTTTAACCCATGGTTTAAATAATGATTTCAACCTCTGCTGTGGACTAAATAAAGGGCATTACTGTCTGCACATTGGATAAGAGGACATGTGCATGCTATGCCTATGGAGGTTTAAACCATAAATTAGATAAACCTCTTTTGCAAATTCGGGCCTATGTATTCACATCGGGCAGATGGGTGTTGATGAATCCCCCATGAACCATAGATTACAGTTATACGTGGCTATGCCTCTTAGTACAACTCTTTTTTTGAGAGCTGTGAAGAAAGCTTTTTGGGTGCAACCAATTCAAGACGCTTCAAGAGAGAGAGCACTGCCCATTTGTGCTATCATAGTGATTAGCATTTTTCATTTTCAACTTCCACTACATGCTTGCCCCAACGTATCGGAAAAATGTATTTTGATTATTTTGATTTTCCAGAAGGCCACATGCTGATATGATTTAGGTGGGATGCTCATTGTATTCCTGTATATTATTTTAATCGACTGCCATTTAAAAGGGGAATCCCACTATGAAATCTGGTTAATTAAAATGAGAAAAATAGGGAAGCAGATCAGGACAGTTTAAGGGAAATCTGACTGAAAAATTTGAAAAGATATGAATGTTTGAAGTTATAATCAATCAATTTTAATTTGGCAACTCAATGACATACTTTTTGAGGGTACATGTGTATTCAATATTTCCTTTAGAGAGAAAAAAAAAGAAAGGTAAACTTTTTATTTTTAGTACAGAGCAAATGGGAAAGATGCTAGACAGGTAGGCCTACCGTGCATGTATGTCACAGAGTTGCCAGTTTACATTAATCCATTACAAAATTCATTGCTTTATTTCTTATGAATTCTCCCTCCTATTTTATCCCATATGTTTCTCTTCTTTTTCTGCTTTTATTAATACCAACTTAATATCAGCCTGGACTTTCCCTTTCAAATTTCAAAGATATGCTGAAGTATGCTTTTAAAATGGTCCAGCAGGGTTTATTTTTGCAAGTACCATCTGTATTCACTGACATTGAACTGCCCGATTTCTGCCAAGTATTTATGTATTTGTGTTCACTGTGAGCATTTACCCTACTACCAATGTGTGTTATATATGTATTCACATTTTTAGATAACTCCCTTAAAATTAATTTTCTGATCATGCGTATATTCTTAGATGTAAACTATTTTGCTTAGTCACGTGAATACTATAGTAGTATAGTTCAATGTGAAAGAGAATGTTGCAATTTTTTTACATTTTCAATTTATTTCCATTTTATATGAAGTTTTATAATGAAATCGATGTACATTGTAAATTATACAGAAATAAAAATGTGATTTTTTGTTTTCTGTCATTAATGATATGTGGTGACCGTTTAGTTTGTGTGTTTCATTGCTGTTAGTTTGTTGTCCTCCTTTCTTTCACTTGGGATAAGTACAAGATAAATGGAGACATACCCCAATCATCTGGAAGTTCACTAATTGAATTTGTTGGCATGCCCAAATGTCCAGGATATCATTGAGTGGGGACCAAAAGATGCATGCAGAGAAAAGTGAAAATGAATTGAACTGAAAAAGAATGTCAGGATTCAGAGTTCGGAAGGTTTAGGAAAGTGAAAAAAGAAGTTCACGCTACTGAAATATGTGACTGAACAGTTGGTTCCATTTTCTCTCATACTTTCACATATCATTAATAATATATGTAGTTAGAGGGTTGCACATAATTCAATGGCATTTGAGATGATTTCAAAATTGTTCACAAAGTTTATCAATCCCTTTAATGCCTACTATTCATCGCGATGACGTCACCTCATGCATATTCATTGTGTTGCGTGTAAATTTGGTAGAGTACCTTTATATTGACTTTTCTGGACACAAAATGGCGTTAGAATTCTTTCTATTGAGAACACCCAGGTGCTCATCGGAATTGAATAGAAATGTTACGTAATAGTGGACACAAAATGGCGTTCAAATCACAGGTTGTCGCTACTCTTCTATATAAAGGTACTCTAAATTTGGATCCTCCCGATCCTCTCCGATGCTAGCCTCTTGTCGAGGCCCTGGCGCTGTTGAAATCCTTGGCGATATGGAGGCTGAGCCAGAAAAACCGAGGCGCTTGCGCCGAGGGCCTCTTGACACCCGACCTGAATTATATATTCATGAGGCACGATTTCCTACTGAATTATGCATGAAACGTGAATAGTTAGATAACCGCGGCGATCGCCCCGCAAATTGGCCAATGAAATCTCAAGGATTTCTTACTTCAGTTCTGGGCTAGTCTATTATTTTTTGGGGGGATTACGTAAATCTCTTGCTCAAAATACATTCACAGACAAGCACATTATGAAGAATTCGATCTCTAGCTTACAAACCATGGTAATCTGAAATAAGACAAATGTACATATTTCTCAAGAGATCATCATATATTTAAAAATAATGAAGAATGGGCAATAAAAGTCACCGTTCAACAATAGATGCATCTCCATCAAATCTGATGTAACCAAGGAGTTACCAGTAACTTCACTGCCCGGCAAGGCCCCGGGGGACCGCCTGTCTCACTCTCCATCCCTGGCCCACGGAGGTAATCAGCACAGAGCGGTAGCGCGTGAAAAATAACACTTTTTCCATAGCCAGTAGGCAGATTCACAAAAAACATCTTGTCCTTTAAGTGCAGATTTGATTGCATCAACTTGCAAATCTTTGAATCTGTCAATCTTCAACATTCTAGCAACATTTGGTCGGAATATTCGTCAAAACAATGAAATACAAAAGAAATTCAGATCAGGTGTCAAGACGCCCTCGGCGCAAGCGCCTCGGTTTTTCTGGCGAGCGAAGCGAGCCAGAAATTTTGCCTCCATATCGCCAAGGATTTCAACAGCGCCAGGGCCACGACAAGAGGCTACTCCGATGCCGAATAGTACGGGCTGTGGGGGGTGTTGATCTATCTAAAGAACGTAGGTGTATTATGCAAGCAATAAGTTTTTACATTTGCGGTTAAACAGATTTTTACATTTGTGGGCGGATTTTTAAAAAACATTTGTGGTTATATTACACTTGTGGTTGACATGTTTTTACATTCGTGGTAGATTTTTACATTTGTGGGCTTTACAGGCTGGGGCATACTAATTGTGATTTTGAGTTCAGTTGGAGTACATTCAATCACGTCAATATCAATCTTCATATCTGAATAAACAACGACAGTGAATTATCCCGATATTTCAGCCTATATATATGAAACATTTAAAAGGTAAATGAAAACATGATCTTAGCACAAAAGTATAATTGTCCATTGAGATGCATATGTAGGAAATAGGTTTTGTAGAAGGTAAATGTGAATTGTTGAATGTTTTGAATTCTTGAACATAGAGCAAGTAGGCCTACATAAATAAAAGGCCGGTCCTTATTCATGTATAAGTTGATCAACCAGCTACTGCCTCATTCAGTATGAATTTTATTTATTTATTTATTTAATTTATTTAGTATTGTTTACCCAGGGTAACCACATCAGTGAGTAACACACTGTTATACTTGCAGGCCCTGTATAACACAAAAATGAAACACATACAAACAAAATTATATACACATATAATCATGGGCGAAAATTCAATTAATATTGTTTCTAAGTAGTCTCCAGTACAAAATAACAAAAGATTGTTTCGATGTAGCACAACGAATCCTACTATCGATTTGGTTTCATAGTATTTAAGTGCTGTGGGAGAAGGCTTTTTTACCTGCCTGAGTACGGACAAGTGGCACTACAACACCATTGTGAACAGCATTTCTTGTCCGATATGCATGGAGGTTGTCTGATCTTACAACAAGCTCAGACAGGTAATGAATTGAAATGAATTGAAACTTACAATAATGTGATCAGTGTAATTATTTTGAAGACCATATGGTATAAGGCAGAAAGATGATAAAATGCTACTCGTGCCTAGAGTGAGAACAGACCATGACACAAATTCAGTATCATATGCAGGCTCTGATGTGTGGAATACTCTGCCCAAAGATATCAGAAGAAAATGCTCACGCGCTCTTTCCATTCATTCTGTACAGCTAAAAAGGATCCTTTACTACGAGGGTATATTCAACATGCATTGTAAATAATAATTTGTTACAATGAATGTAATCCTTTTATAATGTAGTGTGTTATTCGTATCTGTCACCAGGAATGTAAACCGATTTAATGTAAATTTCTTACAATGTAATCTGTTTAACATGGGCTACACGCCCTACCAGCAGTATTGCGATATAGTGATGCCCCATTATCATCAAAGAACTGTATTTCAAATGTATACCGAATTATGATCAATTTTTGGTAATTGTCACAAGCATTTCGTTTTTGTTCTGACAGCAAAATTCTAAAATTTGTTTGAATTATGCAAAGAAGAAATCCTTACAGGAAAAAAGATAATTAATGATTATTTTATACATGAAGGTAGATTCATGAAGAAAAAGGAGAGAAATAATAGTGTGAAATTTCTCATTTCAACCTTGTGATGGCGGTATTGCTATTTTGGTATTAGATGAGTTGGACTATTTTTCTTAATTTTATGTGTTTTGCCACTTGATCAAGAGAGGGCGATAATTCATTAAGAATGTATGTATAGGTTATAGGTATAGGTTATAGGTATATTATTCAAAACAAAAATAGGTATATCTGTTCCACATGGTATCCTTGAAGAAATTGAAAAAAAAATTCCTTTAATTTCTGCAGGGGGCTTCGGGTAACTGACTACAAAACATTTATTAAGACTCAAGGAATAATGTGGATCAAACGGCTGTTGTACGGTGAAAAATATTTAGGGTGGAAACTAACATTTGATTCCTTTTTTAGATCGATTGGAGGTCGAAGTATATTTCTTTGTAATTATGATATGAAGAAAATGAATTTAAATGGTATACCCATGTTTTATTGTTAAAAGCATGACAAGATATAGATGAATGTAGACACTGCGAAAAGAACAAGGTCAATCCGATAGTTTTTAACAATAGAAGTATTTGTTTTCGAAATAAAATGATCTTTGATGCTGATCTTTTTTATAAAGGAATATTTAAAGCATAAGATATATCCGTTGGAGGTAATTTTAAACCAATCTCTTATTTTTATAACTTAGGTTTTACCACCGACAGCCTGATCAGGATTCAAAAAATATTTTTGAACAGGAATGGATACAGAGTGATTTTATGCATGTGGATACTGAACATTTTCAAATAGATCTGAAGATTTTTGGTGATATATACAAAAATTTAGCGATTTAAAGTCTGTACGGTTATATAATCACTTTATTGAACAATTTCAAAGAGAGTATACATTAAAGATTACGGATGGAAATGTTCAACATGATTTTGGAACTGGGATGTTACAAACTATTGCATGGGGTTATACACTAAAGGAAAAAAGAAATAAAGGAAAAAAGAAACTTATAAAAGTTCAAGAGATCACCAAATTAAATTCTCTGCATGGAAATGTACCAAATTTGGATATAATGTTGATTCAATGCATGGCTTTAAATGACAGTCAATAACAAAAAGTTTTCTTCAATGCCACAAAAGAAATGTGCACTGAAGCAAAGGACTCTCTAATCCCCAAGTCACAAAGACAAACTGCAGCCTTGTACACCATATGCATGTCAATGAATGAAACAAAAGAATTTCAAAAGGGATTTGCAAGTTCATATCCAAACAGATTAATAGCCAGTATGTCCACCTCTAGCTTGCTGGCAAGCTGTACACCGTCTTCGCATGCTTCCGATCAGATTCGCGATGGTAGCCTGGGGAACATTGTTCCATTCCTCTTGCAGTGCTGCAATGAGCGTCTCCCTATTGATGGGTTGATTGTCACGCCTTGACACACGTCGACCAAGCTCTTCCCAGAGATGTTCAATTGGGGAAAGGTCTGGTGAACGGGCGAACCATGGCAGAACATCAATATCCTCTTGCTCGAGGGTGCAAATCCCTTTTGAAATTCTTTTGTTTCATTCATTGACATGCATATGGTGTACAAGACTGCAGTTTATCTTTGTGACTTTGGGATTAGAGAGTCCTTTGTTTCAGTGCACATTTCTTTTGTGGCATTGAAGAAAACTTTTTGTTATTGACTGTCATTTAAAGCCATGCATTGAATCAACATTATATCCAAATTTGGTACATTTTCATGCAGAGAATTTAATTTGGTGATCTCTTGAACTTTTATAAGTTTCTTTTTTCCTTTAGTGTATATACGAAACAGAGACTCTTTCAATTTGGTTTCGAGGTGGACAGTCTATGTTCCTTTTGTAAACATCAAGTTGAAAAATACCAACATTTGTTTTTAGAATGTCCTAAAGTTAAACAATTATGGCAGGACATTAGTAAAAAGCTACATCTAAGAGAAATTAATATAAATGATTGGAAATCACTTTTTATGGGACTATCGGGTAAAACTGTACGAATATATTTAATAAATTGTATAATATTTCTTCTAAAACACATAATTTTTTCTTCAAAAAACACGGCGAGCTGCCATCTCTACGGCAAACAGTTACTTGGATAAAAGATCACAGAGACGAAGAATATAAGATAGCCGACAAAAAGGGGAAATTTGGGGTGCACCTAAGGAAATGGGAACAGATTTATGCGTTTCTCTGATTTTGTTTTCGTTTGTTGTTGTTGTTGTTTTTTTTTTAATGTTTTGTTTTGTTTGTTTGCTTTTGTTATGTACTCATTACGGACAGGCAAACCGGAACTGGATGCATGCATGGGTGTTCGTATGTTGGGGGAGGGAGAAGGGGGTGGGGGGGGGGGGGGCGGGAGGGTGCGAGAAGTGGGAGTGAGAATGAGTGTGTGTGATTGGTAGGAGAATGGTCAGGGGAAGGGGTGGGTGGATGAGATGAATGTGTAAGGGTGAGTTCGGGTGGGCCATGTATATCTTCCTCTAAGATTTTTTTTTTTTTAAACTAAAGCATCGTTTCAAGAAATCATGTATAATTGATATTTTTTTTTCTAAATGCATGTTCAATTATCGATATATTGATTTTTTTTTTCTTTCTAAAAAAAAAAGAGCCTTTGTTCTGTTATTCCGATTTTAAGAAGACCTTATATTGTTTAAAAGTATAATTGGTCTATGTAAACGTTGTTCTTTAGTTCCTTTTTGTCTGAATATTATATACACTGTATTATGATTTAATGTGATATTAATGTATCTTTCAAGACGAAGGAATAATATATTACTTGAAACAAAAAGCTCTTTATTATTACTATAAAGTATTATATGAAAGAAAATAGTTATATATATATATGTCCAACGATTGATGCATTTTATTTTTCTTTTCATCGAAAAATAATTATGGATAATTTCAGAGAATTTTATAATTTTTACTGGTATTAATGTATTTCATTAAGTTTCCTTAATTGTATATGCAAATTATTTTATACGTGACTTATCATGATTGTTTCTTGAAATGTAATATTGTTCTTGAGAGGAAGCAATAAAATATTATTTAAAAAAAAAGGTTTTATTTAGATATGTTAAAAGCCTGGCAAGATATAGATGAATGTAGACACTTCGAAAAGGACAAAGTAAATCCGATAATATTTAATAATAGAAGTATTTGTTTTCGAAATAAAATGATCTTTGATGCTGAACTTTTTCATAAAAGAATTTTTAAAGCATCAGATATAACCTTTGGAAGTAATTTTAAACCAATCTCTTATTTTTATAACTTGGGTTTTACCACCGACAGCCTGATCATGATTCAACAAATATTTTCAGTCATTGAACAGGAATGGATACAGAGTGATTTTATACATGTTGATACTGAACATTTTCAAATAGATCTGAAGATTTTTGGTGATATACAAAAATTTAGCGATTTAAAGTCTATAAGATTATATAATCACTTTATTGAACAGTTTCAAAGAGATTATACATTGAAGATTACGGATGGATATGTTCAACATGATTTTGGAACTGGGATGTTAAAAGAAATATTTACAAGACTGAACAATGCATTTGTAATTAATAAACGAAGAGAGTTTCAATACAAACTATCGCATGGGGCTATATATACGAAACAGAGACTCTTTCAATTTGGTTTCGAGTTGGACAATCTATGTTCCTTTTGTAAACATCAAACATCAAATACCAACATTTGTTTTTAGAATGTCCTAAAGTTAATGATTGATTTAAAATTTAACGACACTATCAACACAATATGTCATATAAGTGTCTAAACATTAATGTATAAAGTTTCTTAAAGTACAATATTTGTTTAGTGTGTATGTATGTGATCAGTAGGTTTAATTACGAAGTATATTGGGTAAAAGTAAGCTTAACTACTTTTCCGGGAAAAATTCCCTACTCTTTTCGAACAGAGAAGCAGGTTCTTTAACGTGCAAGTGGTGTGACTCTCCTTTACACGGGACCGACGGCTTAAAGTCTCCTCCGAAAGACTAAAAAATTGAATAAAATTGCCCAAAGGCATAGCTGTGAGAAAAAGTTCCTAATCTAGAATCTAATAAATAGGTTGATTTCTTTAAGAAAATCTATGATGCATAATCGTGGAATTTCGCTAAACAAGGTATTCAGATCAGGGACATTATAAAAATTGTTACGGATGTGAGCAAATTCAATGCATTCAATAAGAATATGTTTTACTGTAAGTGTACAGTCACATGATATACAATGTGGTGGGTCCTCTGCTGCAAGCAAATATGCATGAGTTAAGTGAGAGTGACCAATTCGAATATGGGTCAGCACAATATCTTCCCGCCGTTTGGTTAGCGGGATTGTATTATGATGTCCGATTATTGGTTGATGTTGGTAGAGTTTATTGCCAAGATTTAAATCCCATAATGCTTGCCATTTCGTTCTAATGTAGGTGTTAATCTTTGACTTGAGATCTGTATAAAGTATTTTTATTTCTGTTACATCCATACTGAGGGCTTCTTTTGCTAACAAATCAGCTTTTTCATTTCCCTTAATACCTATATGGCTTGGTATCCAAACGAATACCACCCGTTTACATAGTACACCGAGTTTGTACATAAATTCTAGTAACTGTACAACATAGGGATGTTTAAGGTTTCTACATTGTAAAGCCATTAAACTAGATAGCGAATCCGTAAAAATTACAAAACGTCTTCCATCAGTGTTTTCTATAATGTTTAAGGCCATCTTCAAAGCCAACAGTTCGGCAGTATTATATGGAAGAACTGTCCGGTAGTCTCACTTGTTCGTTTATAGTGCCGCTAATGCAGGCTGATCCAACTTTATTTTGATCTTTTCATCCATGTATATATAGCATGACAATTCCTATATTTATGTCTTATTTCTCCAAATTTATCAAGGTAGACCAAATCACTTGTAGAGCCCTTTTTGAATGCTGTTAATGTCATGTCAATTACTGGATCACTGATCACCCAAGGTGGAATATTAGGTGTCAGGAATGGGGAAATATTAGTTGTATCAATGTTACCACAGAATGAAACACACTGTGGTACATAGTGTTCATACCAAGTGTTCATACCACACCGTGAAATTGTGTGATTTTGGGACGTGTGGTAAATATGTGTTTTTACCACATTGTGGCAGTACTATAGCGTTGACACACCGTGACAACACAGTGTGGTAGAAACACATATTTATCACACGTCCCAAAATCACAAAATTTCACAGTGTGGTAATGCAAACACATATACTCGAATACATCAGTCTACCACACAATATTCACATAGTTGCAAAAAAAAATCAACATGACCACAATGTGGTACACACCACATTGGTACCACACTGTGGTACATAGTGTTCATACCACACCGTGAAATTGTGTGATTTTGGAACGTGTGGTAAATATGTGTTTTACCACACTGTGGCAGTACCACAGCGTTGACACACTGTGACAACACAGCGTGGTAGAAACACATATTTACCACACGTCCCAAAATCAAAAAATTTCACAGTGTGGTAATGCAAACACATATACTCGAATACACCACATAGTCTGTCACATCCACCACATACTGGTATTCACCACATAGTCACACTATGGTATTCAGCACATAGTCCAACATATTGTGGTATTCACCACATAGTCCACCACAGTGGTAGCTACCACATACCACATAGTCCTTTGCACTGGTGTAGCCACTGCATAGTGTCGACCACAAAAACACTACTACCCCTCACAATCTGCAACACTGGTCAACTTGAACCAAGCACAGTGTCACACAATTTTGACCACAAAAGTATACCAACAATGCCAAGCACAGGAATATCCAAAGACTAAAGATTGTGTACTCATTTCTGCTGATCTCAATACAAGTGGAAGCTCATCATAACAAGTACTTTCACGTACAGTATATTAATTTAGCCACCTATTCAAAACAGCTTCTCAAATATCACCATTCTCAAGCTTGCTAACAAATTTTAAGGTTGGTAGAAGCTCAAACTACAATTCTATGATTACCCCCAACTGATGAAAGTTTTCTGTGTAATCACCATTCTCATTTGGCAAATATCACAGAGAGAAAAAAGGAACAGTAAAATAAACCTCCACTCTCCTGATCACAACATACTTTGATACGGAAATCGTAATTGTCTGCTCTACATGTCGGGAAGTGGTATACTTTGGTGGTCTTTGGGTAACACTTGTGTTTTGGTTCCAAGCCAATGAGTCACACAAGTGAGTAACCCACAGGAAACTAGAAGAAAAAAAATAGGAATAACTTTTTTTTCTCCATTTTTTAATATAAAAAATTTAATATATCAGAGTCCATGTATACGGCAAGTAAAAAGAATATACAGTAAATGTAATTTCTTACAAAAAACTGTTTCGCTAATACATACTGACAAAAAAACTTTTAAAAGATTTCTCCTGAATTTTCATGCGTGCACATAATTACAATATGTTGGGAAAAGTTTAGAAAGCTGTAAGAAAAACAATGATTGTATTGTGTGAAAAAAAAATCCTTCAGCAAACATACAAATTCATTAAAAAAGAAAATGGTTGAAATAATTCTGGGTCCTGACTCCTTGGATATCTCACTTTCTATTACACTTTGAATTTAGTAATTTCATATCACAATAGCATGAAATACCTTTGAACATGTATGCGTTTGCAAAAAAAACCCAAGAGAAATTGAATGTCACTTGTCCGTTTTGGAAAAGCATGTCATTGCACACCACAGATATGTAAATAAGCTTGAACATTTTCAAACTTGGGTATTTCAGTAATTTACAGGTTATTTTAAACACAGAGCTGCCAACCTTTAGGCACACTTATAAAATTTTGTATTTTCACCAAAACTTGTGAATTGCTGCAGCTTATCAGGGTCTGAGCAAGTGGACGCAGAGTAGAGGAAGCTCTAGCTTCAACAGTTCCCCATCATCCTACTGCCGAAACCCTGGTGAGATATTCACGAAAGTCCGCTGTTGTGTCAACTCATCACAGCAGCTCAGGAACAATCACAATTTCAGCAGACAGCATTCATTAATATTTTACGAGTGTTAGAAGATATTTAAGCTCTCACTACCCATAAGAATATACATACACGATTGATACATAAGGACTGCAGTTTAGATTTCAATTGATTTTAATCCCCTGTTTGTCAGGGTTCATCTCATTAGCAATGTGTGATTGTAACAGAGTCTGAATGCTTCATCATGCAAATATTACTAGGTTTCTATACTCGTATCTCTATTTCTTATTAAAAGATATCACTGTTACACAGTACGACTATTTCACAAAGCTAGCCCTACCAGGGGTTGTTTAATTAAGCTGTTTAAAGTCACGCATGACTTTACGAATGACTTAAAGGGGAAGTCCAGTCCAAATATAACTTTGTTTTATTAGAAGCAGAAAAATCAGACCTACAGATCACAAAAGTTTGAGGAAAATCGGACATATAATAAGAAAGTTATGATTTTTTTTTAGTGGCATGAGAAACTAGAGAAACAATGAAAATCACTAGACAAATTGGCAACTCAGTCATGGGTTTGTGATGTCATTGGTACACAACTCACCAATAATTTTGTTTATATTCATAATACATATTCTCAAATTTTGTCCAAGAATATGAATATTCACATGACTTGAACCAAATACATCTATAGTAATCCGCTTTTGTATGTATAAACATTTACAAAATATTTCACAAACTTAAAGATATTGATCTTGTTTTCAAAATAATACATTTCCATAAAAACTCATCGTTTATGTATATTGTATAAATATTCATATTCTCATGATTTTTACAGAAAATTATTTATTCTGTATAAGTGTATACATGCAAAAATATTACTACAAATACAAGTTGGTTCAAGTCATGAGGAAATCACATTCTTGGACAAAAATTTAAATATGTATTATGAATATAAACACAATAGTTGGTGAGTTGTGTAGGCCTATACCAATGACATCACAGATTCATGACTGAGTTACAAATTTGTCAGTCAATTTTCATTGTTTCTCCAGTTTTTCATGCCAATTAAAAAATTCATAACTTTCTTATTAGTTGTCCGATTTTCCTCAAACCTTTTTTGATCTGTTGGTCTGATTTTCCTGCTTCTATATAAAAAACATGTATTTTTTGGACCGGACTTCCCCTTTAAATATGACAAGACAAATGGGATGCTCCATCGTTTTTAACTGAATCAGCTAAAGTTGAACTGTGCAGATGTAGATTAACATTCTTATTATAACAAACACTTCTAATGCAAAGTATATTTTTGCCATAATTTGATTGAGGTTATTGGAATTATAGTCACACTTTTTTAAAACATCAGGAAAATTATTAGGGCATCCTATCTGGCACTTCATATTCAAGTCGTTCGTAAAGTCATGCGAAACTTTATGACCAGCTTTATGAAACACCCCCAGATATCTAATACTACATCCTATTTCTTTTAATTTCTGGTTAAAATGTATCTCTGTTTAATACACAGTATTAATGTTTCACCAAGCTAACATAAAATATGGATTTCTACTCTATTTCCATTCTGATTAAAATCAAATGTACATGTATCACTGTAACACAGTCTGGATATTAGCTAACCCTATTATATACATTATACATTATACATTTCTCTTTCTAATCCAAACGTATAACTGTAATACAGTCTGAATGCTTTTTTATTATAAAGTAAGCTTACCCTAATAAACTTTTACTCTCTTATGTTATATCTCTTGCTGAAAAGATTTAGAGAAATAAAAACCAACAAAACTGTAAGACTGTCTGATTGCTTTTACAAGCTAATCCTGTAAAGTCTCTACTCTCTCATTGTTCTTTAATTTGTATAGGAATAATGTATCTCATTAACACAGTCTTAACAAACGAACTCTACCTTGCTTATAATTTTCTCTAGAATCTTAGAAGTTTCAGAACTGCAACTCAGTCTGAATATAATACACAACACGAAACCTAGGGGTTTTTTATTTATAGCTCTCTCTTTGTAACTGCATACATGTAAACAGAGAGCACATAAATTATAATGCAAACAGTTTAAAGAAACCTCGTAAGTAACGAATTTTACAATATCTGGCTGATTTTCTTTTCTTATTCATTGGCAGGGTAGTAATGGGTACCATTGTAAAGTGCATACCAAGTTCTAAACTGGAATCAAGAGGCATGTCAGGGAGCGAATGCAAGCATTTCGTTTAAATAGCCATTTATAATAGATATGAATAATAAATTGATAGCTACCCCTTCACATAGCCGCATCGTCATGCGTTCTATTCTCTTCTTCAGACTCTCAAGATCAAATTAAAAGCCACAACATACAATTCGTTTTTGTACCATATCACTCTCACATGGCACGTCATATCAAGGCAGCGCCAGCCACACTGACAACAATTCTACAACAAGCAAACGATACCTCATGTGAAACAGCCAGATTGGTGATCTGGTTAGAATATTTCTTTCCAAGTTTGTGTAATATGATAGATCGATGCACAATTCAACCACCTCAATTTCACTAAAATTGTAAATGATTTATAGGCCGGTTACCTCACAAATTGGTCTCTTCTGATAAATACGAAATTACCCATGTTCATCCACTAACCCCCCCCCCCCCCCCCCCCCCCCTCTGTGTGATTTTTTGTGTGATCCCCCCCCCCCCCCCCCCCCCGTTCAACAGGTCTGGCTACGTCAGCGCGAAATTATGATTCAGTAACAACGATGAGCATTTCGTGAGGCCACCAAAACTGCCTGATTTCTTGAATGCTGTAGGATCGGTTGGTGCGATCGTACTCCGTCATTTTACCGATGCCCTTCGGATCGTTGGTCTTTATCCAGTAGAGGGTGCCATTGAAGTATTTCACGTCTCTCAGTTCCTCCTCGTAAGGATCCTGCAAGTAATCTGTCAACTCCTGGGCGCTAGTTGTATCTGGGTTCGTAAGCAAGCTCACGTCCTTGTAGAAAGTTCGTTTCTGCCCTCGGTCACATAAAAAGATACGCCGTACATCCCCTGTAACATGACAAAACCATTTTGTAGACATAATGTATTTACTAACTCTTGTTCGAGGCACTCAAAGCAACACAGATATCTGAGACCATGCCGAGAGTGATTAAAATTTTTCATTACAGTTAACAGATTCTAAAAAAAAATTACCTTGCCATTTCACATTTTTTGTTGTTCGGGTATGAGAATTGTCAGAACGAATGTAAACCCTATTCAGATTATTTGTATTATAAAGGTGTATTACAAATTACTGCAATGTTCCCCAAAACAACAACTGTTAGTATATTTGTATCTCTTTTTAATGAGAACCTATATCAAAATACAACTTTCATTCCATATTTAGTATATACCTTTTCCCTTATAACCTAAGTTATATGCATTCTAAGTAGGTCCTAGGTTACATGGATTTCCTCTAAACATTCATTCAAACACTTAAATCCTCGTCTCTGTATTCCAACCGTTCACCGTACTTAATAATCCTCTTTGAGTACGATGTACAACTTAGGTTAATTATTATCGTTCAACTAAATCTAATGTGTACAGTGTACTTGTAAGTTTATGTTTATGTATAAATGTAAATAAGCCTTCAGCTATCAGCATCACTACCAAATCCTTGCTCCGAGTAGGCCTATTCTTTTGTACTCGACGGTCTTCCGAACAACATTCCGCTTTAAATCAAGGTTATCTTTGTTTCTTTCCATATCATCTCTGCCATAACCTATGCCAGCATATAGTTATAAAACCTCTTCTGTTAATATAAATCAATCTTCTACAATAAACCTGCACCCGGCCCTTACCGCACCATATATAGTTAAAGGACTCGCCACCCCGGCTTCTTCCCTTTGCCCCAATTTCTAGGTAATGACTGGCCTCGAGATTCTATCTCCCAGACATCACATCTTCAACAAAGTCAAGACTAAAAAAGCAACGTTCTATGTTCAATCTTTTCCATAACAAACCGTTAACTTCTTTTATATCGTTCCACTATCTTACTGTGTATGTTTATGTATGATACCTAATAATACTCTTACTATAAGGACATAAGCTAAGCATAATACTTGTACGAATAATTCTTAATTAGAAAATAACAGTTATAATGTATTCATGTGCATAGAATAAGCAATGGGAACAGGAGGCTGAGGAAAGGTTTATTGTCTTCTTCTTGTTGCTTATACTGTGGTGGACCTGTAGTTCCAATTTGTTCGTTCCCTGTTCGGGATTGAACGAGAAGAATAATGTATAGACTAATTAAAGATGAGCGTGACGTTCTTTGTTCAAGATTGTCACTTGTACCAGGTCTGAAGACTTCTATTGTTCGTTCCCTGTTCGGGATTGAACGAGAAGAATAATGTGTAGACTAATTAAAGATGAGCGTGACGTTCTTTGTTCAAGATTGTCACTTGGACCAGGTCTGGAGACTTCTATTATTCGTTCCCTTTTCGGGATTGAATAAAATAACAGGCATATTTGAAGTAAAAGGTGAGCGTGACGTTCTTTGTTCAAGATTGTCACTTGTACCAGATCTGTAGACGTCTGATGTAGACTCGAGGTTGTACACTGTAACGTTCTCTATGCGAGATTGTTATATGAAGAACTTCTCCAAAGACAGTCAATTCCAGAAGGGGAAGGGGGGGGGGGGAGGAAACATTCTAGCACAGTATTAAAGTAACTAAGTCAATAATCCATTTTCTACAACACAATAAGCAATTCTCCGTCTCAAAATTACCAACCAAGGGCCTTCATCTTTAAAAAAAAATTATGATAATTATTTACATTCAAATGTACAGTCTACAGTATAAATTTATGAGGTACCCTTGAATCACTTATGTCACTCCTACTTCTTTGATCAAGATTGGCTTCATGTTGAATGTTCTGGAGCTTCAAGATGATAAATATAAATAATAGTTAAATGTTAGAGCTACTCAGGCCTTAGCAAGTGTTGCTCTTTCAAGCTTTCAGCAGCAGAATGACAATTTGTTCTAATGCGCTTCCCTTTTTTGTGTATCCAGAAAACAACTGCAGCCCCCCGTGACTGTGATTGGTCAAGAGTTTGTGACGCAATTACGCGCGAAACCTAAAATGTAGACTAGCCCATTTTTGGCAGGGATAATCTACTTCTAGAGCCTTAAATCCTATCACTAAACTAAACATTCTATTACAAGGGGAGAAAATATCACATCAATCTACTATTTTAGGAAGCATTTACAAGGTAAGTGAGAAATAAAAGAGCCTACAACCTTCGTGCATCACGGTGCACGATGTTTCATTCAACCCAGTCCCACATAACATGTTCCGTGTATTGAAAGGAATCTAAAAATAGCACAAGTCAGCTGTCATTGACTTGTTCATTGATCACTGTAGTAAACAATCACAGCTGATTTTACTACGTTCATTGATCACTGTAGTAAACAAACAACTTTGATACACCTAGCGTTATATAAATATCTACAGGGGGGGGGGGGGGGTTGACTTTGAATTCACATAAATTAAGATAACAAGCAATAGCGGAGCTGAATTGAAAATATAAAAAGAACAATCTAGGGGGGTTTTCTTCACAATAATAATAATAATAATAATAATAATATAATAATAATAATAATAATAATAATGACTGTTTCTTATAAAGCGCTTTTCCAGTTCACGTTATCGACCAAAGAGGTTATACGGCCTATCCCGGCCGTTGAATTTAATTACGATTCTACACTTCACAGTGAAATTCTTCATTCCACTGGAGAGCATGGCGCGCATTGGGCTAATCTAATCACACTGACTTTCGCATCCTCCCAGGTACCCATTTAGCACCTGAATGGAGAGAAGCAATGTACACGATATGCCTTGCTCAATGACATAAGTAATGTACCAGGGTTCGAACATATGCAATTTATTAAACCACTGGACTACAAGACCTCTACACATCATTTTTACAAGTGTGTTGTAATATCAATGTGCAACATTCTTCATTTCACTTCAAACGACATGTCACTTTGAATTATTTTGAATACTCACTGGTGAGGTCGATGCTTAATCCAGTGAGACGGGTGAGCTCCGGTTTGTGATATATTGTGTCAATATTCAGGGTATCGTGCAACAATGTACGGGCAACTCCTCCACTCATGGTCCAGTAGAGATATCTAAAAGCATGAAACAAGTCCTATGAACAATCATCATTATGTGTCAGTTTTGGCGATTCGTATTCATAATAGTAAGGATACCAAGTCGTTAGGGAAAGGCAAAAAAAAAAAAAAAAATAAATAAATAAAATAATACAGACACTAAAAACAGAAAATAAAATTGTGTAAGCCTATGCCTATGAAAGTAAAAAAGACGTGTAAGTGGCATCGTGAATTCATGTTTTTTTGTTTTTTTTTTTGGTTGGGGGGTAGTACTGGTAACAATATATATACAAAGTAGAGCAATATTGTTGCTCTCAAAAGTCAGTCCAAGAGAAAAGTATGATCACTTCACCTAATACCGACCCGGTCATAATACCGACCATTAAGCGGTCGGTATTAGGTAAAGGCATCATACACACTTTTTAAAATGCATTTTTTTTTTCACAGGGGGAATTATAAATACATGTATGATGCCTTTACCTAATAATACCAACCTCTTAACGATGTTTCCAACGACTACGGCAAAGATTCTTCATGAAACGTAATGAAAATTCATCAGACTACTACCCAAATACTGGGGAACAAGATCCAGGTACTGACGAGCGATAATACTTGCGCGTTCTTGTAGAAAATGACGTCGCAATAGAGTCATCTCATTTTTCGCATAGAGGGAGAAGTGCGTTTTATTACCGACCCCTGCACATAAGTCATTGGCAATTTATGAAAGAGATTATTTTAATGAAAATATGAAAAATTAACAATAAATTGATAATACTTACGTTTTTATTCCTCATCTTGCTCTATTTTGGCTGTTCTCAACGTTGCTAGGCATTCTACGCGTAGTCCCATGCGTTGATTTGCAAGACGCGCGCTAGATGCCATGATACGCTTAATGGTCGGTATTACTGGTCGCGTCGGTATTAGTGATCATATAGCACATCTATTAATATAATACATTATATTCCACATACTAAGAATCTTGCTGTTAGATTGGTCAAAAGGTAATCACGTGATAAAACGTAGTTTTCCCCATATCAATCGACAGAGAAGAAAAGTTCGTGACCTCGACGGAATAGTACTTATGTGTTTCGCTGATCTCTTCAGTCCATTGCAGAGTCACAATGCGTTATCAATATTTGGGTACGCGCGAAATGAAAGTGCATGACCTCTACGAATAGTCAATTGAAAAGTGCGTGACCTCTACGAATAGTCAAAATGGAAAGTGCGTGACCTTAAGCGCGCATTGCCCAATCGCGCGCTTAAAATGATTAAACAACTGTGCGCACCCAGGTAGGGGTACGGTTTATGGTGGTTAATGGTGGTTTTAACATCTTTTGTGAATTTATTCGGACCTAAATCATAAATGTCTTTTTCGAGAAGTAGAGAATAATTGTCTTTCTCGTACCAGTTAAATGTTTCAGATGCGGAATATAAAGCAAATAATCACCTTTTGATTTCAGGCAATGAGACGTACTATCACTTCCTCGGCGATCTGAATGTATACGCTATCTTTCCTCAGCTTCGCTTCGGAAAGATAGCTACATCCAAATCGCCTCGGAAGTGATAGTTTGTCCCATCACCTTCACCAACGGTAATTATTTGCTTACTAAGGATTTGGGGCTCTTTTTTTGGTTCAAATAGGCCCCTCCCCTGGCCCTTTCGGTCCCCGCCTTTTGGTACCCACGGGTGGGGAAGGGTTCTTAGAGTGGTGGGAGGCACTTCTTAAGGGCTGACGTCCCGTCCATATTTCATAAATTCATTTTTAAACATTGAATTTCCGCAGGGAGTATAGGCCTAATCATTCTGCCAACCCATGAAGCGGGTTTGTAGCTTCATGCAGCCCAGCCCATACCCTTTACCTGTGAAGGGGAGGTATGCCAAAGAACAGCGTGGCCATTATCCGCATGCATGGATGGCTTCAATGTACAGTACAGTATTATACACACGTGTTAGATCGTTCGCACGTGTAGAGGTCATACAGGTACATTACGCATAGAGTTACATCATTTGAAGCTTCATGGTCACACACACAATTTAGTGTGTATGTAACTCTATGGTTTCACGACGTTCGCTACCGGTACGGTATAGTCTGCAAGCACAGACCCTAATTTGACACTTTATCAGAAAATCTGATAAGAAGAAAATTCCTTCGAAAATATTTCCACTATGATATGAACACGTATAATGATATTAATCCCTTCTCCCCTCGCGCTGGGGGTGATGGGATGACAATGGGATGGGGGGGGGGGGGGAGCGGGAGGGGGGGGGGGTAGTAGGGGAAAGTCAATCTGATCATAGGGGCCATAATCCCCCTGAAAATAAAATAAAAGGGCGGATCTTCTATGGTCAAAATGCATACTTTCCTTCCAAAAGGGGGGTGGGGAGGACACGGGCCAGAAGTACCCCCCCCCCCCCTCCCTGGATCCGCCAATGCACATGTTGTAAATACTTCTTGGTAAAAAATAACTTTGCCCGACTTTTTTATTTATTCACTTGATTATTGTAACAAATATACGGTACGGTGATTAATCATAAACACAGCTAGCGCCCGTGGATGTCCACGGGCTGCTTCTGCTAGTATTTATATAATATTGACCTTGAGGGGGACATTGAAAAATGTTGCCCGCAACAGAATCATATTGTCCCGAGTCTAAGACGAGGGCAATATGGTTCTTTTAAGGGCAACATTTTCGATATTCCCCGAAAGTAGAGCCAGTCAATATTATTATTATTACCTATATCAAGTATATCATGTATATGCCTATCATTTAGCTGGGGGTGATGGGATGACAATGGAATGGGGGGGGGGGGCCTGGTTTCGAGAATTTTTTTTTCGTCAGACCTACAAAATTCGCTCAGGAGGAGGTGGTTATGGGGGTCCTTCCATAATTCTCTGACAAGCAAAAAAAAGAAGGCTTCATTCTCAAAGGGGGCGGGGCACAATCGACAAAAGTGCGGGTCTTCTATGGTCAAAATGCATACTTTCCTTCCAAAAGGGGGTGGGGAGGGCACGGGCCAGAAGTACCCCCCCCCCCCCCCTGGATCCGCCAATGCACATGTTGTAAATACTTCTTGGTAAAAAATAACTTTACCCGACTTTTTTATTTATTCACTTGATTATTGTAACAAATATACGGTACGGTGATTAATCATAAACACAGCTAGCGCCCGTGGATGTCCACGGGCTGCTTCTGCTAGTATTTATATAATATTGACTGGCCTTGAGGGGGACATCGAAAAATGTTGCCCGCAACAGAATCATATTGTCCCGAGTCTAAGACGAGGGCAATATGGTTCTTTTAAGGGCAACATTTTCGATATTCCCCGAAAGAAGAGCCAGTCAATATTATTATTATTATTATCTATATCAAGTATATCATGTATATGCCTATCATTTAGTCCAGATACTGGCCGATTTTAATTCTTAATCGTCTGCTTCCACCACACACTCACACGCCATTGATTCACATACTGTACTCCACTCACCGCGCAAAGCCGCTGATCGCGCGACTCCTAATCTGTACTCCCCGAAAAAATCGTCCAGGATACCCTGCCAGAACGAGCGATAATGTAGTATGACATCATCTAATCATCTGATCACATGCGCCCGGGATGCGTCTTTTTTTTTGTAACCAAGCCTAGGCAGATTTCGCATTTTTTCATGAATATTCATGACGCAGGGTCGGGAAACGGTTCCGATTGGTCTTCATATTACGTGCAGCGTTATATTTCGATCGTGTGTGTTCATCAACGTGTAGGCGCCTAGCCTACGTTCATGTATGTATTGTTTAATTCTCAACATATTCACCTCCCCCCCCCCCCCCTATGAAATGTGACACGTAAAAAATTGGATTGAGCAGTCAATTTCAAAATCAAGTTTTTCATTAATTTATTGCATGTGCGTAGATCTAATTTAGTAATTAGCTCTTTTGAGGACACCCTCCTTTTCCGACCAAAATTGACACTGCCACTGGAATTACTCTGAAAATAGGTCTAGGCCTAGGCTATGCGTATACTAGTATTGACAATTGCCCATCGTAATGTTCTCCACAAATGACCTTTACAACAATATGCAGAATCAAGACACAGACTCTAGGCTAGGTCTAGCCCCGGGACGCTGCCACGAAGTGGCAGCGTCCTGAGTGAAACCAGTACGATTCGGGTGGGTCTCACAATCTACCAATGTTCAAATGACCATTTAAAAAATGGCCATGTAATTATTATTTTTTAATTAAAGTATCATATATACGATGCCACTTACCTAAACAGACTTTACGCAAATCAGCTTTTCCTAAAAAATGTGTAGAATCGATGAATGTCACTTTTTACTCTCAATTTTCGAAACCAGTCCCATTCGCCATGTTGTTAAAGCCAAATTGAAAATAGGCACTTGCGCATGCGCCTATGAATGTTTATTACAATGACGGCATAGTTTTCGTCAATGGAATAATGAATATTCATATACCCACTGTAATCCGCCGATCGCTAGCGTATAGATCTAGCGCTCTAGATCTCGCTCAAGCTCGTCTAATGAATATTCATAATCCTCCCTTCTTGTCTGTATTATAATTGGAGCTGCTGACGCATGCGCATTGCAAGCAAAACACCGACCTTCGGAAGTTTTTACTACAGGCTCTTATCTTGGAGATAAATATGCCTTTTTTGTATCATCCTCATTGAAAAGAAAGACGACAGTCAATCGTAAAGTATTGTAAGTACCTAAAATAGCCTAAAATCAACTGATTTCATGTTTCATGGCTATCATTTTGACAAACGACCTTGTAATTATGTGACATCCATGCGATCAAAAGGACTGCGAAGCGCAGCCCGAACACTACGTGTTCGGGCTGCCGCAGTAAGGCTAGGACTAGGTCTAACAACGTTAGAGTCTTACTGTTCACGTTAGAAATTAAATTTCCTTGCATGCACACTGTAATTAGCACTTGCACCCTGCTCCTGTAACGCACATTGCCCTGAGTTAGAAGAACTGCAAGTCTTCAGGACTGAAAGAAGCAGACTACTACCAACGTTCCAATAGTATAACGTTAGTACCAAGAAAACAAATTATTTTGGTGACCTTTTAGCTGATGAAAACAAAGTGCGTAACTAGTTATTGTAGGTAGATCTAAAATCATCTAGATGTAGATCTACCCCCATCAATCATTTACTAGTACTGATTAGATCTAGGTCTATTATGCTCACTGACCTTAAAATAACATTCACTTAATCTAAACTTAACTGAAATTGAAAATTGTAACAAAATTGGTCTAGGGGTGTAGCGGCAGATACGGGGATCGGCAGATACCGTTCTAAAAACGGCCAAGAACACTATCTGCCGGCGGATCGTGTTCCAACCCCGGCAGATACCGTACCTATTTCTCTTCGGCAGATATCGTTCTTGCTATTATTTCTATAATCTATAATCTTATCGTAAATCGGCACCTTTGTGATTAGTGATTGTACCAGTGTGCTAAATTCATGACGTTTTCGGCAAGCTGATTTTGTGACCACTCGCAATGCATTTCGGGATAGGGGTAACCTCTCTCCCGCTGCGGGCGCGTACTGCTGAAATTAATAAAATCCATTCGCTGATCCATCAAAATGCGGTATGAATGAATGCGTCGTCTGCTGAGCTTGTTAACGGTATACAGTCTAGCTAGCGTCAACGTAGGCGGCTGGGCAAGGCGAGGGAAAGGTACCGAGCGTCATACCATCTCGCTGCCTTGGACGTGCCCGAGGACGTAGCTGTGCTGTCAGGGTATGAATATTTCATAATTTATTATATTACGGCTAAACACATCCATAAAAAATACCAGCAACAACAATGTTTAAAGCAAACCAGTGATTCTTGCTGCAGGGAATTTAATTGGAAATTGGAAATTTCGACATGAATTAATTCAATTCATATTACTTTTATTAAAAAGTTTTCTATTCATTATTTTTTTAAATTTTTTATTCATTTATTAAAATATTTAGTTTTTTTTTAAATTAATTAATAATCAATATTATTAATATTAGGTGTAATTTCTTGGTACTGCAAAAATTTCAATATGGCACGAAAAAGAGACATGATAACGAAGCTTTTCGACCTGCACTCATCAGGTTATCACGCAGGTATAAAACAAATTACTTGAAATCAACTATATTATACTCGGTGAACCCGGACGCAACCTAGACGCCGTAATTTCAGAACAATCGCAAAGCTTGGACGAACTCCTTTGTCTGCACAGAGAGGTTCTTGCGATTGGATATAAGCAGCTTCCAGAAAGCGTAAATGCGCTGAGCTTCTGGCCCGGGACATAATTGAAAATTGATCGTCGGCATAGCTTTGTGCGCAAGCTGGATTGTTCAGCAAGTGGAGACCAATCGCTGAATCGCATTTGGCTATCTTTGGTCTGTTAGCGTGCATTTCAGATTTGCAGGCACGGACGGGCTGCGTGCGCTGATTGGGTGTACGGTTCCGAATAATCGAGGGAATGTGTTGTTTAATGCGATCAGCCAACCGCTGATGAAGTACGGCCCACGTACCTGGCATCGCACCGGCACTGAAATTGGTAAATAACATTACTCAAGTGGGGGGTGGGTAGTACATCCTTGCTAGTTGACGGTAGCATCCTGTGTGTAGAAAACACAATGCGTGTCGAAACCGCGTAATAGCAACGTGACACTGCGTGTTTGATCTGACTGGCGTATTTGTCAGATACCTTACCCCTCCAGGGTAGTTTGAGATACACGGGGCATTTGGCAGGTCATCCAAATCTGGTGTCAGATTTGGATTGTGCCTCCAGCGTCCGTGTTATGGTGCGAGATGTAACATGCTCAGGTAACCATTGTCAAGGAGGATAGTTTTGATTTTCGCGATTTCGGGAGCTAATTTGCACGCAGAGCAAATCCTATGGGCGCGGCACACTAAGTTTCTAATGAGCCCAATCTTGTATGAAGTTGCACTGTACGAGTCCATCTCGTGTATTGCCCGGTGAATGTGGGCTTGCGGTAGACGGAAGTGATGAATTTCCCATCACTTCTCTCAACGAGAACGTCGAGAAATGGGAGCGCATTGGACAGTTCAATTTCACATGTGAATTTTAGCGCGGGATGGAGCCGGTTCAGTTGTGTAGGAAAACCTCACACGCTGCGCGGTTATCAAAAATTGCAAACGTATCATCAACATACCGACAATACACATGTGGGACTATATTAAGATCGGTGGCGTTCTGTAGCAGGCGCATTTCATGAAAGCCAACAAAGATGTTAGCAAGCGCGGGGCCTAATGGGGATCCATAGCCACACCATCTATCTGTGAATACATCGTATCATTGAAACTAAACTCAACCGCGCGAGTGGCAAAGTTCATGAGATCAATAATACGGCTCAGGAACAGGTGGTGAGTCTAAGTCGCCATGATAGAGATAAGCACA